>JANKKI010000032.1:5002500-5490000 GCA_025175665.1 Cinchona pubescens
GAACCAGAAATAAATAGGTTTACTCTTTCTTCACTTGAATCATAATTTGAATCCGAACTCAAACACAGATTAGTGTTTTTCTGAGAATCCAGATTTGATTAGCGTGTCGTAAGAAAAAAAATGAATCGGAGAAAGCTTTTTTTATTGAATGCGTTCATTATCTATATCTACTAGTAATATTAGATACCGATCCCTTTCGCGAATTACTGATCTCATTAGAAATCATATAAAGACAATTCCTATTTGATATAGCTATTTGTGCAAGTATTTTACGATTAAGAAGCAGCTGTCTCTTGTACAGATAATGTATTAATCTACTATAACTATAGGATACCGCCCTTTCGCGAATTACTGCGTTTATCCGAATGATCCACAAACGACGAAAATTTCTCTTTTTACTATCTCGATCCCGATGAGCCGAAACCAAAGCTCTTATTTTCTGTTGAGTAATCGTTCGAGTAAGTCTTGAATGGGCCCCCCGAAAGCTTGATGTAAATAAACGAATTTTTGCTCTACGTCTCCGAGCTATATATCCCCGTCTAATTCTAGTCATTGAATAGATGAAACCTTGACGAATAACTAATTGATTTCTGACCAAAGAAATAGTGGGTTCCATCGAATCTATGGTGACTTCTTAAACATCTGAGGTCTTCTCTATAGACCGGAGCCTTTACTTCATTTAATCAACGTTATTGATAACTTGTATAGTTCATCCTCTTTGGCTCTACCCATGAATTATCTAGTAATAGGTCTTTCACAACGAGATCTACTTATACAAGATCAATTGCTTCTCATCGTGATTGGATTTGGACCAATGGAAACCATAAAATTCATACACAATGGAGGGATATGATAGATTTTCTTAGTTTTTTAGATAGTGAACGGAGTCCCTTCTTCCATTCTATCCTATTCGCCGGTACTGATCATTGATACTGGAAAGGTTGTTTTCTTGTTTTTGTGCCAGCTCATGACATGATATGATCTAAACGAGTCGCACATACACCCGAGTACATGTTCCTCGACGCTGAGGACATCCCCGAAGAGCAGGGATTTCGTGGCATTTCTGATTGGCTGTCTTGTATTTCTAATAAGTTGTTTAATAGTTGGCATGTTGAATTGTATACATAATGGACTGGTTTAGATTGATCCTAACCGGATGATTATGAATTCCTTCTATTTAATAGAATATTAAATTTAGAGATAAAATCTCAAATCACGGATTTGCATGAAATCCATGTTATTTTTATTCAACCGCTACAAGATCAACAATTCCATAACCTTGTGCACAAAAACATTGTTGCTGACATAAAAACATCTCTTTATATGTCTTCGGATACAACCCATAAGGGTTTGCCTGTTCTTTGTACATAAACCCTTGTAAGGGTTTCACGCAGTTTCAGCAGTTCTTCTGCTTCCAGGATAAATTCTCCCGTTTGTGCCTCATAAAAAGAACTAGCAGGTTGATGGATCATTACCCTAATGATATAACATAATAAAAAACTCCTCCTCTATCTTGCATGATGAAGCGAAGAGAAAAGAAAGATAAAGAATAATAGGAAAAAGATAGAATTGCTTATACCGTACGGGCATCTTTTGTACGTTGCATATGCATACGGCTCTACAAAAAAATTGACCTTTCCCCTCCATTTCCCCTCCATTGAAGAAAGAGAAGAATATATCAGAACCAGATGGTTAAATGATCAAAATGCCACCCTTCCTTTCGTAATAGTTCAAAAATACTACGATGGCTCCGTTGCCTTATATATTTATATTCATTTTTATTGTTTTTTTGTCTGTGAGTTTTCAGCAATCCCAAAGTTTCTTTTGATCCAATCCAATCAAATAATTTCCTTTTTTTTTCACATTAATTCTTTACATAACATAAATATTGTTAAGAGCCTTCCAATATAATATAAAAACAAAAAGGTTTGTGACGCTGAACTGGACTTCCGATAAATAAGAGCAAATCGGAAATATCCTTTATTTCATACTACTCTTTCGATACATAATCTAATTTTTTGACAATCCAAAAATTTCTCATATCGAATTCAAAGTGCCATGCTATTATTACTTAATATTCATATTTCATAGGGCGAAGGCATAGTCTTCTTTTTTCTCTCAAATAAAAACCTCATTGGCGCCAAGCGTGAGGGAATGCTAGACGTTTGGTAATTTCTCCCCCGACCAGGATAAAAGATCCCATTGAAGCGGCTAACCCCATGCATATTGTATGTACATCTGGTCGCACAAATTGCATAGCATCATAAATAGCTACTCCAGGTATTACCCATCCGCCAGGAGATTATATTTTTTGATTTTAATTTTATTTTAATAAAGTAAATATAATAATAAAGTCACTAAACTAATCGAATTAACTTCTCATTGATGTATTGTTTCATCGAGATTTAATCCAAATCACGACGGTATTTTCTTGTTCCTTTTTATTCTCTTTCATCTTTTTAGGGTATGCTCTACTCCGGGTAAAAGATTCGCCCGATTTGGATTTGCACATATAGGACAAATGCCCCCCTTACCATTTCTTTTTGTTATGACTTTCTGCTTTTTTTTCAATTTTTTTTTTTTCACACCTTCTACCAAGTATTTATTAACATTAACTCGCTTGACAAAGAAGCCAAATCGGAATCATTTATGATAGAACTAGTAATCATAGATATATTAACAATCGAATTGGGTTTTTCTAAACAGAGCCTTCATTTTTGCGTTTTTTAGTCCAACGAAGCCAACCATAAATTATTCGAAGTAATATTAATCCCCCCAAAATGGATCTAATTGCACTTCACGCTCCAAAATTTTGATGATTCAATGAATCATCTAGATGTGTATAAGAACAGGATCAAGATATCTCCATCGGGAAGAAAACGGGTGGGTTGACCCATAGTGACCCAATATGTCTGACAAGTCGCACTATACGTCAACCCAAGATGCATCTTCCTCTCCAGGACTTCGGAAAGGGACCTTTGGAACACCAATAGGCATTAAGCATGAAAGAAAAAAGAACTAAGTACTGTATTTTACTTTGATGTAGAAACGTAACAATATGATTTTATTGTCTTTATAATATATATTGGATTTTATCGTATTTATTTTATCCATGGATTAGAAAAAGTCATAAAGAAAAACAGAATGAATAAAGTCAAATTATTATGAATAGGGCGATGAATAAGTATGTACGCATTCGCTCATAGAAAATGGTATCAACCCCCATTGCGTATTGGTACTTATCGAGTATAGAATAAATCTGCTTCTCTTTGTTCCTACGAACAAAATTGTTCCATTATTTTATTACCAACAGAATAGAACAAATATTAACCCTAGCATGTCTCTTATACACATCTATGAATCCGGGTATTTGGAGTTATGAAGGTGTAGCTGGGGCACATATTGTGTTTTCTGGTTTATGCTTTTTGGCAGCCATCTGGCATTGGGTATATTGGGATCTAGAAATATTTTGCGATGAACGTACAGGAAAACCTTCTTTGGATTTGCCCAAGATCTTTGGAATTCATTTATTTCTTCATATTCCAAGACACATACAAGGTTTTGGTGCATTTCATGTAACAGGCTTGTATGGTCCTGGAATATGGGTGTCCGATCCTTATGGACTAACGGGAAAAGTACAACCTGTAAATCCAGCATGGGGCGTGGCTAAAGGTTTTGATCCTTTTGTTCCGGGAGGAATAGCCTCTCATCACATTGCAGCAGGGACATTGGGCATATTAGCGGGGTTATTCCATCTTAGCGTCCGCCCGCCACAACGTCTATACAAAGGATTGCTTATGGGAAATATTGAAACCGTTCTTTCCAGCAGTATCGCTGCTGTCTTTTTTGCGGCTTTTGTTGTTGCTGGAACTATGTGGTATGGTTCAGCAACTACTCCGATCGAATTATTTGGGCCCACTCGTTATCAATGGGATCAGGGGTACTTTCAGCAAGAGATATATCGAAGAGTTAGTGCTGGGCTAGCTGAGAATCAAAGTTTATCAGAAACCTGGTCTAAAATTCCTAAAAAATTAGTTTTTTATGATTACATCAGAAATAATCCGATGTCGATGAAGAGAGGATTAACCAACCTGAATGGATAACTTCATGGAATAGCGGTTGGATGGTTAGGACACCCCATCTTTCGAGATAAAGAAGGACGGGAACTTTTTGTACGCCACCTACTTGTTCAAAGTATATGTGTATAAGAGTCTCATACACATCTAGATGTTCTTAAGCGACGAACTCAATGGAGTCAGTTATAGCGATTCTGCTACTGTGAAAAAATATGCTAGACGCGCTCAATTAGGTGAAATTTTTGAATTATCGTGCTACTTTGAAATCCGATGGTGTTTTTCGTAGCAATCCAAGGGGTTGGTTTACTTTTGGACATGCTTCGTTTGCTTTGCTCTTTTTCTTCGGACACATTTGGCATGGTGCTAGAACCTTATTCAGAGATGTTTTTGCTGGTATTGACCCGGATTTGGATGCTCAAGTAGAATTTGGAGCATTCCAAAAACTTGGGGATCCAACTACAAGAAGTGTAGCGATCTGATACAACCAACACTTATTTGGTATCTTTCGCCTCTATTTTCTTTTTTGAATTTGTCAAATAGGGTACCCGAAAGAAATCTTGATTTGAGTCACCACTTTTTTACTTTTTCTCTTTCTTTATCCGGGAGATAATCTATCAAAAGAAAAAAAAAAAGAAACAAACAGGTATGGAAGCTATAATTGTAAACCGCGATCGAATCTATGGAAGCACTGGTTTATACATTCCTCTTAGTCTCAACTCTAGGGATAATTTTTTTCGCTATCTTTTTTCGAGAACCTCCTAAAGTTCCAACTAAAAAGATAAAATGATTTTTCATTATCTCAATTGAAGTAATGAGCCTCCCCATATGGGGAGGCTCATTACTTTGCATTACAATACATGGGGTGGGGAACAACTCCTTTAATGGGTATCGCAATGGCTCTATTTGCGATATTTCTATCTATTATTTTGGAGATTTATAATGCTTCCGTTTTATTGGATGGAATTTCAATGAATTAGAGCTATAAGAACCCCCGAGTTCTAGCTTTTGAATACAAAATGAATCATTTAGAGCTCGGATTTCGAGCCTATTATATTTGGGGAGTTCGATCGCGGAATTTCTTTGTTTCNGACAACTATATAAGAATAAAATTAAAAAATCTGAATTTGAATTTTTAAGAAAATTAGAGATTTATTTCTTGTAAAGACCTCGTATCGTATCCGGACTCAAAAAATTTTCAAAGAATTCGAATTTAGAAATAAAAATCGAAAGGTTTTTCTTTTATTTCTATTTTGACAAAAAGAAAAAAATTTCTTTGAATTTTTAGTCATTCTATCTATTCATGGAATAAGTGATGGTCCAAGGGTTCTTACTCGGGGAATCCTTGACTTAACTTAGAATCGTTTTATTGAATCATCGCGGTTATAGTATGAATCTGAGGTTTTAATCAATTCATAGGGTTCTTAACAAGAAAATTCCTATCAATACAATAAAAAAAACAAATAATAAACATTATATATAAAAAAAAGAAATTAAAAACGAAATAGGAAAAGAGAGGATTCAAGAGGCCCGTAAGGATCGACATAAAGACGACTGAGCCAACTTGATATTTTGGTATTATCGCCGCAAACAAAGAAGAGCTTTCGGGTTTTTCTTCTGAATCCAGATCCTAAATGTTCAATACATAATGACTGAAGCTAACTTTGGTTGGTTAATCCGATCAGTTCATCGATGGTCGGCAAGTATGATGGTCCTAATGATGATTCTTCATGTATTTCGTGTGTATCTAACCGGCGGATTTAAAAAACCTCGCGAATTGAGTATCTATCATATTACATTATTGAAAATATAATTATTACACCTGTATTATTTATTTCTAATAATAAATCATTTATAATTTGGAGAAGGAATAATAGTATTTCATTGCTATAAGTATGGATTATTGAAAATAATAAGACATGTGGTTGGATATTTCCCTTCAACTCCCCAATATTATTTATTTGACAGGAATAGTTGAAGGGAATTCTCTGAAGAGAAAATGGATTATGGGAGTGTGTGACTTGAACTGTTGATTAGTCTGTGTAGCTAGAGGCCTGCCACATTGGCATTGGAATTCACAACCAAATGTGTCTTTGTTCCAACCGCCGCGTAAGCCCGATACAGAGGATAGGCTGGTTCGCTTGAAGAGAATTATTTCTATGATCAAATCCGAATCATGTTGTACATGAGCAGGCTCCGTAAGATCCCGTATAATAAAATAAGTGAAATAGATAAACTCTTTTTTTATCTATTTCACTTACTTAAGATTTAATAGTATGAAAATGCATTCATTTCCTATGCATTGATATGATCATAATACTATCGGAGTGAAAGAAGGGTCTAAAGAAGAACAGAGGTTAGACTATATTAGTAACAAGTAAACCTTGTGGGTGTGTACTCAAAATATTTGGGGAATAAATACCAATCGTAAGGTCTGAGACGACCCAGAAAGCACTTGATCATATTATGATCAACTTTGTAAGCCTACTTGGGTATTGAGTATTTACTTGTAAGAACTGAATCAATATTTGCAACTCCGGCCCACTAGGATTGTGAAATAATCTACCGCATGGCCCAACGATCTTTTGTATATTTTTCCAGTAGTAATTCTAGGTACTATTGCATGTAACGTAGGCTTAGCGGTTCTAGAACCATCAATGATTGGTGAACCGGCAGATCCATTTGCAACTCCTTTGGAAATATTACCGGAATGGTATTTCTTTCCCGTATTTCAAATACTTCGTACAGTACCCAATAAATTGTTGGGTGTTCTTTTAATGGTTTCAGTACCTGCGGGATTATTAACAGCCCAAATACCTGTCTCTTATACACATCTAGATGTATATAGGGACATCTATTGTGTGAGAACATTACCTCTGATAAATCCCTAACATTAGGATCTTTTTTAAGACAATTGTGAAATATGTGTATCTAGGGAATATCGATTAAGAAAGTGGATTTTCCTCGGATACACACATTCAATTCTAAATCTATATAGAATATATGAATTGTATTAAATATTCAAAACCTATTTTCATCTTAAAAAAAAAGACGAAAGAAATTCAATAGATTGAAAACTTATTTTTCAGTAAATAAATTATAAAATATTTTTTGTTTTTCTAGAATCCCCAATATCTGTTTTACATCTTCTATGTGAAAATGTTCAATTTTCATAAGATCTTCTTGACTGTTATTCAAAAGGTCCAATAATGTATATATATTGGACCTTTTGAGGCAATTATAGATCCTTGGGGGCAACTCTGATTGGTCAATAAAAATCAATTTTAATACTATTTCTTTTTTGTTTTTTCTGAGTTTATCCAATTTATCCTGAAAGGTAAAAGGGGATAAAGGAACCGTGTGTTGATTGTTCTCTAAATGTGAGTTTTCTTCTTCCATATGTAAAAATGGAAGAAATAAATCAATCAAATTCCGGGAGGCTTCATGAAGCGCTTCTTTCGGAGTTAAACTTCCGTTTGTCCATATTTCGAGAAATAATATCTCTTGTTTTTCATTCCCATTCCCATAAGAATGAATACTATAATTCGCATTTCGAACAGGAATGAATACAGCATCTATAGGATAACTTCCATCTTGAAAGATCTGTGGCGTTTTTATAAGATATCCGCGATTTCTCTCGATTTCTAATCCAATACACAAATCGATTGGTTCCATCAAGCTAGCTATATGTTGTGTATTATCAATGATTTCTACATAAGGTGGTAAGACGATATCTTGAGCAGTTACATAGCCAGGACCCCTGACACTATAGAAATAGATGCGTCACAAGTTCCATATAGATTACTTCTGAATATAATATCTTTCAAATTCATTAAGATTTCATGTACCGATTCTTGAATACCCGCTATGGTAGAATATTCGTGTGAGACTTTCTCAGATTTTACACGTGTGATACATGTTCCTTCTATTTCTCCAAGTAAAGCTCTTCGCATCGCAATGCCTATTGTGTCGGCTTGACCTTTCATAAGTGGAGATGAATAAAACGTCCATAATAAAGACGTTTCTGTCTGTTCTTCATTCAACACTTCCACTGTAGTGTCCGAGTAGATACTGTTATTTTCTCTCGAACCATAATAATAATATTTGATTAGATCATTGAATCATTTATTTCTCTTGTTTTTCTTGAAAGTTCTTCAATATACATTCCTACACACGTCGTTTTTCGAAGTCTACACCTAGATGTGGCATAGGAGTTACATCTCGTACGAAAGTTAATAATATACCACTTCTACGAATAGCTCGGAGCGCACAATAGTATTATGGAAACTTGCTTGAACATGAATAACTCCCTTTGGGATTCTACGCGCACTTTTACGTGAACTAATACGTCCATTCTTACGTGAACCAATTCTCGGTATAGCTTTTGCCATATTTTATCATCTCATAAATATGAGTCAGAGATATGGATATATCCATTTCATGGTAAAACAGATTCCTTATTTTTTTATGTATCGCTTGCTTTACCGAGTCTGATTATCCCTGTCTTTGTTTATGTCTAGGTTGGAACAAATTACTATAATTCGTCCCCGCCTACGGATTAGGCGACATTTTTCACAAATTTTATTTTACAGAAGCTCTTATTTTCATATTTGTCATTCCTTATCTTAAATCTGAATCTACTTCTTGGAAGAAAATAAGTTTCTTTAGATTTTGCGTCTTGAATCGTATTCTCGCGAAAGGAATGTTTAAGTTAAAAAATCACTTAATCCTTCGAATCCTTGTTGCGGAGTCGATAAATTATGCGTCCTCTGGTTGAATCATAACGACTTACTTCAATTTTGACCCTATCTCCTGGTAGTATCCGTATAAAACTGCGTCGGATCTTTCCTGAAACATAACCTAGAATCAGATCTTCATTATCTAAACGAACCCTCTTATACCATTGGGAAGCGATTCGGTAATTAAACCTTCATGAATCCATTTTTGTTCTTTCATTCCAGGTAAAGCCCCCTTGAATTATCAACTAATGGAGGAGGAACAATATTAGACAACTCGTCCCTTTTCTTTTTTTTTTTACAATTACAAATAGTAAGTTTCAAATCCAATTTGTCTATTAAAAAGATTACCATCAAATATTATACCTAATAATAGTCTTAATCATTATACCTCGAGAAGTAGAAATAATTACAATCCCCATCCCGCCTAAAATTCGAGGAATTCGTTGAGAGTTAGAATAAATTCGTAGACCAGGTCGACTGATCCGTTTTAAATTTAAAATATTTCTATAGGGTCTTTTCCTATTCCTTCTATGTCGCAGCGTTAAAACCAACAAATATTTGTTGGTTTCTCGATGTTTTCTTACGTTTTCGATAAAACCTTCTCGTAAAAGTATTTTAACAATATTTTCGGTAATATTAGTAGAAGTTATTCGAACTACTCTTTTTTTATCCAAATCAGCATTTCGTATAGAGGTTATTATCTCAGCAATAGTGTCCCTACCCATGATGAACTAAAATTGTTGACTCCAAATTTGATATAATCAACATGTCTTTCTTTTTTTTACTTATTTGTTTGTTTATGAATAATTAATAAAGGTATATACGTGAGATAGTATAAAATAATGAAATCTATTATAATTAATCTATTTCTTTCAAATACCCCACTATAAACATATCACGATCTTGGTTTATAATACCTCGGGAGCTAATGAAACTATTTTAGTAAAATGTAATTGTCTCAACTCCCGGGCGATCGCACCAAAAATTCGAGTTCCTTTGGGATTTCTTTCTTGATCAATAACAACTGCAGCATTGTCATCATATCGTATTATCATACCATTGTCACGTTTGAGTTCTTTACAGTGCACGCACAACTACAGCTCGACCACTTCGATTTCTGTCTCTTATATTTGCTCTAGATCTTTGATCACAGCAATAATTGTGTCACCAATATGTCTCATATCGACGATTATAAGAGATGATTCGAATACACATCAATTCTCGAGCCCCGCTGTTATCTGTTACATTTAAATGGGTCTGAGTTGAATCATATCATTTTGTAATCTGTTCTTTCTGGTGCGTTGATCGGGAAAAAAAAGAAATATTTTTTGTCTAAAATAAAAAAAAATAATTTGCAATTTCCCAAGACCCATTTCTCTTGGTTCTACTTTAATTTATCCTTTATCCCAAAATAATGAATTGAGTTCGTATAGGCATTTTTGATGCTGCTATTGAAATAGCCGTTCTAGCTATAATGCTCTCTTGACTATCACACCTGTCTCTTATACACATTGATTAGTAAAAGCTACCCAATATTCGGGGGACCCTTTCCCCGAGCCCATACGTGTTTCGGCGGGTCTTACTGTAACCGGTTTGTCTGGAAATATACGTACCCATATTTTTCCACCACGACGTAGTCATCCCTTCTAAACATGATAAATTTTTATTGATTAATACGTTTCTATTTCTTTTCGAATCAACAACATTTTCTTTCTTTCTAGTCAAGAGAGCATTCAAATCATCCAATCTTTTCTTCAAGGAGGCTTGTTCTTCCTTGACCTTTGATCTCACATGCATTGTTTTCTTCAAGTCGCAATTTCCTTGTGATAGCCTATTATTTTCATTCACAAGTTCTAGACTTAGAATTCAATAGAGCATTTGATTTCTTCACTAACTCCTTATTTCTAGCATATGATTCCTTTAAGCTATCATGCAATTTCAAAATGAAAGCTTCAAGATCATTTTCATTATTTTCATCATAGTTAGAATTTACCTCATCATCTCCAAGGCCATAAAGGCCATTTGTGCCTGCTCCATTTCTTCTTCGACTTCTCCTTCAGAGTTGCTATCATCCCATGTGATTTGAAAGTTATTGAACCTAGGCTTTCTTCCTTCCTTCTCTTTCTTGGAAGGACACTCATTTGCAAAGTGTCCGAGTTGACCGCATTTAAAGAACTTTTCATTTTGCTTCTTCATTTCTAGCTTAGTCTTTCCTTTGAAATTGTTTGAATTTGTAGCTCCACCTCTTCTCATTCTCCGTTTGTTGATGTAATGTTTAAGAAATCCTTTGGTGATAAGTGCAAGATCTCCTTCATCAAGATTTTCATCTTCTAGATTGATGGAGCCGTTTTCATCTAAGCTCTCTCTTCTTGAGAGGTCTTTAGAGCAATGCTCCTTCTTGGTCTTGCTTATTCATCATCCACCACTTTGGCCTTCAACTTCAAAGCTAAGAGAAAGAAGTAAAACTTTTATGTTTGGTAGTTTGATTCAAAATTAAGGTGGAAATTGGTACACGTGCATGGGAAACCACGCACATGCCCATGAATCCATGTGCATGTGTGCAAATTCCAGAATCAAGTTCCAAGATGATATCTTGCACACATGTGTGAGTTACTATTTGCATGTGCGTGCATTGTGCTCACCTATATTCGGCTGCTGTGCGATTTTGTCATTTTCTAGGGCTCCGGATGTTTGTTTTGGGCCTATAAATATGCATTTCAAACCTTATTCAGAGCCCAATGCTATGCTACATTTAAAATCTATAAATAATAGGGTTTAGGACATAAAAGTCACTTTTTTCTTCCAGCTTCCCTTTGGGGGGATGCAAGATTAGACTAGGGTTTTCTTTTTTTGTCAAGAAGAGTTTAGACGAGAGGTTCAAGATTGATAACCTTGGATTGAAAACTTTCTATACTTTAGTAAATAAGCATTCTTGAATGTTTTTAAATATTTTTTGTAATGTTATTTAATTCTACTTTTATTGTTCTTTTAATTGGTTTCTTGGATTTAGAAGTATTTATCCATGTCTTCAATTTAGTGTTTTCTTTAATTTCTTTAGGTGAAGCAGTACTTTATAGAAATCATAAATGAGGAGTGGGAGACTGTTCACCTCATCAATGCTTAATCTCAAATGCCAAAGTCGAGCCTAAATTATAAACAATGGCGCTGCATGAGAGGTAACCCATGTCCTTTTATAATTTTGTTTGTGCGGTTTTTTTTTTAAGCTTTCGTGTCATTTGTATGCTTATCATCTTAATTGCAAGTTAAATGAACTAAAACATGATATGAAAGTCATGATTATTGTCTAAATGTTTTAGGATTGAAAATTTTCTGCTTGAATAAGTGATTTTACACTCATCCACACCATTTCGTACTCCAAATGTGCGCAAAATCCAATTGCTAAATTTCAGCACTCGCATAGCATAGACATGTGTACTAGAAGCTTTTGTTCAATGGGTTTTTCGTCGATTAGTGAGTGAGAGATATATGCTTTCATGATGAATTGGGCTTGATCATCAAAGTCCTCTTATATACATGTTTGCTGCATTTCTCTACTAGCATAGTTTTCCTAGTAACGATTGTTGATACGTTGAATAGAGTAAATGTGCTTTGTGTCTTTGTTTATTTTTTTCTCGAGACTAGAAAACCCTTAAGTTGGGGGTGTTTGATAGCCTTAAGAAATTAAGGTTATTCTTATTCTTTTTCATGGGTTTTTGCACTCATTTTGGCACTTCTAGATTTGATGTGTTTGTTTTCAAACATTTTTGTTTCTATGAATTAACAAATGTTTAGTACAGTGTTTTATTATTTATTCAATGTTATATAACTTATATTTATGTGTTTATGCGTTTAGCGTTGTGTTTAGCTTGTTTACCTAAGTTCTTTCTAGAATTAGACTTCGTGGTGCATTTTTGTTTGTCATTTGTTTTTAGTTTTAGTAAGTTTTTAAGTGTTATTTTGGAGCTATATTATAAGTAAAAAAATTTATCCCAAATTTTTTTATCGCAAATGCATCCCTTTACGCGAGTTGATTCATTAGCATCCAAGGCATTATATAGCACATTCATGGCTTTTGCATTTAACGCTTGTCTTGTGGAGTGAGCTCATCCCTTGTCTTTTCTCTTCTTCTATTTGTGTGATCATCAATGATAGTAGCTTCAAAGAGACCTTCATTAACAACATACCACAAGTCAATATCAATAGATTGCAAAAATATTTTCATTCTATCTCTCCAACTAATAAAATTTGCCCCATTGAACATAGGGGGCCTAGTAACGGATTGACCCTAAAAAAATAGAGCATTGTTGGTTGCCATAATAAGTTCCTTTCTCAAAAGCAATTTAAGAAATAAAATGAGACCAAGCTCAAATTGTTGGTCCAGTTACAAAGCAACCTAAGAGGGGGGGTGAATTAGGTTTCTAAATATACTTTTAGAAATATTAAACTTAATGAGATTTTTCAACTAATAATCAATATAATAGAATCAATCAAAAATACAAATTATTATGTACATATAACTAAAAAATAACACTTAAACATGAACAAAAACTAAAAAAAATGACAAACAAAAACACACAATGGATTCTAATTCTGGAAAGAATTAGGTAAACAACCTAAACACAACCCTAAATTCATAAACACATAAATAAAAGTTAAATAACATCAAATTAATACTAGAACCCTATCCTGAACATATATTAATACTTAGAAACAAAAATGTTCAAAAACAAAAGACATAAAACCTAAAAGCACCAAAACTAGTGCAAAAGTCGTACGAAAAAGAATAAGAATGACCCCAATTTCATAAGGCTATAAAGGGATTTGGCTAGTTTCCCTATTGACTCCCGGGACTCCAAATGGATGTTGTATGGCTTCGTAATACGACATTCACACGAGTTTGAAGTATCGCATCATTCTTTTTCATATTTTGTCAGAGAAGATCTTCATATATATATCTCTTTTCTAAACCTTTCTATGGCAATTGTGGTGCTTGTGGTGCTTGTGGTCTTATGGATGATGATAATGGTCCACCCTACTAATTGTTTCTACATGAAAATTTTGGATGGTTCCTCCAACCTGGATTATATGTGGTGGTATAGGGATTTTCCTTTATAATTTTTTCTTGGTAAGACGGAGAAGTCTCACCCCTACTTGATTAAGCCCTGCACTACTTCGCTCTCAACTATGTGTTGAAATTACGGCGTGGCTATTCTCTACCTTGGCTAGGGTATGGGGGCAAAGGAGGCATGCCAGCACATAAGGTAGTGGTATTGGACAAGTTCACTCTAGGTCTACGCGGTGAAAAATTACACTCTTTGGATGCATACGGGAGAAAATCACGTCTCCTGTATCTATATGGAGGAAGACCTCAGACATCACTAAGTATGGGTTGCTGAGTTCTATAGTCTGACTCAGGGACACCTCCTGCATCAACTATGTCTTTAACGCCATCCCAACCGGTTCTGTCGTTGTAGTAAAAAAAAATAAAATCTAATCCTTGCAAGCGATTCTCTGATGAATTCTCTAAATTCTCCCACTTTCCCGAGCCCTCGTTCTACTTGTTAATGACCTAAAATTACCCTTATATAGTGCTTTAAGTGAAAATTGGTCAAAAAATATCCAAAACCCGGGTCAAAAAATCAAAACCCATCAAAACCCGCTAATGCAGGACGTTGGGTGCCCCTCTTAGCCTCTTGGGTGCTGGTAAAGCTAGGCTCCAGAGAATGGGTGCCCCTCCTAGGGCTCAAGGTGCTAGCAACACCCAACGCCCACTTGTGATGCCTGATCTTCACTGTTTTCCTTTGCTTCTGTCTCGTTTCATATCCATTGCATATAAAACCTACAAAAACACATGTAAGGGCATAAACACACATTTTTGATAGAAAAACAATTAAAACCTAATTTACGGACTCCGAAGGGTACATCAGATGTAAAATTAGAAAAATACCCTACTTTATAAACTAAAAACCTTGAATTATGAACTAAAGCTAAGCTAAAAGTTCATAAAAATACTCCCTTTTAGATAGTTAACAAACGTAAAAAAAAAAAAAGCATCAATCTGTAATAGAAATCTACTATGAATTACAAAAAAGTAGGAGTTTATGCAATTACAAAGGCTACATCTTAAAACCCTAATAAGAGTACTATAGAACATGATAAATGAGAAAAGAACAATAAAAGTAGAATTAAATAACATATGAAAGATCTATGAAGGTTTCATAATGGTTCTCTAATGAATAATTCCAAGTTCTTGGTATAAGGTTATCGTCTTGCACCACCTTGTTTGTTTTTCTTGAAAAACAAAGAAAATCATAGTTTAACTTGTAGTCCCCATGAGAGAGACCGAAAGGAAAAAAGCTTTTTAGGTCCTAGAGACTTTTTTTTATAGATTTGAAGAGTTCGAAATGGTAGGGTTCTAAATAAGCTTAGAAATATATTTTAAGGGACCTCAAATGGACACCCAAAACCTTGGAAGCCCACAAAATCGTGAGACAATGCATTGTTGCCAAAATGTGGTTATGGTATAGGGCCCCCAGGCTAAGTTGTGCGTAGTCTCCAGAAGCTAGGCCTAGCTGAGGGCTCCCAAGCACATTTGCGCTTGGCCCATGGCTCCAGGCTTTGTCGTTTTGCTTTTTTTTCATCCTGTTTGACTTTGATTTATCCCAAACCTATAGAAAGACATTAAAACAGTAAATAAGTGTACTAAAAAAACACATAAACAAAATAAGTGTATTAAAATAATGTCCAATTATGTAAAATTTAGGGATGGAAGTGCAATTTTGAATATTCAGCAAGGCTTCCTTAAGAAGCCTCCACCATAGCAATTTTTTTTTTTTGCCATTCTTATCTCCAAAACCAGTTCCATACTTAGTTTCTCTCCAATATTTCTTACAAGTACTTCATGCTAAAGTTTCATTTTCAAGCCAAAAAGTTGGATTAAAGCCATGGAAATTAAAGGTGTGTAAGTGTTGTAGAATTGATTTTCCATCTTATTAGGTAAGCTTATATGAATTATTACCAGGTTTTGCAGTCAAACTTCCTAGTTTTTCCAAGAATCAAAGTCGTTCTAATCTTGTTGTTTATGTATTTATCATGTTAGTAAATGTATCCTTATGCTATATAGCCTTGATTTATGGTTCAAAACAACTTCAAAACATCTACCATAATGGTTTTGAATGAGAGTTTCAAGGTAGTCCTGTGAATTGAATGTTGTTAAATCTTAATGTTTATCAATTATTCTTGTTGTAAAATTGTTCCCTACATTGTCCCACCTTGAATTTTGGTTACAAAAAATTATTAAACATGATATTTGAGGGTTCTACAAATAGGGCATGCTGGTTGGACGAAATTGTTTGTAAATGGTGTTGAAGCCTAGAGTATGTGTTTAATCACACTTTCACTTGCCTAGGACTTCCACAACTTGTTCCCACATGTTTTAACACTTGCTAGGAACTTAGTGTCTAAGCATTTGGAGTATTTTTTATCATCAAATGGAGCCTACTTCATGCCTTTGCTGGAGTGACGAGCTTACTCATTCAAGTCATCAGTTTGTTTCTTCATGTGAATGATAAGCACATAAATGTGTAATATTTTATGTATCATTTACTGCTTTTTCATGTATTGCAAACAATATTTGAGTCAATTATGAGCTAAACCTTTTATTTTCGATTTGTGTAGGTTTCGAATGAAAAAGAAGTAAAAACTGATCAAAAAAGTTGGACAAGAATCACAAGGATGGAAAATGTATTCTAGCAAGGAGTGAATTTGGACACTATTTAGTTCTTCAAGAATAACTTTCTTGTTCAAGTTCTGATTGAATTTATTCATGATGCATTGAAAGCTAAAATAAAGGGCTACAAATTTCATGTTTTAAGTTTCCCAAATTCCACCAACATCAGTGTCAAAATCAAGGTGGAAATTGAACCAACTGTTATGGAGGTCACGCATGGACCTGCGCATGTGTTGCATTTGACGTAAATTCTAGAGGGTAAAATTTTAAGAGCACTTTTACGCACACAAGTGTGAGCATTTGGGTGCATGTACGTTCATTGCATCAAGCTTCAGCATAAATTATTATTTTTGACAGTTGTTTTCATTTGGTTGGACTCATTTTCATGTCTTTTGACGTTTCTACTATTGGAGAGGGAATTTAACCCTAACATACCCTAGAAATACCCCACTGTAGAGAGAAGTTGAAAAGAAATCAATCCTTAGTTAGGGTAGACATTAGATCATTAGAGTAGATGGAACATTAGATTATGGTTTCAATTTCTTGTCAAGATTTCAAGCTTCATGAACCTTTGTTCCGGATACAATGATTGTGTTTATTTCCTTATATTCAATTCGATTCCCGCTATTTATTGCATTTCGTAGTTTAAATTCAATCTTTTTGTGTTTACTTTTCTAGTTTATTAATTGAAGTTTTATTTTGCTAAATATAACTATTTTCTTTAGATTTGACTAGTTTTAGTAATTGTTCTTATTTTCTTGGTGGTTAAAATTAATTTATTTAGTTTCAAAATAAAATATTTTAATTAATTTGCCTAACTAGTAAATAGGTTTGTGAACCCTAGTAATTGTTCCATAGTTCTCGTGGGAATGATCCTTACTCACGCGATCTACAAACTTATATCGTATCCTTGCAAGGGCGTAAATGCTGATTAGGGTTATTAAGGATTTATTTATTACTTGTTTGTAAACTAAAAGACCTAATCCAATATTTACCCGAACAAGTGTTTGGAGCCATTGTTGGGGATTATTCTTTGTAGCATATTAGATTCAGCGAGCCTTACTAGGTAGGACTTTTTCTATTTAAAATTTACAATTGCTTTTTTGTTTTTAATTTTCTTTTGGATATTGCTTTGATATTTGAACTTTTGTCTCTTTCTTAACATTATGGTGAATACTCAATCTTTCAAACGATCACTACTGCCCGGGCATGTTGATATTGAACGAACTCTAACCAAAAACCACATCATTTATCAACAAGAATCAAGCCAAGGAGAGAATACAATGGAGAATTCAAACTGCAATGCTGGGGAGCAAGACGAGGTAATGGGTAACAATGCTAATATAGTAGATGTTAATCCTCGACCAAATTTTGAGGGGGCAAGTTCTAGCATTGCCCGAATGCCCATACAAACAAATAACTTCGAAATTAAGCCTACGCTGATTCAAATGCTCAAAACTGATGCTATGTTTGAAGGTGGGCCAAACGAGGATCTGTACGCACATTTGATAAATTTTGAGGAAGTCATGGACACATTCAAATACTGTGGAGTGCATCCAAATTGTATAAGAATGAGAGCATTTTCGTTTTTGTTGAGAGATAGGGCAAAAGCTTGGTTACAATCCTTCAAGAAAGGTACTTTCACTACATGGAATCAATTGGCTCAAGAATTTTTGGCCAAGTACTTTCTATCATCGAGGAACGCAAAGCTCTGCAATGGCATTACTTCATTCAAACAAATTACTAGGGAGAGCTGCAGAGACAAGCATGGGAGTGCTTTAAGGAATTACACATGAAGTGTCCACATCAGGCCATTCCATTGTCGCTACAAGTACATACATATCACAACGGATGGTTTCCAGAGACGAGACTAATTGTCGATGCAAGCGTAGGAGAAGCTTTTTTTCTTGAAACTCCAGAAGAAGCACAAGAACTGGTAGAAGGAATGGCATCAACTCACCACTACCACAGCACAATCACTTCTTCAGCTAGGCAACAACCACAACTAGAAATGCATCAATTCAATAACCAATAAGGAGGTATGATTAATTTCAATGATGCTTTCTTAGCTCAACAGGGTATGATGTTGAACATGATGACAAATCTGGCAAAGGCCCTAGAAAACATGGGAAGAAGTTAGGTGAACTCCATTGATTCAACACCTCAAGGGATTTTAAATTGTTACTTTTATGGAAGAAACTATTAGAATGGCCTTTGTGAAGCACCCATGACGCAAGGTGAGAAGTTCAGTTTGTTTCAAATCAAAGTTCAAAGGTCAACGAATCAGCTTAATTTCGATGGTAATACAATTTTACTTCGAGTAATAAGAACAAGTTTCAAAATCCATCTTTCTAATCTAACCAGCCAAAATCAAAATTTTCCAACCAAGCGTCATCCTCTAGACCATATCAACCACCTTGCCAGAGGAATTTCCCAAACTTTCCAGCTCAACAAAATAACTCATACCAATCCCTACCACCAAGACCCCACCTCAAAATCCTGATTATCCTCACATGCAATCCATGATGAATCCAACCAATATAATTTGAGGAGAGAATTGGAGGCTTTACGGAAGGAGCATGAGAATTTACGAGCTTCTACAAGGAATATGGAACTTCAATCGGGACAATTTGCTTGACAAAATAATGAGAGACCTGTTGGGCCATTGCCAAGCGACACCATTTCATACCCAAGGGATAATACCTATGGGAAAGAGCATGTGCAAGTGGTCACCTTAAGGAGTGGTAGAATTAGGGAAACAAGGAGAACTGACGTCTGAGGATGACGCAAAAATTGTGGAAAGAAGTAAGGCAAATGAAAATAGAGAGTCATCCAAGAGCAGTGGTGATCAAGAGAAACCTACCAAGCCTCTTGACTAACAAGAAAAAACTAAGGACCTTTCAATTTCACCAGGTAAACGTGTAAGTATTTCTTTCCCCTAAAAAATGCAAGAGCATGACAAAGCTATGAAATTCAAGAAATTTTTGGATTTCATTGAAAATATTAAAAACATGCCCAGCTACGCTAAGTTTATGAAACAGATTTTTTCAAACAAGAGGAAGCTAATGGGTGATGAGATCTTATGTTTGAATGAAGGATGTAGTGCTATCATTCAAAAGAATCTTACCCCTAAGCTTAAGGATCCTAGTTCATTTTCTATTCCATGTGAGATTGGAGGGGTGACGTTTCAAAGAGCATTTGTGTTCTGGGTGTCTCCATCAATCTTATGCCTCATTCCACTTATAAGAAGTTGAATGGCAGAAGACTGAAACACACAAATGTCAAGAGACTCTTCAGCTGGTTGGTAGAAATGTAAGGCAACCAATGAGAGTGGTTGAGAATCTCATTGTCAAAATGGGCAAACTATTCCTACTGACAGATTTCATAGTGCTCAACATGAAGGAAGATGTGATGACCTCGTTAATTCTGGGAAGACCTTTCTTGGCCATTGCACAAGGCATTATAAAAGTCCAAGCCAAAAATCTACAATTTAGAGTTAGCAATGACATTGTCATTTAATATTTTTTATTATTTTAAATTTCCTTCTAATTTGATGATGTGATGAGTGTTGATATTGTTGATGATTTGGTTAGGGATTTTTATAGGAAATCTATGAAGGATAATACCAAGGACATGGAAGACATCCATGAAGGTGGGATGGAGTCTATTGAGCAAGAAAGCACTCAAGAGGAGGAGTTGGAAGAAGCTGTAGAAGAGAGTAAGTTGAGAAGTAAAGGTAAAGGGAGGGTTCTGACCAACAAACCCCTCATAGTTGAATTTAAACCACTTCTTGTCTCATATCAAAATATGTTTTTCTTAGAGAACATGATACATATCCTATCATTATGAGTGCTTTACCTTCAGATATTGAATTATGAAAATTGACTTTTGTTTTGTAAAAGCATCATGGGGAAATTGCATGGAGCATTGAGAACATAAAAGGAATAAACCCTTCAGTTTGCATGCACAAAATACTTCTTAATGACAACTACAAGATGACTAGACAACGTCGAAGAAGGTTAAATCCTACTTTGAAAGAGGTAGTTAGAAAATGAGGTTTTGAAATTACTAGATGCTGGAATCATTTATCCCACAAGTGATAGCGAATTGGTAAGTCTGACTCAAGTAGTACAAAAGAAAAAGGGGATCATGGTAGTTTTGAATGAGGAAAATGAGCTTATTCCCTCTAAATTAGTAACGGGGTGGCGAATATGCATTGACTATAGGAAACTGAATGAATCCTCTAGGAAAGACTACTTTTCCTTGCCGTTCATTAATCAAATGCTTAAGCGCTTAAGCACATCATGACATGGTTTTTATTGCTTTCTCGATGATTATTCAGGGTATTTCCAAATAGTCATTGCCCTTGAAGATCAAGGGAAAACCATTTTTACTTGTCCGTATGGAACTTTTGCTTATTGGCGTATACCTTTTTGGTTGTGCAATGCTCCTAGCACATTCCAATGATGCATGTTTGCTATTTTCCATGACAAAATTGAAAATTTTATTGAGATTTTCATGGATTAATTTGGTATTTTTTTTTATTCATGTTTGGATAATCTTGCTTGTGTATTGGAAAGATGTGACTCTACCAACTCATCATTGAACTGGGAAAAGTTTCATTTTATGGTAAAGAAAGGGATTGTGATTGGCAATTGATTTTTTGCTAAGGGCATAGAAGTAGATTAGTCTAAAGTAGAAGTAATTGAAAAATTACCCTGTCCTACTAATGTGAAGGGGGTGAGGAACTTCCTTTGTCATGCAGGTTTTTACCGATGTTTCATTAAAAAAATTTCTTTGATTTCTCTCCGGAGGATTTTTGTACTTGGTTGCAAAAAGATGTGCCTTTTGATTTTAATGACAAATGTTTGTCTGCTTTTAATAAATTGGAAGAAGCTTTGATTACCGCACTAGTCATAGTTGCTCCAAATTGGAATTTTCCTTTTGAGTTAATGTGTGAATCGAGCGACTATGTCATGGGAGCGGTTTAATGTCAAAAGAAAGATAAAGTTTTGCATGTTGTAGACTATGCTAGCCATATCCTTAATGAAGTACAAGTGAAATATTCCACCACTGAAAAGAATTGCCAGCATTAGTATTTGCATTTTATAAGTTTAGGTCATATCTCATAGGTAATAAGGTGATTCTTCATACAGATCACTTGGCTCTAAAATACCTATTGACTAAAAATGAAGCTAAACCTAGACTAATCATGTAGATTTTACTATTGTAGGATTTTGATTGGGAAGTGGTTGATAAAAAGGGCGGAAAAAATGTGGTGGCAGATCACCTTTCGAGGTTAGAAGGACCAAATCATTTATGATCGGTGAGGAAATGCCTATTAATGAGACCTTTTTGGAAGGGCACTCATTGAGAGTACATAGTAGCACACCTTGGTAAATGGATATCATTAATTTCCTTGTGGCCAAGATGATTAATCCTACTATGATTCAAATCAGCGGAAAAAATTCCTTCCGAAGGTGGAGTATTACATTTGGGAAAACCCTTATCTTTATCGCCGATGTAAGGATCAAGTGATATGGAGATGCATACCAAAAAATGAGATTCAATGTGTTCTATATCATTGTACTCTTCACTGGCAGGAGGGTACCATGGCTTTCAAAGGATGGCTGTAAAAATTCTTCAAAGTACACTATTTTGGCCTACCGTACTTCAGCATACAAGATCATATGAACCCCGCAGATAAACTGACGAGAGCCGGAATCAATGTAGAATCGAAGAACGCCTAAACAAATGCAACTTGATGAATTTAAACCCATTGATTAAGAAATCAAGAATCTAAAGTATCTGTTCTCGACTACTACAAGATATCGACCGATTGTCTATAATGAGATAAGAACTAAAAGTGTTCAAGATAGGTAGTCACAAGAATCAATCTTGCAAAATACCCAAGTCTTTGGAAGACAAGTTGGAGAATTTTCTCACAAAATTTTTTCTGAATATTGATGAATGAATAATTAGCTAGGGAGTATTTTTAACATAACAAGGGACTGGCCAAAGCCTACAATATAGCCTAATATTAATAGGAAACATCCTTGACAAATCCCAGCAGGTTTAGGATTGAAATAGCAAACATAGAACTGGCTAAACTAACATTCATATAGACTGATATTTTCATCCCAAATAAAACAAAAATCCCGTAAACAAATGTTGAAAAATAAATCCTAATTTAACTTGGAATGGATGGCCGAAAAGGGCTTTAGTCGAACCCTTCTTAAAGCTCTTCAATTCTTGGGCTCGAAAACTCTTGTACTTTATTTGGCCACTTATGCTTTACATTGAAGAATGGGACTTAATGTATTAAGAGAATTGAGGATAGTCCAATCAAACTTGATTATAACACCTCAAATATGCTCTAATCTTGTTGAGATTGAGTCCAAGTGTTCTCTAGTTTTCTTCATCTATACTGTTACAATATTAGCCTATCCATACTCGTATCATTTCCTCCCTCCTCGAAAGGATTCATCATCGAATATGATGGTGGATGGAAAGGACAAACATTTAACATGTTGACAAAAATTTAAACAAATGACCTCACTATAGTAAGAAAATATGCAATAAATGCGGCTCAAAAGCAAAAGTATCAAACACCAATGTTGAAAATGAATGCTGGAAAAATAGCTTGTGAAATAAAGACATCATGGAATACACAAACCCTAAATCATGGAAATTTTTCTTTGACTAGGAAATAAAAGAAAACTAGAAGATAATTTTGAAAGATTGAACCAATCATGCTCAAAATGATTGTCATGCCACTTTAAAAAATGATGAACATCGAAAAAACAAAAGAATTTAAGCAAATAGTCGCTTTCAGAAGTACAAAATTGTTAACCAGAACGTTAATGAACTTAACACAAAAAGAATGGAAATCACAAGACTTACAAATTAGCTCAAGCAAAACAAATGTACAAGAAGAATTAGAAACATTGACAAGTAAGGAAGGGGACACACTATGAGTTCTTAAAAAACTAAAATTATAAGAATTTTACAAATCAAAATTCCAAATTACTCCCTGCACCAAATCATTGGCACTTAAGTTCAAATGATGTGCAAAAGTCACTTGAGCTTTACACGTGGAAGGTGCAAATTCGAACTTTTCATTTTCTCCACTTGCTTCTTTGAATGACTGCACAAAAGAACTTGGAAGAAAATCGTTAGGCAACAAAATGTAAAGTCTCTTCAAAAGTTTTTCCTTGACGAACAAGTTCTCTTACTTTGGAATTACCATTAAAGCCAATTTTTCTTTAGGATTAAAGATGGCTTTCTCCTTACACTTCTTTCGATTTTTAGTCAACAATTTAGCATGTTCTTCACTTTATAATCTTTTGATGTAAAGTTGCTCTTTATGGACTTGATTAGGAAGTAATGGCTTAAGAATAACATATTTACCGTCTCTGTCAAAACTACATTTATTTGCAAATCCATCACGTGTGGCTTTCAAATCATATTGCCATGGCCGACCAAACAAAATATAAAACCTCATCCTTATATTTTCCAAGGGTTAAAGAAATTAAGGCTTGCTTAGTGACTTTTAATTCTCTACCTTCATTTAAACATTATAACCTATATGGATGTGGGTTTTCAATGGTTGGCAAATTCAATTTATCTACCATGAGCTGGCTAGCTACATTCACACAACTGCCACAATCAATAATCAAACTACATGCATGATTTTGAATCACATACTTAGTGAAGTAAATATTAGAATGTTGTACCCCATTTTGGTCGTCATTAGGTTGAGCACAAAATGCTTGCAAAATAACCAAGGTGGATTTCTCAGAAAAATCTACCTCCTGCTCATCATTCTGAGCATGTTGGAGGATATGATTCCTTGATCTTGTACCTAGATCATACAAATCGTCATCAGATTCATAGTCACTAGAATCGTAATTAAGACGCATACCTTGACGTGCTTGTTTCATTGTGTGAGTATAAGGCTCAGCTCTACCAGATTGTAGACTAGGCTCATTTCGTGCCTTAATTAATATCTTGAGAGAGTGTTGAATACTTTTATTAGATATTGCCATTTTGGCAAAACGAGATTCTATGGCATTAAACCTTAAACTTTCTCCTTTTGGAGACGTTTTAACCTGGCAAAGAACAAAAAACAAAAAAGAAACAAGAGATTCTTGATAGTTAGGGTTAGTAAAAACAATAAAGAAGGACCTTACGTCACTTCTTGAGTCTTTAAGCTCAAATTTAAAGATGTCACACAATTTCAGTCAGTTTCACTCAAATTCAAGGCTTTTACCCTCTAATAAACTTACCACTCTTGCCTTTTTCCTCTCATTTAAATTCTCCTCAAAGTATTTCGCGGACTTAAAAGCATATCAAGACATAATGACACAAACAATTACCAACACTTAGAACACAATCAATAGTTATAGACTAATGAAGCAAAGAAATAACAAAGTAATGGTAGATTGATTTAACATAGATTGCACACTACGAACTTTAGAAAGTCAAACAATAAGAAGGTCAAACAGTCTTCTAATGTTTCGGGTTAGAAAGAATTAACCCGACGGAACAAGTGTATTTTTTGTATTTCACCAATTTGTATTTTTTTATGTAACCCAAGAGCAAAATATAGAAAAAAATTGCAAAGAATACAAACAAATTTTAGTCGAGAATTATCCCTTAGGAAAGTAGGAAAATTGCAACACTTTTCTTCAAATCCCAATATAGAAAGTACTAGAACTATTCTTAGTTGGAAATAGGAATTAATGTAATCCAAGTGGAACAGGATTCAAGTGAATGTTTTATTCCCAGTAAGACAAGGATTGAAAATATGCAAGAATATAGAACAAGGAATTAACACAAAATTTCTAATGCAAGAAAAGGACTTGGAGGCCCTAATTAGACTAGGGTTGGAATTTGGCCTTTTTTCTCTTTTTTTTCCTTAGCTATTTTTTTTTTAAACAGCCTAAGGCACGAATCCTAGCAAGAAAATGCCACCAAATTTTGTGGCACAAAACAGCCACAAAATTTGAAGCACAAGAAAGTAGAAAACATGGAAACCCAAGAAATGATTACGGTTGAAAGATTTTTTATTTTTGTATTTTCTCATAGAGAAATATACACAAAATTTGAAGCAAATCGAGAAAAATTTGCATAAAAATATCGATGGGAAGAATCTAGAACAAAGCGTCAACCAACAAAACACCCAAAAAATGGTTTAGGGTTTTTTTTTGAATCAGATATTTTTTGGATCAAAATAACACAACAATAATGAAAAATATACAAACAACTTGAAATTTTTTGGGATGAACAGTAACTTTGAATAACAATGATGAATAGTATTTTTTAAAAACAAACCGACAAAACAGCAACAGATGAATTTAAAGATGTGTAAATTCTATGAAACAAGAAAATAAACATGTTTAGGAGCCAAAGCTTTGATACCACACTAATTTGAACCCCACAGATAAACTGACTAGACCAGGAGTCGGTGCAGAACTTAAGAACGCCTAAACAAATCCGACTTGATAGTTTCAAACCCGTCGATTAAAAAATCTAGAATTTGAAGTATCTGTTCTTGAATGTACGAGATATCGACCTGTTGTCTATAAGAAGACAAGAATCGATAGTGTTCGAGATAGGTAGTCGCAAGAATCAATCTTGCAAAATACCCAAGTCTTTGGAAGACAAGTTGGAGAATTTTCTCACAAAGTTTTTCTGAATATTGTTCAAAGACTAATTAGTTGGGCTGGTGTTTTTAATGTAACAAGGGGCTGGCCAAACCCTAAAAACTAGGCCTAATACCAATAGCAAACATCCTTGCCAAATCCTAGTAGGCTTAGGATTGGAATACTAGACATAAAACTGGCTAAACTAACATTGATATAGGTTGATATTTTCATGCTCCTCCAAATAAAACAAAAATCCTATAAACAAATGCTAAAAAATAAATTCTATTTTAATTAGGAATGGATGGCCAAATAGGGCTTCGGTCGAGCCCTTCGTGAAGCTCTTCAATTCTTCGGCTCGAAGACTCTTGGACATGAACTTTATTTGGTCACTTGTGCTTTACTTTGAAGAATTAAACTTTATGTATTAAAGAATTGAGGATATAGTTAGACTTTATGTATTAAAAAATTAAGGATAGTCCAATCAAACTTGATCATAACCCCTCGAATATCCCCTAATCCTGGTGAGCTTGAGTGAAAGTTTTCTGCAATGTTCACCTCCTAAACTTGGTACATTATTAGTCTATCCATACTCGTATCGCAAGAGACTTTGTGCTGGAATGTGATTAATGTCTACGTGCAGGTAACTTGTCTAGGAGGGATGAAATGCCTTTAAATAATATCCTAATTTGTGAGATCTTTGATGTGTGAGGTAGTGATTTTTTGGGGCCCCTTTCCATAATTGTCACACAACAACAAATTTGTTCTTGTGGAAATGGATTATGTGTCCAAGTGGGGAGAAGCGGCGGCACTACAGACCTATGACATAGAGTGATGGTGAATTTTGTGAGAAAAAACATTTTCTAAAGGTTCAGTGTCCTGCATTAAAAGACAGAGGAACATAGCACAAATATTCCTTATTTGAGTCCTTCTTGTCCAAATATAGAGTCGCCCACAAGATAGACGCAGCATATTCCTTATTTGAATCCTTCTAATTGGGAGTTAAAGCACATTCTTGAGAAAATTGTGAATTATTCAAGGAATGATTGATCTGAGAAACTTGATGATGCCTTATGGATATACAGGACAGCCTTCAAGACAGCAATTGGGATATCTCCTTATAGAATGGTTTATGGTAAGGCTTGTCATCTCCTAGTTGAAATTGAGCACAATGCATATTGGGTAATCCAAAGTCTCAACTATGATTTCTAGGAGGCTATGGAGAAGAGGCTTCTAGATTTGAATGAGTTTTAATTGGATAAATCCGAAGAGAAGCCTATGAAAATGCAAAGCTTTTATAAATAAAAGACAAAGGTTTGGCACAAGAAGCACATTTCGGGTAAGGAATTCAAGACCGAGGACATAGTTTTATTATATTACTCAAGATTCATATTGTTTTCCAGAAAGTTAAAGCCAAGATGGAGTGGGCTTGAAGTAGTGTAGACATTCCTATATGGCGTAGCAGAGCTCAAAAGAAGCCAAGGAAATTTCAAGGTTAATGGCTAACGAGTAAAGTGCTACTATGGAGGAATCATCATGAGGAGTGGGAGACTATTCACCTTATCAACACTTGATCTCAAATGCCGAAGGAAGCCTAAAACTATAAACAATGACATTGCATGAGAGGCAACCCATGTCCTTTTATAATTTTGTTTGTGCATTTTTTTTATTTTCTTTAGTTTCCTTGTCATTTGTGTGCATGTCATCTTAATTTGCAAGTTAAACGAGCTGAAATTTGATTTTAAGGTCGTTATTGTCAATTATCGTAATGTTTTAGGATCAAAAATTTTGTACTTGAAGAAGTGACTTTACGCACATGCACACCATTTCATGCGAATGTACGCAAAATCTAGTGACTAAATTTCACCATTCGTATCACGCGAACATGCGTACTAGAAGCCCTGCACATGTTAGTGAGATGAGCAGCCACAAACGGACTCACTGCCTTTTGTGCGCATGCATGCCTAGCAGGCAGTGCTTGTGCGCACACTGTTTAAAAGGCCCAAAATCCTTTTTGCCCTAACATTCAAACGACTTCCCCCTTATTTTCTCAAACTTTCTTCTCTTTACCACCCATGTTTTCTACCCTCAAATTAGTTCTTATTTCATTCCATTGACATCAATTCATTCTCCTTTCAAGAGTAAACTCCATCAAGGTATGAATTTCATTGCATTCTTTTATATTTTTCTTTTTTGGGTTTATAATTAGATTGTACGAAATTTTTGTTTCTTGATGATTGAATTGTGAAAATTTGTCATGGATTGAATGTTTTAAATATGTGGTTTGAGTTGTTTGTGAATGAATTATAGTTTGGGAACTAATTGTGTAAGCTTTACATAGTGAAAAATTCAGTCGTTGTTAATGTATGCTATGTATTCGATAAATTGTCTCAATGAATAAAAATCTTAAACCACAAGTCATTGGTGCATGAATTAAATTCCTAGAAGTTCAATTATGTCATATGATTCTCCCTTATTCAATTTTTGTGATTAAGGATGTTCTAGGAATTTCATTAATTTATGCACATAAATTGTTTTGGCACTAGCCTGTTAGAATTCATCTTGTCTATACTACGGTTAATTGTTGGTTGGGGTTGTCAATTTGCATAGGTGTTGGGTATTAGAATCCTTCTTTTGTTTTCTTCGTTTATCACATATAATTTTTGTAGGAATGGCACGAATGGGAAAGAAATCGGCTACGGGCAAAACCACCGGGGCTTCCTCATCCTCCGGACCTCAAGGAGAATGCAAGAGCACACCCAAGGAGAATGTGGTGTTTGGCTCAAATTGTCAATGCTACGGCTCAACATAAATTTGAGAAGGATATATCGACGATAATCGAAATCTAAGATAAGGGTATTCAAATACTATTGGCCAGAGTTTCAGTTCACCAAAATACTACACGTGGTTGGAATCACTTCACATCTACCCCTAAAGATGCGATACTGTCGGTAGTGCATGAATTCTAGGCTAACTTGACTTATTATAGTGACACCAATGTGTATGTCTTCTGGGGAAAGAAAGTGGATATTTCTGCAAATGCAATTAACTGACTTTTATGGTTCAACTGTGTTCAAAATTATGAGAGGCCGACCATTCATGATACCAATATGGAAATCAATGAAATTACGAGCATTCTTTGCACTAGTGAAGTCGCATGGATATTTAGTGGTGAGGGTGTTGGGCGACACTTTGATGCCAATATGCTTAAACTAGTTTGGCTAGTTTGGCTCAAGTTCTTATGCGCTCGATTCCTTCTAGTTAGCTATCTCACACATGTAAGCACTGGAGCGGGATAAGTACTTATAATCCATTGGTTCGGGAAAATCTTTAGATGTGGGCCATATAATCCACCATGAGATTTGTTATTCTCCAATCAACAAGAAATCTGGCCTTTGGTTTTCCCACTCTATCATGACCTTTTGTGTATATGAAGAATAGTAATTGATCAAACTGAGGAAAAATTGAAGCCAAGAAAACCGATTGCAATGGATGGAGTGAGGGCTTGGGTTAGGCAAACTCATTCTCATGCTTCTACTTCATAGCTGTCTGATAACGAGCCCGAGCCTAGATGATGTTAGGAAGAGATTCTGGAGCAAATTTTAGTGGAGCAGCAACGCATGCAACACCGGTTTGAATCCTATATCCATCATCAACATGCTTCGTGGTGCACTATGGAGGTTCACTAGTAGGCATGTGAGCAAGGGGTGGACTTGTCCATATTTCTACCCTTCCCTCCTTTTTCGCAGGAGTTGACAACTTCTGACAACGAGTCTTGATCTATCTTTTCTATCATGTTGGTGTAGCCTTGGCATTTTATTATTTTCTAAGAGGAACCTAATGATGTTTTCTATTTTTCTTGCATTTTATTTGAGATGATATCGTACTTTTGGATATTTTCTTTTTAACTTATTTGTGATGTTAGTTATGTATGCCCCTAAAGGATTAAATTTTTTTCTAAATATCGTGGAATCTCATTCCTCGATTTTCTTCCCTTTCTTAATTCCTTGAAGGGTTTAACGATTTTTTTTTCTAGGGTAAATGACACGTTTCAACTCATCTCGTAGATATTTATTTCGGGATTCACTGCATCAAACGTTCTACATTTGCAGAGAAACTTTCCCTTTCCTTCTTTTTGCTTTTATTTCCTTTAACATTGGGGACTATTTATTTTTATGTGTAGGGTGGGAAGTTGTCTGGATTTACATTTGTTTGGTGTAGTTTGCTCAACTTTGCTACAATATTTTAACATTTCTTTTGATTTGTGAGCTTTTCAAGATTTCTGAATTTTTTTTGCACTAATAATTGGCTTAAAATTTTTGGAAATTTTGCAATTGTTTAGCCTGTCCCTTTGATTTTTTGCGTGACAATTTTTGAGCTAAACTATTCATGAGTTGGGTAGTCGATGATAATATTTTCCTTGCATGATTTTTAAGAATTCTTGAGCACTTAGCCATACATTATTTTTAATTTTGATACTTTTAGATAATTATGTAGACTCTCCTATATTGCATCCTAGAACTTACTTCCTGACATTTTCGAAGAGAAATTTTATAGATAGCTTGAATTATTTTAAAGATGAGGGTAGAACCTTCTTTGGTTGTTTGAGCCTTCAAGCCAACCCTTACTGAGATTTTTATCTCTAGTACCCCATATGAGCCTTAATTTTTAACGAGTGGAGAGAAACACCATTCGCTTTCTTTTATTAAAACTCATTATACCTACCTTCATGAGCCTAATATTTTCTTTCATTCTTCTAACCCAAATGTCCCATAAGAGCTTTATTGCACACAAATATTGTTTAAGCTCTGCGGTGATATAAGGACTGAAGGTAGTTGGATGAGAATGGAAAATTGTTTGAGCGAGTGGTGTACATTTGAAGGGCAAGAAAGGGGTACAAAAAAAATTGGAAAACATTCTTGAAATGTGCTAGTAGTATCTATCACTAGTACCTGCATTTATGTGATTGCAGGTAGTACCCATCCGTGGTACCGTATTGGTGTGTTAGTAGGTAGTATGTATTACTGGTACTTGTATTGGGAGTAGACATAAAAATGATGTAAAGAAATATGAAATAAATGTCTAGGAAAAGGTTGGCATGTTGGGTTGATTTTGAGGAATGAAGACTTTTTGTTCATTGTATGAAATTTTTATGGGTGTTTGTTGATCAAGTGCGGGGTTATTCATCTGTAAGGATATGTGGTTTAATGTGTTGGAGAAGAAGTTTTATTTTCATGTGTGGCTAGCATTAATGTAAAGCTCTTCCTTCTATTTTTTGATATCCTTGTCCTTTCCTTGATTAGCCAATATCCTAACGCTAATGTTACATACTAAAAAGTCCTACCTCATTTAGCTTCAGTCGGTTGTGTACAGTAGTAGAGAGGTGAAAGAAAAGTAAGTTGTGGGGTGTTCAGAAAAATTCTAAGAGTTTGCATGATTTGATACGGGTGTCTTAAAAAATTAGTTTTTGTGGAATGGCTATATTTACACAAACACACTAGATTTCATGTCTAGGATATTATTAGCATTTGAACTCTTGAATTCTTTGATTGCTTCTAATGGTGGCATGGTTCTTGATTGTTTATGTGGACAATTGTTGAGATGGGTTGGATGCATTTGTGATGAATTTATCTGTTTCAATTTTATTTTTGCTCGAGGACGATCAAAAGTTAAGTGTGGGATATTTGATATGCTCATAAATGTCTTATATTTTATGTATCATTTATCGCATTTTCATGTATTGCAAGCAATATTTGAGTCAATTATTAACTTAATTGTTTTATTTTTAGTTAGTGAAGGTTTTGAAGGAAAAAGAGACATTCTAAAAGGATCAAAAAATTGGAGAAACATCACAAGGACGGAAAACGTACATTGGCGATAAGCAAATTTGGACACTATTTGGTACATTGAACATAACATTCTTGTCTGTGTTTTGATTGAGTTCATTTAAGATGCATTGGAAAGGAAAGAGAGAGAACTACAACTTTTATGCTTTGAGTTTTCAAAAATTCCTTTGGCATCAAGGTGAAAATCGAGGTAGAAGTTGAAGAAAGCATTCTAGAAGTCATGCACATGTGCTACAGAAAACCTATGCATGTGCACAAATTCATGAAGGAAAAGTTTCAGGAGCACTTTTGTGTGCACATGCATGAGAATTTTTGCGCATGTGCATAGTTTGATGCGAGCTTTAGCATAAATTGTTATTTTTGGTAGCAGTTTATATCCAGTTTTACTCCTTTTGATGGGATTTCACGTTTCTATCATTGGAGAAGGGATTTTACCTGAATATCCCCTATAAATACCCCATTGTAGAGAGGAGTTGAAAAGAAAATCAATCATTAGTTGTAGTTGACATTATATCATTAGAGTAGATAGAACATTTGTATTAGGGTTTTAATTTCTTGTCAAGATTTCAAGCTTCATCAACCATTGTTTCAGCTACGATTACTGAGTTTTCATCCTTATATTCAATTCAATTCAAGTTCTTTATTACAATTCGCCGTTTAAATTCAATGTTATTGCGTTTACTTTTCTAGTGTATTAATTGAAGTTTGATTTTGTTAAAGATAACTGCTTTATTTAGATTTGATAAGTTATTAGTAATTGTTCTTATTTTCTTAGTGCTTAGATTTAATTTAGTTAGATAGAAAATAAAATCTTTTAATTAATTTGTCAAAATAGTAAATAGGTTTGTGAACCATAGTAATTGTTCCATAGTCCTCGTGGCAATGATCCTTACTCACTCGATCTAAAAATTTATCTTGCATGCTTGTGAGCATGTAAGTATTGATTAGGGTTATTAAGGCTTTATTTATTACTTGTTTGTGAACTCTCTAAAAGACCCACTCCAATATTTACCTGAACAGGGAACTAGCTGGCTTGGTCATGATTTGCTTACATTTCGATCCTATATTGCACCTGAAGGTCTGTACTTTTTAATGGTGTTACTCTTCCTTGATTATAGGAAAAGAAGATAGGGTTTTGGATCAACCAAAGTTAGGGTACCAAGAAGTGAATCTTGAAGGTATGTGGTACTTGAACATTGTTACTAGTTGTATGTTATACAGTTTAATGTGTTACTATGAAATCTGTTAAAAGGAGGTAAGTATGACCGAGTTATGAAGGTTTACATCATACTTATGCAAAGTGATTTAGATGCTTTATATGAAATGCCATGCCTTGTGATGTTGATGGCTCGCTAAAAGCTTAGTGGATCACTTTGGTGGATTCAGTTTTACTTTATGACATACACTAGGTTAGTCACTCTACTTACCGATTACTGTCAGTACCCAACTCTTCTTATGCCTTGTGTATTGGGACGGATAATAGATGATCTCAATCACATTCAGTTACCAGAAGACTACTGTGAATCATGAGCTTATTGAATTTGCCATACATATTCTGATTATTTCTTATAGTGTTTTCATTGGACACTGCATAGATTATAGGCTTACATTTAGTAACTAGGATTAAGTGCTATATACTGAAGATTTTTTTCCCTATCCCATGTTTTTTGTATTATTTTGTAGTTTCTGGATCTGATGAGGTTTTGCTATTCTATTTGCGGGCCTGAGCTAGGATGCAACTTTGTTATGGGCTCTTGTTATTATGGCTAGGGTATGTTTTTGGTATAATGAGAGGTTTTTCTCATATGTTTGGCCAGCGTGCCAATGTATCTTATTAGAATTTATTTGTCCATTGAATAATTTGTTCATGGCTTTAAATTTCTCTTGCTCTTAGTGTTTCTTAAGAATGTTTTTGTATAAAGACTATTTCATCCCGATTTGTTTGTATATAATGGCTGGTTTATAAGATTGGAAACTCTTGTTGAGATTATAGATGTTAGGTGCTAACTCCTTGATATCAGGCTTTGCGTGCTTGGGGTAAGGCCTAGGTGCAGCGTGTCATGGTCTTGGTTTTACGGTGTGACACTTAGTGGTATCATAGCATAAGTTATGTGATCGTATGTCTAGGTCTAAGTTGAATTGATATGAGTATGGTATTGGGGACTTGGACTTGCAAGTAACTCAAGGTCCGGACCTGATCAACCTAGATTAGGAGTTGCTTGAAGTCTGTCTAGTTTGATGGCTAGTACATGGTTAGAAATTGACATGTGAATAACCTTTTTTTTTCTAAGTGTACAAGTTCATGGCAACCAAGAAAAGTAAACAAAAGTGAGTAATTACTAAAAGACACATAGGCACAGGGTGTTCACTGGTTCTCAACAGAATAGGAAGAAAGATGAGATTGATTCAGAATTGGGGAAATAGAGTAAACTGAGATAGGCAGTGATGGCTGATTAATCCAAGTTATGCTTCTGTGGTGCTTGAAGCTATCCATCCTGCCATTCAGTCGCCTTCAACGAAATCTACTTTTGAATCCAGCGTAATAGCCAGAGATAGTGAATCCTATCTAACCAGATATGCAACCATATGGTAGATGGGGATTCCTCATCTATTTTCTTATGTTGGACCAATTACTTGGAATCCTTCAATCGAGCATTCCTGGACCACTTTACTTCTCGCTACATGGAAAGAAAAGGAAAAGAAATTTAGTGCAATAGATGAAGACATTGCTAGGAAAACTATGTATACATTTTTTGAGGGACAGGTGTACGGACTTGTGATGTCTCCAATTTACAAGGTACAACTACCATTGTTGTTGGGGCCTCAAGTCTATAGTTTCATAACAGTACCACTCTAAGTGAGGCCCTAACCGGCCTTATCTATTTTTTATCCTTCCAGCATTATCACAAAGCAAGAATTCTTACATACTCCTTCACTAGCTAGGCGACCAACAAATGTTCCTAAATCTACATTTTATTATTGGTACCGTAAAGAAGAATGTAGATGGATATTTGGAGCTTCATCTAGATAACGAGACTTTTGAACAGAGAATCTAAGAACGTCTAATGTTCAGGTTATCATGGCATCAAGATTCATTAAAGGAAACTGATAGTGACGCTCAAGGACAGATGAATCAAAGTGAGTGGTGATATATTAATTAACCATGGAGCATGCTTTATTGAATCGGTTCTTAATAAACATTGCTCTTTGAATCAACTAATACATATGGATGGATGAGGGAAAAGCAGCAGGTTAAATTATTCAGAGAAATAAAAGTTTTCCTACGATTGTAGTACAACGTAATTAATGGAGCAACCAACTTCAATGGTACTAGTTTTACAAGTGTAGAAGGTACAAAATCTAAAGGAATATGTTGCAGTTCTGATCAAGGTAAACCATATCATGAAGGAAGATCCTAAATTTAGGGCTGTTGTAGTGTTAAGGGGCTTGTCAGATGTGCCTATTCAACAGTTTCTAGTGTCATTTTGAAGGGGAATGATAGTGTTCAAATGTAGTAAACTACCAAGTTGATAGTACCCATACAAAATGTTTCTTACAGAATGATTTTAGTAGAGTTCTAGGAATTGAAGACTCAATTGCAAGAGTTATTTATCAAGAATTCATTAAGCCTAATATTATTCCTTGGGATTTTCCAATATTTGCTGTGAAGAAGACGAATAGGAGCTCAGATTATTTGTTGACTATACGATGCCATATAGAGTCACTATCAAGCACAATTGTACCTTGCCAAGATGGAAGACAAGTTTGATCAGTTGAAGGTTAAAAGAGTGTGCACTAAAACAAATTTAGGGCCTAGGTATCATGAACCAAAATATAAATTGAGGACATATTAAAGATTGCTACCAGATCAATGTTGGCTACTACAAGTTCCATGTTATTCAATTTAGGACGATAAATACAGCTACAATTGTAGTGGACATTAAGGTTAATGTCCTTGATTCCATATCTAAATAATCTATGAAAGTATTCCATGGTGACACCCGAACATATTAACAAACTGAAAAGGGTCATACTAATTAATAATATTATATATTTTGAAAATAAAATATGTATGTGCTGAGAAACATGGTATTCCTAGAGTATATCATTTTAGAGATTCATAGTAAAAGGATCTTCAGAAAACAATGACAATCGCTGATGGACTTAAACTAACCAAGTTTGGTAGAGGTTCATGGCTTCTATGGTTTGGCTAGAGATTTAGAGAAGCATTTGTACTGATGCTTTGGCAAGTGTTTTGGGGTATGTTTTGGGGTATGTCTTCATGCATAATTGAGGGATTGTGGTTTATTCCTCTAGATGATCAATGACTATCAACAAGACTACTTCTCTTAAAAAGGAAACCATAATATACACTTTGAAGAACCAAGGGAGTCAAGCTTATCCTATCAAAAAAAAATAAAGTAGAACAAGTATGTGCTGGAATGAAGTTGCTGATAACTCTCTGAAAAGAGTTATTTAGCCAGTTTCGTAGGTATCTTGTTCATTAATTAGGGGTATTTCGGTCATTTAAATGTTTTAGTTCTTTTCACCTAAAATTGAAACATATCATTTTTGTGTTTATAGTGTTTCAATACACTTATTCATGTGTTGTAAGTTGTTTTCATAGGCTTAGGTTCAATCGGAGGCCAAACGGATAAAAAACGGAGCAAAATAGAGCAAAATGCCGGATTTGGTTCTTGGGCCCTAGGTGCCAATGCAACCTCGAGACTTGAGCCATGCCTAGGGACTGTGTTTCTTGCATGGGTGCTTCCTCAAGAACTGACCTATACTTGGGATGCAGATCCAATATATGGGAAACAAGTTTTTGGCTTTTACGACTTTGTGGGGGCATTTTTTACTTCCAAACTTGTAAAACCCTAGCATTAGCTATAAATAGGTGTTCCTACTGCATTATTAACATAAGGAAGAGAGGAGAGAAATGTCAAAAACACATTGTAACATTTGGTTGTGGTTAGACAGTCGTCAGAGGAGAAAATCATCAGGATGAGCAAAAAACTCCATTCCAAGATGAGGATTCACAGAGACAAGGCCGAGAATCGAGACTTCCAAAAAGCCCAAGTTTCCCAACCTATTTCATTTCTTCATTGATTATTACTCCTTCAATTATTGTAATTTCTCCATTTGATATATTTCACTCCATGATTATGCACTAAATCCTAGTCTAGGGTTTGTGTAAATTTTACCATGAAGATTTATTAATGTGATTTATTCCTTTCAATTCCACAAACATGCATTTACTTATGTGAAACAATCGTAATGCCTTTAGATGATAGGACACCATCTAGAGTGATTTGTATACATATTTGGAATCAATAGAGGATATTTAGGGTCAGGACGGGATCAAATAGCTTTTGTTTTGAATAAACCCCCAATGGTTGAACAATTTCATGGGTACGGATAGAAATATACCTACTTATCTTAGATAATCAATTATGGTTGTGTTTATACATTAGACAGGTCTTTAATCCACATAGACATATAGTGGACAAGTCAAGAGTAGATTTGCAATGAGTCTGATCCGAAATTGCAATTACCACATAATCCGTAAAATTCTGGTATAGTAGACGAAATGTAGAATTGGACAAATGATAAATTAACTTAATTAATTGGATTGGTAAATGAAGAATAAATCTTAGGTTTTAAATATGTTAATTACTAGTTTATTTCATTAGTTGTTTATTTGTTATTTTTTTTATTATTCCATTATTTCATGATTTAGATAGGGTTGTGTATGTGCCATTTTGGTAATTGCTGACAGAGTGCAGCATAGTCGTCATGGGAACATTCTCTACTTACTCTGTATTACTTGTTTGATCTACATACTTCCATACATGAGTTTGAGTCTTATTGGATTATGGACAAGTTTTTAACTCCATTTCCAGGTACTTTGTCTTACCTATTTTGACAATATCACATTTAGCTTATTAACCCTAGTTTAAATGTTTTTCTTTCTTTTATTTTTACTTTTATATTATTTCATTTTTCATTGCTTGTTTTACAGGTTTTTCACCAGATGTATGTCGAGAAGATCTAAAGGAACACTATTTCCTTCGGACTTCGAGATTTTTTCGAACAAATTACCAGTCTCTTGAGTTGAGAAGCAAGAAAAGGTTTTCAACCAAACTTAGACATGGTTGATGATGACAACTCTATGAACCTAGTAGTGCAAGCACTACCAAATGTACATAAACCAAGGTCTTTAAGGGACTTTATTGTACCTAAAGTAATGGGAGTACAACCATGTATCCTGAAATTGCAGATTCAGGCAAACAATTCTGTACTAAAGCCATAGATTATTCAGACGGTGTAGTCTTTAACTATGTTTGGTGGGACACCAAATGATTATCTGAATAATTACATCTTCAACTTCTTGGAGATATGTGGCTTGTTTTGTCACAATAGAGTATCATACAATAGAATTAGGTTGAGGCTTTTCCTATTCTCGATGTGGGATATCACCAAATCTTTGTAAATCTCTCAACCACCAAGTTCAATCACAACCAGGATTGATTTACTGAAGAAGTTCCTAACAAAGTTGTTTCCACTGTCGAAATAGCAAAACATAGGAATGTGATAGTAAATGCATTACATCATTTATGCAACATGACAATGAACTATTATTGGAAGAATAGGAATGATTCGAGGACCTACAGAGGTTGCGTCCCTATCAGGGTATTCTAAACTGGCTACAGATTGAGACATTTTGTAATAGGTTACAAGAGCCAACTAGAACTATCATTGATGCTGCAGCCGAAGGAGCCATCATGAATAAGTCCTGTGACGATGCCTTTAAAGTGTTCGAAGACATGTCTTTAAACAATTTGTAGTAGTCAAATGAGATAGCTGTATTAAGGAGAATGGCAGGGTATTATGAGGTCGATGCTTTTAAAGCATTCATAGCACAATTAGTTGCATTGGCCAACAAAATTGATAATATGGGTATTCAAAACAAACAATGTTAAAGTACTTTCACATATTGCGTGGCATGGTTGAGGGACATTCTACAGAGCAATGCCCTAATAATTAGGAAACAGTTAATTGTGTTGGCAACTACAACAGAAACTAAGAAAATCCCTATAACACCACTTGTATTATAATCCAAGTTGGAGGAACCATCCAAAATTTTCATGCAGAAACAATTCACAAGTTAGACCATTATCATCATCCATGAGACCACAAGCACCACTAGGTTTTGATAATCAAAACAAATTGCCATAGCAAGGTTTAGAAAAGAGATATATTTATGAAGATCCTCTTAGACAAAACATGACAAAGAAAGATGCAACACTTCAATGCATGAATTCCGTACTGCAAAGCCACACAGCATCCATTTGGAGTCTCGAGAGTCAAATGGGGCAACTAGCCAAGCCGTTGATAGTCTTAAGAAATTGGGGTAATTTTTATTCTTTTTTGTACGATTTTTGTACTAGTTTTGGCACTTTTAGGTTTTATGTGTTTGTTTTTGTACATTTTTGTTTCTATGTATTTACATATTTTTAAGACAGGTTTTTAGTATTTATTTGATGTTATTTAACTTATATTTATGTGTTTATGCATTTAAGGTTGTGCTTAGGTTGTTTACCTAATTCTTTCCAGATATTAGAATTCGTTATATTTTTTTTTTGTCATTTTTTTAGTTTTAGTAAGTGTTTAAGTGTTTTGTTTGAGTTATATTATAAATAATAATGTGTATTTTTATTCTACAATAACGTAGGAAAAAAGGGAGCATCAATCGGACGTCGGACTAAGATTTTAGAAGAAAGAAGGTGAAGCAGCACAAGTGCTAGAAATTGAGCACAAGTTTGGACACTATTTGATATTTTGAGCAAAACATTCTTGTCCAAGCTCCGATTGAGGTGATTCAAGATTCTATGGAAAGCTAAGAGAAAGAAGCAAAACTTTTATGTTTTGCATTTCGATTCAAAATCGAGGTGAAAATTGGTACACATGCACGGGAAACCATGCACATGCCAATGAATCCATGCATGCACATTATGCTTGCCTATATTAGGTTGCTTTGCAATTTTATTGTTTTTTAGGGTTCCAGGTGTCTATTTTGAGCCCGTAAATGTGAGTTTTGAACCTTTTTTAGTGCCTTATGCTATAAAGTGCCTCTTTTCAAAACTATAAATAAGAGGGCTTAGAACCTGAAAGTCACATTTTTCTTCTAGCTTTCCTTTGGGTATGCAAGATTAGACTAGGGTTTCCTTTATTTGTCAAGAAGTGTTGAAGAGAGGTTCAAGATTGACAACCTTGGATGGAAAGCTTGTTAAACTTCAGAGAGAAGCATTCTTGAATGTTTTTAAATATTTTTCGTAATGCTGTATAATTCTAGTTTTATTGTCCTTTTAGTTGCTTTCTAAGGTTTGGAAGTATTTATCCATGTCTTCAATTTAAGGTTTTCTTTAATTAATTTCATAGACTAATGGATAGAGTAGTTTAAAGATTTCAAATATTAATTATAGATTTAGCTTTTAGATTAATTTAGTCAAATCTCTTCCATAATGATTTTTTGAAATAGTGTTTCAGTAAAATAACCGACAGTTGCTAAACCAATCCTTGTGGGTTCGATCCCTAGTTCTGCTATATACTATTGATCTTGTACTCTTGTGTTAACATTACCTAGTTAATAGTGGATTTGGGGATTATAAATTTTATAACTAGCTATTTCACGTATCAAGGCTTTGGCACCATTGTTGGGGATTAGGTCTTTGGGAATAACGGAATAATTTGACAAGAGTTTGAAATGTAATTTGTCTTCTAATTATCTTAATTTCATTGTTTTTGTCAAATTTTTTAAAAAAATAAACCAAAAAAAATACCCATTTTTTGTGGTTTGCCTCTCTTCTGTTGAAAAATCTAAACAGAGTTTTCTCTTTTTAGCAGATGGTTTAGGCTAGTTACTAGTCTAAATTCTCCAAATTTTTTTGGGTGCTTTTGTGTTAGTACTTATTTTTGTGTTTTATTTTTATGTTAGTCTTGTAAGAAAATGCAAGGACTGATTTGGATTGACTCGGGCAAAGTATATTATTGTTCTTATGGCTATAGAGGCATGACTAATGTTCATGTTTCTTATAATTATCCTTGATACTCTTATGATTATCAAATGGGATGGTCAAACTATTGTAATCCAAATTCTTTCTCAAGTTACCAAGATTATCCTTATTCTTTCCTTACATTTGTAGATGTCACGCCCCAAAAACGGGACCGTAACACGCCGCGCTAATGGTACACCGGACCAAAGCGCAAGGCACAAACGAACAGAGCAACAAACTTAACCGTAATGTAATAGAACCATCAAGCCATTTCTCAACTATAAAACCAAATATTTCATTTTACACAAAAATACGAATTACAAAATTCCTTCTTAGTACAAAAGATGCTACAACGAAAATAAAGTTCATCAATACAAAACTTATCTAATACACTACCCCTCTCCAAACAAAAGAGAAGCTTGGAAGATTATCCGCAGAGTCCTACCAGTAATGTGGAGTCTGGGGAAAATCTAAAAGCTGCTAACGCGGTGGAGAATCCAAAAACGAGCACCTAATCTGAAAAATTATAAGTCACGTGGGGTGAGCATAACTAGCTCGTGGATATCATTAGAGGTATATCCCAGACTCCACATCTCTGATGCGATAAAAAGAAAACATAAAGATAATGACATTTGTGAAAACCATAGTTATGAAGCAGTTTCTAAAATGTCTCATGCCATTTAAAAGTCAATAAACCATAATCATAATAGTTTCTAAAATGTATCATGCCATTTAAACGTCAGGCATGTCCAAAACATAGTCAAAAAGATCCAATCATTTCAAAACATAGTATGCTAAAGCATAGCGAACAAATCCAAGTACAGTTTCAATCCAGAATATAATAAAATAGCATGAGTATCTTTTAGGCTCAACAGTATGACCTACAGTACTAGCCAGATCTAGTAATCTACCACACCTACTAGTCTGACTGGGAGGTCAAGTTATCCCATCACAAGACCCCGTATCAGAGAGTTCATAACATTCGCAGAAGTCACCATGGCGTCCCATGGATGACTATAGAACCGGTGCACCCCAAATCAAACATTTCCAAATACATCCAAAATTATATACCTCGGTCACCTATGAGCCAAAACAGTCATAAAAGTGCTTTCATATCAAAAGAGTTTGCAAATATATCAATTGATTAACATAAAATATCTTGGTCCCGATTTCATATATAATAATTCCAAAACTTGGTACAAAGTGCAGTTCCAAACATCATACACATTTTAAAATCCATCCAAACATATTTCGAAAGTCGTTAAACAAAATACAAGTGGAAGAGAGTCTATGTTACCTACCTGTTAAAGCAAAAACTGCACAAAGATCACAGAACGCGATCGCGGGCGGTCTTATACACATCTAGAAAACAGATATAAGAGGACTCTTAGAAGAGATGTAGAAGTTAAAGAATGACTAGGGAAGCGAAACGACGCGAAACGATAGAAAACGACACCAACAACTCTTTGGTCAAAAATGACCTATTCACAAAAACCGACCAACTTCGACAAGCTAAAACCCCAGTCAAAACACTTAGTTAATCCCTCAAATTCGTATTACAGCTAGATTAGGAGATAATAAGCTCAGTTTTCCAGAAAAATTGAAAAAATCTAGATGGAACTCTTGAGCGATGAAGCCTCCAAGGTATTCAAGGGACCTTGGTTACAACCCAACTCAAAACAACATATTCAACCAACAAAAATCCAATTCCAAGGTATTCAAGGGACCTTGGTTACAACCCAACTCAAAACAACATATTTAATCAACCAATGCATAAATGGAAAGATTCACCGGAGCAATAGCCGGGACTATATCAATAGCATCCCACTACCAAGGAAAACACCTAAAACCATCAAAAGATCATTAAAGACCCTTCAAACATAACCAATTATCCAAATTATCCTAGTTGCGCCAAACTTCCGCTTACTTACAAAATGAAGGGAAATCAATTCCACTAGGTTTCAAGTCTCAATTCCTATCCAAACTAACCTTAAAACACTCTTAAAACATCATTACAAGCATAGACATAAGCATTCATAGCATAACATTCTAGGCTCATATGGAAGACAAAACCCTAACTCATAATCTACTAAAATTTGTAATCTAACCATGGAAAGTTGTTAAAAATCAACCCCAATCACTTCCCAACCTCTAAAACATTAAAAACAACCCATAACATACATAAATCACAACTTATAAGGCTGGAAAGAGGGTTTTCTCAGCCATAAATAATCCTACGAAACTTGAAATTAAAGCTTAAATCATAAAGCCCATAAGCCATAAATGCTAAAATACATAAAATCTTACCTTCCAAGTGATTCCTACTTGAAAACCAAGAAAATTTTTTTGGGGAAAATGGAGGAGAGGAGTTCGGCTGCTGCTGGAAGAAAATGAGGAAGAAAAAAACAAGAAGAAGACTTAAAAAGAAATTCCAAGGTTGACCAAATAGTACCCCATTGACCAAATAGTCTCCAAGTTGACTATTTGACCCAAAAACTAATTTTTGCTACTAAATTAACATTATAAATCAGTCATCAAACAACACTCACACACCACAATGCACTAATTACATTTTGTCTAATTTTTGACCTGGAAATCGCGTAAATCGAAAAATTTGCCGAATTGAAGAACGAATAAGTTGAAGTACTTTATGACTAAAAATAATATGAAAAACATTTTAAACCAGTTAAATCAAAGAACAAGGCTATTAAAATACTGGGTTTCACATTCTACCCCCCTTAAACAAAGTTTCGTCCTCGAAACTTACGGAATCACGAAGCAAACAAAGCTGGATACTTCGATCTCATGAGGCTCTCAAGCTCCCAGGTAGCTTCTCGCTCAGAATGATTAGACCATAAAACCTTCACGTAGGGGATAACTTTATTCCTCAATGTCTTATCTTGTCGATCCAAGATCCTCTCCGAACCTCCTCGTATGTCGTGTCCTCCCGATCTACTAAAGGTTCATGGCTCAACACATGAGAGGGATCAGGGATATACCTCCTCAACTGAGAGACATGGAAGGTATTATGAACTCTAGACAACTCCGGAGGCAAAGCCAATTGGTATGCCAAATCACCAACCAAGCCATTTTGTTCAACACCTCATAGGGGCCTATATAGCGTGGACTCAACTTTCCACCTTTCCCAAACCTAGCTACCCCTTTAGTCGGCGATACTTTCACAAACACTTTATCCCCAACCGCAAACTCCATTGCCTTCCTCTTGCGATCTGCCCAGCTCTTCTGACGATCTTGAGCCGCTTTCAAATTCTGGCGAACAATAGCAATTTTATCAATCATTGTCTGAATCAAATCTGGGCCCTCCAAGGATCTCTCGCCAACTTCATCCCAATGTAAAGGTGATCTACACTTACGACCGTACAAAGCCTAAATGGTGCCATACCATTTTAGAAACTATTATGATTATGGTTTATTGACTTTTAAATGGCATGAGACATTTTAGAAAGCTTCCTGATAACTATGTTGAGAGCTCTCAACATATCCTCCAATGTCTGAATAGTAGGCTCGATTGGCCATCTGTCGAGGATGATAAGCGGTACTAAGACTCAAAGTTGTGCCACAAGCTCTCGGTAGGTTGAGTTTTTCCTGATCATATAGGTTCACTAATGACTCCAAAGTAGCGGTCACCTTCATCGGTAAGAATTTCTTACAGACTTTGTTAGGCTACAACAATCACCCGTATGTGATCATTACCTCGCCTAGATGTGTATAAGAGACAGGTGTTATTGGAGGACTGGAGCTTGCTTTAATCCACTCTGGTATCTCCAAATAGCATAGTTTGTGGCGAGATGTTTGGTGTGTCATCAGGTTAAGGCTGACACACCAAACAGGCGCCAGCAGTTTAGCTATGATCATTGGAGATACCCTGTCTCTTATACACATCTAGATGTGTATAAGAGACATCTTCGTACCCCAGGATGAATAGATAAGCGCGAAGAGTGAGCTTCTTTCATCGTTCTCTTTTCAATTGTATAAGAGACAGAGCGAGATCAGTCCGTGGTGCAGTATGCATTCCAGCTTCAGTGGATAATTGACATGTTTGGCCAATTGGTGGCAGACCTGGATGAGTGTCTCTTATACACATCTAGGTGTGTAGTCCTCCAATAGCTCAAGCCAACGCCTTTGCCTCATATTAAGCTCTTTTTGAGTGAAAAGGTACTTCAGACTTTGATGATCAGTGAACACTTCACACTACTCTGTATACAGGTAATGCCTCCAAATCTTGAGAGTTGCATTTTTGGGTCATGTGGTGTCAGAGGAAGGGTGTCAACCCAAACCACTCTGAGAAGCATCACTATAAACCACAAATCCTCCAGAACCTGAAGATAAAGTCAACACTGGAGCTGTCACCAACCTATGCTTAAGCTCTTGAAAGCTAGCCTCACACTGATCTGACCATACAAACTTGGTTCTCTTCTGGGTAAGCCGCGTCAAAGGGGAAGCAATTCTTGAGAAATCCTCCACAAATTTCCTATAATAACCAGCTAAACCCAGAAAAGTCATAAAGTACTTCCGTGGGAAGTTTGGCGCAATCGGCAAATTTCTCAATTTCTTGGAGGCTACAGAAACCCCTTCCTCTGACACCACATGACCCAAAAATGCAACACTCCGAAGCCAAAACTTACCATACAACTGCTCTTTCCTCAACAAGCTCAAAACTGCTCGCAAATGCTCAGCATGAGCCTCCTCGCTCGGAGAATAAACCAGGATATCATCGATGAAGACCACTACACATACATCAAGATAGTCCTTGAACACCCTATTCATCAACTCCAGAACCTGCTGCCTAAAGGCTGCAGGGGCGTTAGTTAAACCAAAAGGCATAACCAAAAACTCGTAATGGCCATAGCGAGTCCGAAAAGCTGTCTTAGGTACATCCTCTTCCTTCACCCTCAATTGATAATATCCGGACCGCAAATCAATCTTAGAGAAGTACCTCGCACCCTTAAGTGATCAAACAAGGTTGGTGATTTGGCATACCAATTGGCTTTGCCTCCGGAGTATCGCCTACTAAGCTCACGGTAGCTAGGTTATGCAAAGTCTCAAACTACCATCTTTCTTTCGAACAAATAAGACCGGTGCTCCCAAAGGTGAAACACTTGGACGAATGAATTTCTTGTCCAAGAGTTCTTGAAGCTGCTCCTTCAACTCCTTTAGTTCCGCAGGTGCCATACGGTAGGGGGCCTTTGAAATTGGTGCCACCCTTGACTCTAAGCAAATCTCAAAATCGACAACCCGCGACGGAGGTAAACCTGGCAGCTCCTTGGGAAACACGTCCGGAAACTCCCTAACCACTAGGATATGCCTCAATGCCCGGCTCTACTTTATCAGAGTCTATCACATAAGCCAAATAGCTCTCACAACCCCTATCTAAGGCCTTAAACGCCTTCACTGCTGATATAATCAGAATCCTACTCTTGGGCTTCTTTTCATTCCCACGAAAAATCACCGTATCTAAACCAGGCATCTGAAACATCACATACCTCTCTTTACAATTAATCGTCGCACCATTAGCCGCCAACCAATCCATACCCAAAATCAAATCAAAGTCGGTCATCGGTCGAATAAGGTCAGCCTCAAACTTCCTATCACAAAACTCTAACCGACAACCTTCCAAAATAAACCTAGACTCCATAACCTTCCCGTCCGGGGTCCCCACTCTATAAGGATCCTCTAACCATCTAGGTTTATCGGACAGACATCTAAGAAAACATCTAGCTACAAATGAATGTGATGCACCAGATCAAATAAAGCATAAGTATATGGAATTCACTAAGATCGTGCCTGCCTCTACTGAATCGGTCTGATCGAAGCCTGCTGACAGGACTCAACGCATGCACCCTCGTAATGAGTCCTCCGCCTCTTGTCCTCAGGCGGACCACCCTGCACTCCACTAGTCTGCCCTCGATTTGGTGCGACCTTAGGACAATCTCTGATCAAATGGCCGTGCTCGCCACATTTAAAGCAAGCTCCAGTCCTCCGATAACACTCCCCAGAGTGTAGTCGACCACAAGACCGGCATGGCGGCGACGGCTGTCTCTTATACACATCTAGATGTGTATAAGAGACAGCGAAGAAACGAAGAGCTGTCGACGGACCCTCCTAGGAAACCACCTGTCGACCACGACTCCTACTCCCAGTTGGAGGTGCTAACGTCCCTGTCCGGGCCGACTGTCCACGCGACTGAGACTGAGGCTGAGACTGAAATGGTCAGCTAGTATGGCCTGTCTGTGCTGGCGCAGAGCTCTGACCCCTCTGAAAGGTATCCCGATCTCTCCTCACGCCTCGCTCCAAATCTAGCTGGATGGCTAGATTATACATCTCCTCATATACGGAGAGTCTAGGGACGACCCACTATCAGCTCTCTCCGAAGCTCAGCTCTAAGACCCTTCCGGAAATGATACATACGCTGCTCTTATCATTTTAGACGGGAACATACTCCCCAAGCCTCTGAAGCTGGAATGCATACTGCACCACGGATTGATCTCGCTGCTCCAGCCGATAAAACTCGTCCATCTTCTGAGCTCTGATGGACGGGGGAAAGTAATGAGCTAGAAACTGCTCTCGGAATATCTCCCAAGTCACAGGCTGTCTCGGTGTGGGCAACGTAGCCTCAACGGTCTGCCACCACTTGGCCGCCTCAGCAACCAAGAAAGGAATAGCCAAAGATGTCCGTGACTCCACCGATCTGAAATAACTCAAAAGTGGTCTCTATCTCGCCCATCCACGACTCCGCCTTAAGCGGATCCGGATCCCCATCAAACGTAGGTAGCCCGGCCTTCTTGAGCGTCTGAAACAGGGATGGAATGTCAGTACGCGGTGGTGGAGGTGGTGGAGCAACGGGAGTTTGTCGCTCAGCGCCAACTTTCGAATAACCTGTGCCACAACCGCCGCAATGGCGCCATAATCAAGGTTGTTCCTGTCTCTTATACACAGGTCTTGACGGCCTGCCTCGTCCCTGTAGCCGAGTCAGCTTTAGAGAGTGTTACTAGGCCTGCAGCCTACCCTAGGGACTGTCTCTTATACACATCTAGATGTGTATAAGAGACAGATGAACTTTATTTTCGTTGTAGCATCTTTTGTACTAAGAAAGAATTTTGTAATTCGTATTTTTATACACATCTAATTCGGCAAATTTTTCGACGGACCAAAGCGCAAGGCACAAACGAACAGAGCAACAAACTTAACCGTAATGTAATAGAACCATCAAGCCATTTCTCAACTATAAAACCAAATATTTCATTTTACACAAAAATACGAATTACAAAATTCTTTCTTAGTACAAAAGATGCTACAACGAAAATAAAGTTCATCAATACAAAACTTATCTAATACACTACCCTTTGCCACGGATTGATGACTTGTTTGATCAGCTTAAGGGCTGTCTACCGGTAATGTGGAGTGGGAAAATCTAAAAGCGCTAACGTGATGGAGAATCCAAAACGAGCACCTAATCGAAAAATTATAAGTCACGTGGGGTGAGCCTGTCAGGCCGATTAGACCGATCCAGATGTGTATAAGAGACACTGATTTTAGTATTGCGATAAAAAGAAAACATAAAGATAATGACATTTGTGAAAACCATAGTTATGAAGCGTTTCTAAAATGTCTCATGCCATTTAAAAGTCAATAAACCATAATCATAAGTAGTTTCTAAAATGTATCATGCCATTTAAACGTCAGGCATGTCCAAAACATAGTCAAAAAGATCCAATCATTTCAAAACATAGTATGCTAAAGCATAGCGAACAAATCCAAGTACGATTTCAATCCGAATATAATAAAATAGCATGAGTATCTTTTAGGCTCAACGGTATGACCTACGGTACTAGCCGAGATCTAGTAATCTACCACACCTACTAGTCCGGGAGGTCAAGTTATCGACAGGCTCTTCTGTTTCTTCTGCAGCTGTCTCTTATACACATCTACAGAAGTGTCACCATGGCGTCCCATGGATGACTATAGAACCGGTGCACCCCAAATCAAACATTTCCAAATACATCCAAAATTATATACCTCGGTCACCTATGAGCCAAAACAGTCATAAAATGGTTTCATATCAAAAGAGTTTGCAAATATACTTCAATTGATTAACATAAAATATCTTGGTCCCGATTTCATATATAATAATTCCAAAACTTGGTAAAAGTGCAGTTCCAAACATCATACACATTTTAAAATCCATCCAAACATATTTCGAAAGTCGTTAAACAAAATATAAGTGGAAGAGGGTCTATGTTACCCACCTATTAAAGCAAAAACTGCACAAAGATCACAGAACGCGATCGCGGGCGGTAGGTGGAGTGGTACCTAAAACAGATATAAGAGGACTCTTAGAAGAGATGTAGAAGTTAAAGAATGACTAGGAAAGCGAAAACGACGCGAAACGATAGAAAACGACACCAACAACTCTTTGGTCAAAAATGACCTATTCACAAAAATCGACCAACTTCGACAAGCTAAAACCCCAGTCAAAACACTTAGTTAATCCCTCAAATTCGTATTACAGCTAGATTAGGAGATAATAAGCTCAGTTTTCCAGAAAAACTGAAAAACTTCGCCTCTCCCTAGGCTATAAGTAGGTTATTCCTCCCTGCCAACAAAATCCAATTCCAAGGTATTCAAGGGACCTTGGTTACAACCCAACTCAAAACAACATATTCAACCAACAAAAATCCAATTCCAAGGTATTCAAGGGACCTTGGTTACAACCCAACTCAAAACAACATATTCAACCAACAAAAATCCAATTCCAAGGTATTCAAGGGACCTTGGTTACAACCCAACTCAAAACAACATATTTAATCAACCAATGCATAAATGGAAAGATTCACCGGAGCAATAGCCGGGACTATATCAATAGCATCCCACTACCAAGGAAAACACCTAAAACCATCAAAAGATCATTAAAGACCCTTCAAACATAACCAATTATCCAAATTATCCTAGTTGCGCCAAACTTCCGCTTACTTACAAAATGAAGGGAAATCAATTCCACTTGGTTTCAAGTCTCAATTCCTATCCAAACTAACCTTAAAACACTCTTAAAACATCATTACAAGTATAGACATAAGCATTCATAGCATAACATTCATTCTAGGCTCATATGGAAGACAAAACCCTAACTCATAATCTTAAAATTTGTAATCTAACCATGGAAAGTTGTTAAAAATCAACCCCAATCACTTCCCAACCTCCAAAACACTAAAAACAACCCATAACATACATAAATCACAACTTATAAGGCTGCAAAGAGGGTTTTCTCAGCCATAAATAATCCTACAAAACTTGAAATTAAAGCTTAAATCATAAAGCCCATAACCATAAATGCTAAAATACATAAAATCTTACCTTCCAAGTGATTCCTACTTGAAAACCAAGAAAATTTTTTTTGGGGAAAATGGAGGAGAGGAGTTCGGCTGCTGCTGGAAGAAAATGAGGAAGAAAAAAACAAGAAGAAGACTTAAAAAGAAATTCCAAGGTTGACCAAATAGTACCCTATTGACCAAATAGTCTCCAAGTTGACTATTTGACCCAAAAACTAATTTTTGCTACTAAATTAACATTATAAATCAGTCATCAAACAACACTCACCGAAATCGCGTAAATCGAAAAATTTGCCGAATTGAAGAACGAATAAGTTGAAGTACTTTATGACTAAAAATAATATGAAAAACATTTTAAACCAGTTAAAATCAAAGAACAAGGCTATTAAAATACTGGGTTTCACAGTAGAGCCTTTTATGAATCGAGGGTGTCATAATTCTTTCACCCATCAATCCAAGAGTATGATGAGGCAAGATCAATGGACGTGGATTGAAATTCAAGAACTTGGAGAAGAGAGTGCTAAACATCGAGAAGAACTAGCTCAATTTTGAGAATCCACCAAATGGTTACAAGACCAACTTGTTCAAATTCAAGTATTGGTAAATGGTGCAGAACAATGGACTCCCACACTCCTAGCAATGGGTGAAAAACCAATTCAAAAGGAAGCAATTGAAAAGATCTTGCAAGAAACTGGTTCCTTAGAGGCTCATGAATTTGAACTTAGTCACGACAATCGGAAAGCTCAACACTTATGTACAGGAATAACCAACTTTCCTTTTGCATGAGTGTGAAATTTTCATGGTTACAACAAAGGAGGTCCAATTTAGAGTGTCCATGGATAAAGAACCAGCTTACGAGGTAGAAGAAGAAGAAGTATACCTTCTAGAAATAGTAAGGGGGAAGATAATGAATACATATGCCAAAATTTTAGCTATCCTTGGGAACTTCAGATGCTCTAAGTAGAAGAGCACATTTCCTAAGGATTACAACATCCTCGGCAAGCCTCCTTGGCTTTACTAGGATAGGATTTCTATTAATTCTATTTTTCATTCATGTTTTAATTTATTATGTGCTTTAGTTTAAGAACTCGGTAGGGTAATAAAGGTTTTAAGCATCGTGATAGTGAATTTTACGTGTTTTACATTGTGAATTGCTTTTAGTTGTACTTGTGTAACTGATGACACTGATGTTAGATTAGTCCAGTATAGTTATAAGCGGTTCCCTATAGAGTTGTCTTTTATAAAAATATAGAAAATTTTCAAAAAAAAAATCTAAAAAGATTTTCTTCTCTTTTATTTAATGTCTTAGTAGTAGAGTGTAACAGTTTTGAGGAACTAACCTTTTAAAAGACTCTATAGCTACCGAATTGAAACCTTCAGGATTTCTATACCCTTTTTGCCTGAAGAACTGTAGAGGGTTAAAATAAATGATTATCTGTTTTTAGTGGTTTTGTGTTCATTAACATTTGTGACATGTTTCAATAATTTAAAAATGTTTCAAGGAGACCATGTGTTAGATTATTTGGATTGAAAGTGTATATAAGTTTCTTTGCTCTTTGACCCCTTTGAATTATAAAAGTGTTATCACTATACACGTCTATATTCCTTTGGCGCGGGTGTAAAAGTGAGATAATTTTCAATGAGTGTTAATCAGATTGCCTAGTGATATTATTTGTTTTGCTTTCGACATCCGTTGGAACTATGTGAGATTTTTATACTTGCGAAGAATGAGTTTTAGAATATTAGACCAAAGAAATGATTTAGGCAAATTCTTTGGACCATTTGAGCCAAGAACTAAACTAAATATCATTTTAATCTTAGTGTCCCCTTTTGAGCCATATAAACCATATTTCTTTGTTTGACCATGTTATTTAGCCGACTTACTCTTGTATTTTATCCTTTTTTCTACCTATCACCTTAGTTAGTGTGGGTGGTGCGCAACATCAATACTATATGTACAATGTTATAGATGGTTAGGAAGAAGATGAATTGTGTCTATTCTATAACTAAAATATTTGTAATAATCCCCTATATTAGTTAATGTTTTATTGAAAAAAAGAAAAAAAGAAAAAAAAGCTGGAAAAGAAAAAAAAGGTAAAAGAAAAAATATAAATAAAAGAACGACAATTCCTTCAATGTTGTGTTAACTGTTATGAATAAAGAAGGATAATTCCATCCAAGTTATAATAAAGAAGGTACATTTTTGCCTTCTCGAGTGATAGTGGGTTGAATACTACAGACGTTGTTGGGGAATGTTCTAAAGGATTATGGTCTGAAGTGATTCACTAACGTATCTAAGGTGGTATGAGCAAATTTTATCCAAATATATATCCTACCTATATCCCTAGCCTACGTTACAACCATTAAAGACCTATTTGATCCTAGATTTGAGTTTATTTGTATTAGTGAGTATTGTGTGTGCTAATTTCTTCCAACATGTTTGTCACTTGCTAAACTTTTGTTCAATGGGTTTTTCATATATTAGTGAGTGAGAGATATCTACTTTCATGAGTAGAGAGAATATCACTTTCATGGTGAATTGGGCTTGATTATCAAAGTCCTCTTAGATACATGTTTGCTACATTTTTTTACTAGCATAGTTTTCCTTGTAACGATTGTTGATACATTGAATAGAGTTAATGTGTTTGTGTCTTTGTTTATTTTGTTTTTCTGGAGACTAGGCTAACCTTATGTTGGGGGTGTTTGGTAGCCTTAAGAAATTAAGGTTATTCTTATTCTTCTTCAATCTAGTAACAGTATGTTTTTTGCACTAGTTTCGGCACTTTTAGATTTGATGAGTTTGTTATCATACATTTTTGTTTTGATGCATTAATATATATTTAGTATAGTGTTTTAGACTTTATTCGATGTTATTTAACTTATTTTTATGTGTTTATGCATTTAGGGTTGTGTTTAGCTTGTTTACCTAGTTCTTTGCAGAATTAGATTTCGTTGTGCGTTTTTGTTTGTCATTTGTTTTTAGTTTTAGTAAGTGTTTGAGTGTTATTTTGGAGTTGTATTATAGGTAATAATGTGTATTTTTGTTCTAGGATCTCTTAGGAGATAACCGCGTGTCAATCAAACGTTAGACGGAGATTTTAGAAGCAAAACGGTGAAGTACCACAAGTGCTGGAAATCGCGCACAAGTCTAGATACTGTCAGGTATTTGGAGTATAAATTTATTTTCTGAACTCTGATTGAGGTGATTCATGATGTTTTGGAAAGCTAAGAGGATGAGGTAAAAGTTTGATGTTTTACAGTTTACTCAAATTCTGACAGCATTGTTGTGCATGTCGAATTTGCTACAATGCACTGGAAACTGCACAAATGCTAGAGAATTGTTGTGCATGTGCGATAATTCCAGAATCAAAGTTCTACGATGATCCTCTTGCACACATGCGCGAGTTCCCAGGCGCATGTGTGTGCATTCTGTCACCTATGTTCTGTGGCCGTGCGATTTTGGTATTTTCTAGGGATGCGGTGTCCGTATTGGGCCCGTAAATATGTGTTTTGAACCTTATTTAGAGCCCTATACTATGTGACATTTAAAATTATAAATAAGAGGGTTTAGGACCTAAAAATCATACTAGAGTTGCAAGATTATACTAGAGTTTTCTTTATTTGTCAAGAAGAGTTGAAGAAAGATTCAAGATTGACAAAGTTGGACTGAAAACTTGCTATTCTTTAGTAGATAAGTATTCTTGAATCTTTTTAAATACTTTTTGTTGCTCCATTTAATTCTAGTTTTATTGTCCTTTTAATTGCCCTTTATAGGGTTTAGAAGTATTTTTCTTTGCCTTCAATTTAATGTTTTCTTTAATTCCTTTTGTACACTGATGGATACCTACTTTATTGTTTTAATAGATTATTTATATATTTATCTTTTAGATTAATTTAGTCAAATCTCTTCCATAATGATTTCAATTGCAAGTAATTGCTAAACCAATCCTTGTGGGTTCGACCCAAACTTCGAGTTGTCTACTATTAATCCCGTACACTTGCGATACGTTATCTAGTTAATTGTTGGATTGGGAGATTATAAATTTTATAATTAGATATTTCATGTATCATCCATCAACAATAGGCCCCTAGATGCTCTCCTGAGTGACACCGAGATAAATCATAGAAGGGAAGGTAAGGAACAGTTGGTAGACTATTGGGTAAATAGTTGGGATTCAGAAACCCAATGCCAAGGTACAAGATGACCAACAAACTAGTGGGAAAGTTGAAATGAGTTCAGAATTAGTTGGCACAAGAAGGTAATCTAGGTACCTAAAGTGGTACTCCCAAAAACTAAGATTGAGAAATTAGAAGCCAGATGGCCAATTCAAGCAGTTCCTAGAGGTTTTCAAGAAGTTTCACATCAACATACCATTTGCTGAGGCATTGGAAGAAGTGGCATGTTATGTAAAAGTTCATGAAGGACATCTTGTCAAGAAAAAAGGAAGTTGAAGGAATTTGAGACCATTGCTCTAATGGAGGAATGTAGTGTAGTATGCAACAAGAGCTACCATCCAAGCTAAAGGATCCGAAAGTTTTACAATACTATGCATAATTGGAACACACTACTAGGTAAGGCTTTATGTGATCTTGGTGAAAATATTAATTTAATGCCTCTTTCTGTTTTCAAGAAATTAAATGTAGATGAAGTGAAGCCAACTTTGGGGACCCTCTAGCTTGCAGATCATTTATTGGCACATCCAAGGGGAATCATCAAGGATGTGTTGGTAAAAATTGATAAACTTATATTTCTGGCCAATTTTATTGTGATTGATAGATCATACAATTTGAAGAGGATGAAAATATTCCTATAATTCTTCATAGACCATTCTTAGCTACAGAGCTACAGTTAGAACACTCATTGATGTGCAAAAAGGTGAACTCATCGTGAGTGTTAATAATGAAGAAGTAAAATTTAATGTTTTTAATGCTATGAAAATGTTCAACCAAGATGAGGAATGTTTTGTAGCTAATACCATATGAAGGGATGATAAAGACGTGATATCTCAACAAGGGGATTTTGATGATGCAAATGGAGACAAAAATTCCTAGAAAAGTAGTAGGGATTGGAATGACAAAGAAATTGAAGACCTTGCGTGGAAGTGCTGTGAGATGATTCTTAGAAAACTTACCCCAAAAAAGAAAGATCTAAGGAATTTTTCTGTACCTTGTAAAATTGGTTATGATTAAATTAAAAGAGCTCTCTGTGATCTAGGAGCTTGTATAAATGTAATATGGTCGTCTATTTGCACGGAAGCTGAGTTAACAATTACTCACAAGATTGATAAATGGCCTATTTAACTAGTAGATAGAAGCATGAGAGATACCCAAGGAGTGCTGGAGAATGTGTTTTTGCGAACCAAGCAGTTTATCCTCGCAGTGGACTTTATATTATTGGAAATAGAGGTAAATAATTGTGATGATAGTTCACTAATCTTACTGAGACCATTTCTAGCCGCCGCCCGAGCATTGATTGATGTCGTACAGGAGTGGCAACTCTATGGGACCATAAGTGAGAAATATCCTTACATCTTGTGCAAGGAAAAAGGTATTTGCACGTGCATTTCATTTGTTTCAATGATAGTGTGAGGAATCAAATTGATATCATTCCTAATGGAGATTCAAGAAGTTCAACCTCATGAATGAATTTCTACGTCTAGCTATACGTTAAACTAGCGTTGCATGGCAGGCTACCCATAATTTTTTTAACTTTGTACATTTAATTTTTAGTTAGTTTGCATGATTTTAACACAATGATTTTGAACTAATATTTTTTTATTTGTCTTTAAGTGTTAAAAACTAATAAAGTATGGAAGTGATTTGAGGTACAAATATCACTAAATAATGGAAAACAGTTGAAGAAACGACCAAAAAAATTGAGCACGGCGAAGCTGTCTAGTCGTTGTGTGCCTTGAGAGGTTGAGCTGGGCCCAACCAATGTTGCCTAGGTGTGGGTACGACCTCATAGGCTAAGTCATGTCTAGTATTCACGTTTTTAAGAAGAAGGGCTGAAAATTGCTATCCATTTAGCCAACCATTGGAAAATTTTCCACCTCCAAAACACTCCCAAAACGCTTCTAAACGCTTTCTACAACAAAACACACTTTATTTAGGCTCTAAATCTTACATAAATTTCACAAAGAACTCACATTTATTCTAATTTTAAGCTTACTAAGGAAGAATAAGGAAGTTTTCATCAAGAAAGCAAAGCTCTTGGAGGTTTCTTCTTTCAATTCCAGCAGTTTCCAAGAAGGGTTTATAAGCTTCTTAATTGGTAATGTCTAACCTTTTTAGTAATTTTAAATTTCAACGTTTGGTGATTTTGTTTGTACTTTAATTGGTGGAATGACTTGACTAAAGTTGTCGTCTTATATTTGTTTGCGTGCTTGAATTTGCGTAAGAGGAACTTATTTCTTCTTAATTTGACTAATTGGTGTTCTTTATCTTGTTCTGTTACAATTTCAAGATTAATAGAGCTTGTTTGTTTGAATTTTTTTGAAATCATGGCTTCTAATGGGAAGAGTATTGGTAAAGCTTGTAGTTCTGAAAGGAGAAATTGCTCTAAATCTCAATTCCCTAATGATAAGGCTTATGATAGGTTTAAAGAGAACTTAATTAACAAGGAATTAATTCTTGAAAAGGTTTTTAACTTGATGTTGCATGGACACATAATGACCTCTTGAATGAAGTTGAAACTATGATTGTGAAAAGTGGTTGAGTTAAATTTTTGTATGCATCAAGAGTTTTCCATTGAAAAGTGGTAAGGGAATTTTAAGCTAATGTTCTCGAACATGACAATGGCTTTGTTTTGTTTAGACAAGGTAAAACAATTCGTTTTGCCTGTGATTCTTTAAATGAGTATTTTGGTGTTTCATCCATACATAGAGATGGATTTGCTAAGTATCAAAGACAATATGATCTCGATGTCTCTAAAATTTCTAAATTTCTTTGTAATGGTGTTGAAGTACCATGGAAGGAAGCAAAAAATGCATCGGAAATGAAAATATCTTTTCCAATGAAATTTTTATCTTCAATTGCAAAAGTTTGGTTTAACTTCATTAACACCTCAATTTTCTGGGTTTTCATTCAACCAATGTGACTAGGAATAGAATTGTGTTGCTATATTGTTTGTTGAAAGGGAAAAGCATTGACATAGGTTGTGTTGTTCATGACGAAATTTTTCACACGGCTAGAACTAAGACTAAGGGACTTTGGTTCTCTTATTTAATCTCTCAATTGTGCAATGATGCAAGTATTTGTTGGGATGATAAAGTTGACAAGAAAATTGCAACAACTAAGCCGATCAATAGTAGAGTGGTCAGCAAATATGAATCTAATTTTAAAGTAATTAAGCAAAGGCAAAGCAACAAACTCAACCAATCATCCAACTCCAAATAGAAGCATGGAGAGCCGCTTGACAAATCTTGAGCAATAAATGGACCATCAATATCAATACATGATAGCCATGAGAAAATTTTTCCACCACATAGGAAAGGTCTTCAATATTCATATGACTCAAGCTCCACCTTTGTCACCAACTCCCAAGTTTGAAGAAGTACAAGCAAAGGAAGATTTGAGTGATGAACAGGATAAAGCCACGACTAATGATGAGGAAGATGATGAAGAGAAAGATTGATGAAGCCGCAACAATGGAAGGGGAATGTTGTTTTTGTTGTTCCTTTTATCATCTTTAGTTGTGTGTGGAAACAATGGGGACAATATTTCATTTTAAGTTGGGTTGTATTTGTGTTTTTGGTGGTGTGCTTGTGAATATGTGTTATGTGTTGGGAATGATTATTTTTATTTGTTTTCATCTTTGGTGGCTGTATTTGTTTTAGGAATTAGGTTTTGTTTTCAAAAATTTTTTCCAAAAACCAAAAAAGATATTTTATTTTTAGAAAGTTTTTATCAGTCTTGGGGATCTAATTGTATGAAACACTCCTTAGCCATTGGATGGCAGCCGTCAAGATTTCTGTACCCTCTTTGCCTGAAGTATTGTTGAGGGCTAAACAAAAACAAAAAAAAAAATTAGTGCCTTATTTGAGTTTTTTTTTTTTTGTGATAGTGTCAAAGGCTTGAAAATGTTTCAAATTGGAACTAGTCTCGTTCGAGTGCATGGATGGAAAATGCATGTGAGCTTTTTATTGTCTTTGAACCTTTGAGTTGTGAAGTGTTATCACAATACATTTAAATATAATCCCTTCAGTAATGGAGTAAATCGTGATTGCCTTGCAGTATTTGTTTTGCCTGTAATATTTGTTGGAATTGTGTGTGATTTATATGTTGCAAAGCATGAGTGGATTTTGGACCAAGGAAATAACTTAGGCAAGTTCTGCTAGCCCGTCTGACCAAAGGCCTAGTTAAGTATCATTTTATGCTTAGCGACCCCTTTTGAGTCTTAAAAGCCATATTTCTTGCTTCAACGGTGTTATTTAACCATAATAATCCTTTATATTTTATCATTTTTTCTACCCATTAGCTTAATAGTTAGTGTTGGTCCTCTTGAATATAAATGCTATGATTATTGATGTAATGATTGATAGAAAGAAAGTAGTTGTAGGGGAAAAAGTTAATGTTACATATTTTTTGATGCAAACCACTTAAAAAATAGAGAAAAAGAAGTTGAAAAAAAAAAAAAGAAGGGACAAAATGTTGAAAAAAGAATAAAGGAAGAAACAATTCCTTTTAAGTTATAATATGAAGGTATATCTTTACCTCTGAAAAGGGTATCTCTGTACATATAAATGGGGAGTTTTACCTACTGAAGTTGACTGCTCCCGTACGCTTTTTTAGATTTTGCTGCATTGATTGAAGGTTGTTTTGGTATTTAAATGACTTGATCATACAAGAGCCTGTGAATTAGTGGTAGGGTTGTTATATAATAGACTTAATTGCTTAGGTGGCTGTTGAATATTTGTAATGTCTGCTAAGTTTTCCTTATTGTCTATTCCTCTCGAATATTCTTCTTACAAGAATTCTGTATAAATTCACCCATCCCCATAGGCGATTCATCTTCATCCTCCTCCTTCTCGTTTCCCTCCTCTTTGCCTGCAATCTCACTAAATACAAAACCCATCCCTGTCACCGTCTCCTCTTTGCCTAATTCTATTGTCATATGCTACTATTTTCTTCGTAATATTTTCCTCTCATTTTAGTCTTCGTTAATATTATGTTCTCTTTTTTAATTTTATATTTATCTTTTACATTTTGAATAATATATTATGTTCTCAGTCGTTGATCAAAATTTTTTTGGGTAATTTGTATTGTTACCGTGATTATTGATTTTTCGATTAAGTACCGGCTAACACTAGACTCGTAGTTTTTGCTTCTTTTTCTTTAATTAAATAATCACCCCTATATCGGGACCTTAATAGGTGGTGCCACTCCTAATTTTATTAATAAAGTGGAAAAGAAAATACAAAGAGGGAAACATTAACCAAAACCCCCTGCAACAAGAAATCCCGAAGACAAATCTATGGGATTAAAAGCATGAGGTACCATTCGGTTTACATATTCTTAAGTCACTTAAGCCTTGACTATCTATTCTAGCTACACCTTGAACCTGTTGAGAAATAGTGACAACATCAAAAACCTTGAATAACTTGTGATCATGAGTCATGTTGGATAGGCAGTCTGCAATGGAATTTCCTTCCTGAAAAATATGAGAAGCCGTGAAAAGAAGGGATTGAAGTTTGAACTTGATGAGTTGAACGAATTAGTCTATCCTCCATGGTGAAGCTATCAAACTCGTGATTGCTTCAAAGAGAATGGGTGAGTCCATTTGAATCTCAATTTGATCCAAAACCTTTTGATGCAAAGTTGAATCCCATCCAAAAGTGGCTTTGCCTCTACTTCCAAAACCACTTCCATGCACGATCCACAGTCATGGGAAAAACAAAAAGAATATTACCTTTGTCATTACGAAGTATCCCTCTGCCTGAAGAAGATTCCTCATTGGATTTTGACAAGTCCTTTGTGTTAAGTTTCTTCCAACCCGAAAGAGGATGGCCCCAAGAAACTTTGATAATTCGCCTTGGCTTGGTTACAGTGGCTGGGGAGATTAAACTGCTGAAAGGCAACTGACACCATTTAAGCTGGCCAAACTTAAGTGGAACACTTGAAAATCTGGTTTCAAATAAGCAAGCACATCCGAAATTATGAGGCTTGCGGAAAGAAAAAACCCTTCATATTTCGCCTTGTTTCGAGCATTCCAAAGGTGCCAACAAACAATTGAGTGAATCAACTTATGCAGCACAACTATCAAAGAGGAACGCAAGTTAAACCACCAAGAAGACAGATACACTTGAAGGGAATGAACTTCAAAGTAGAGAATATCAAAGACATCCTCAAAAAACTTCCAAACCACTGCATGTGAGCCATCCCACAACCTCGAAAAAATATGTTACATGCATTCTTGGATACTGCAAAAACAACATTTAGAAGGCATGTTAAAACCAAATCTGCATAAAATGGCATCCGTGGGCAACTTGGAGTTTAAAAGCCATGACAAAAAAATGGAAACTTTAATTGGGATTTTAGTATCACAAATCATGCTCCTAGTCATAAAGCCAAAAGAAATTCCCTTGTAAGAAGACAAGAAGAGATTGAGAAACTACCATTAGAGTTGAGGAACAAACTAGAATGTCCTCCTCACTGCTAAGAGCCCAATGAACACTATCTATCTTAGCTTTAAAGTAGCCAACTCTGCTATATTGTAACTGGCAAGACTTGAAATGTTCCACCCATTTCTATCCCAAACATCAGTCACCTCAACAATGTTATTAACTTTTAAGAGCAAAGATTCCTTCCCAACCAATTGTCAAACAAAAAAGACATGCAGCCCAGATGAATTCTGAATGTAATCCATTTCCCAAGCCTCATCTTTTATTACTAACAATCTCTTCCTGGTAGCCAATTGATGTCCTAACCCAACAACATTCATAGGGTGAGTGCCTCCTTTAAAGTACCTAGAAGCCATGAACCATAACCATAGGTACTTTCCTTGGCGAAAATTCCACCCGAGTTTCATTGTAAAGCCTCTTGCGAATTCCTTCCCAGAAATTATGCCTAAACCATTGTTTGTAATTGGCTGGCAAATGGTTATCCAAGACACCCAATGTCGTTTCCCTTCTTCTTTTGATGAACCCAGGAACAATTGGAAAAAAAGTAATCAATCTCCTTCAATACCCTTTTTTGTGGTTGCAATACAAATAAGAGATAAAAGGTGATACTGTTGGCCCAAAACAACCTAAGAAAGGAGTGAATAAGGTAGTCCTTAAAAACAAACCTTTCAATGTGTTTCATGGAAGTACAAACTTTATGCACCAAATAAGCATTTAAGCATAAATAATCACAAGTGAATAAAATAGATATTCAAACAATTGAATCTCAAAAACAAATAGAAGATTGAGATTAAAAATATCAAACCAACCTGCCAAACTCCTCAAGTTTAGAGTACATCCACCAGAAGTGCCCCTTCAAAGAAGGTGAGGCAATAACTTTACATGAATGTCGTTCAAGCCTTCGGCTATTTTCTATTTATTGAAAAACTACTGATACATCCCAAGGACTTGATGGTGATCAATTGTCCACAAAGGCTCGATATAGGCTCACGGAATCCGCACTTCAAGTTCCACAAGGTCCAATTACGAGATCAAGAGCTAAGAACCTCAATAAAGCTATGTTGGGCTTAGTTGAAGTTATTGAAGATCAAGAAGAGCTCACACACCTTTTGGAGATGAAGTCCACTAAAGAGTCTAAGTTGTTCTTAGTAATGGACGTCCAAATCACTAAAGATCAAGCCTAGGATGAGAAACTGAAGGGCCGAAATTTAGCCTCATTATTTCGGCCATGGAATATTCTTTTATTTAGTTGTCTAGCAAATCAATCTTTTATTTTGAGCCCAATTGTTTTAAGTGTTAGTGTGTTTAATTGGGCTGGTTTCAAGACGTAATTATTTGTTTTTGGGCCATGTATTTCGGCCATTAGTTAAGTGTACAAGAATTGGGTTTAAAGGCCTAATGGGCTGTAGGATCCAGCCCAACTATCTATCCCACATTGAATAATTTAGTCCTAGAATCCTCCACCCTCAACTATAAATAGAGGGGTCTTGTACACAATTGAGGGAATGAATTTTGGCAATAAGATTTCAGTTTTTCTTATTCCTCTCATACGAGTGAATTAGAATTTTAGATTCTCTTTAGTCTTGTCTACACTAGGAATCTAGTTGGGGCTTCAAGATTGAGCACTTGAGGTTATAACCAACACCAGTTATTGATTTTCTGCCAATTAGGCTTTGGATCAATTCCTTGCTCATAGTTAAAAGATTGCCTTGTGGCTAATCAAGGAGGTCTATTAACAACAACTTTTCACTTGTGCATATAAACCCTCCACGTTTGTGACCGAGTTCTACATACCCTGGGCATCAACCCGTATCATCGTGGTATCAGAGCCTCGGCTAGAATTTTGGTCAAACTCAAATTGTAAGTATCACACTGTTCATATACTATTCATATACTGTTCATCGCGTACTGTTCATCGGTTATACTGTTCACTGCCGAACTGTTCATTGAAAAAAAAACGGTTATGTACTGTTCACCGCTACTGTTCACCGGACTGAAAAAAAAAAACCGGTTCTATTACTGTTCACAGGACTGAAACAAAAAAAAAAAAAAAACCGGTTCTGTTCACCGATACTGTTCACAGATACTGTTCACCACTACTGTTCACCGGATACTGTTCATTAAAAAAAAAAAAAAATTTTACTTTCTTTTCTTTCTTTTGAAATTATCTTCTCTAATTTAGTAAACTCTCTTTACTAAATTTTGTGATCTTATTGTTTCTTTTTGTGGTTTTCTTTGTGTCTTTTTTACTTTTGGATTTTTGCCTTGACTCATATCCGAAGGGTTAAATCCTAAATTTTCAAACTATATTGATCCGAGATCCTTTTGGACATTATTTCCAATCAATACGATTGGTTGCTTTGAGGATCAACTTTTGGAACCTTTGGCTATTTTCATAGTTTTTACAAGGCTTCATAAGAGAATCTTTGAGTGAAGTGAGATTCCCAAAGAGTAAGCTGAGATCATTAAGAGAGATAAAAACCAAAGTGAGGACTTGAGTGCATTACTCCCCAAAGAGTGAAACCCTCTCTTATTGATTATCACTAACCTTTTTTTTTTAACCCCTTCTCTTTAGTCTTTGTTTTGTGACTATGGCACAGGAAAAGGACGTGCAACAAAAGAACAAGGAGATGCAAGAAACTGCTATGCAAAGTGTAATGGCAAGGATCTTAAATAAGATGGAGGACTTTGATGAGAAGTTTGCCACTATGAGTCTTGAAATTCAACAACTTCGAGGCAAACCACAAGCATCTACTTCAACTACTCCAAATCAAGAGACCACACGCAAAACCAATCACTCAAGAAGACAAAGGAGAGTCTGATTATGATTTAGATTATGATGAATTAACCAATTTGTCTTTTGATAGGAAGCGTGGTCCACGACAAATCCAAAGAAGAGAGCAAGTTCCAAGGCCTAACCCTCGACGAGAACCAAGGGAGGGGATTCACTACCCAGGGGGAGGGGACACACAAATTGGCTCTCTCAAACCAAACATGCCCACGTTCCAAGGTAAAGCCGATCCTGAAGAATACTTGAATTGGGAACAAAGGTAGACTTTTTGTTTGATTGTTATGACTATTCAAACGAAAAGAAATATAAGTTGGCTGTATCCTGTTTTTCTGACTATGCTATGACTTGGTGGGTATCTGAAATAAAAGAACGACGTAGAATAGGTGATTACCCTATTACTCGTTGGACTAACCTCAAATCCCTTCTTCGAAAGAGGTTTGTACCTGCTCATTATCACAGGGAACAGCTAAGGAAGCTCCAATCTCTCCGACAAGGGAATCTGACTGTGGAGGGAGTATGCTCGAGAGATGGAGATGGCAATGAGCAAAACTCACTTGTATGAAGATGAAGAGACCACCATGGAGAGATTCATCTAAATAATACCATGAGACTGGCATGGATGGACAAGTACTGGTCGTACTAAGAAACTTGCAGGCTCAAGCCACTGACGACCCTACTAAGGTACAACGTGAGAACATATTCTACACCAAATGCCATGTTCAAGGTAAGACTTGTGGTTTAATTGTTGATAATGGGAGTTGCGTGAACATAGCTTCACAATACATGGTAGATAAGCTAAATTTGCCAACGTTTAAACACCCTAGACCTTATAGACTGCAATGGTTAAATGACAATGGTGAATTAAAAGTAACTAAGCAAGTGCATGTCTCAATTAACCTAGGCAAATATAATGACAAAGTGTTGTGTGATGTCGTCCCTATGAATGCAAGTCATTTACTTTTTGGACGCCCTTGGCAATTTGATAGGAAAACACTGCATGATGGTCATACTAATTGTCTTAGATTTGAAGAGGGTGGTAAAACCATTGTGTTGCATCCTCTACCTCCCCAACAAGTCCTTCAAGAGAAAAATCAAATTAACAAAAAGAATGTTGATGAGCATAACAAGGCTTTGGCCGAACATAGGTCAAAAAAGACTAATGAAAGGGAATTTGCTAAGTCTAAAGTTAAAGAAGTACAGAAGTGTAATTTGTCTATGGTCTTGCTTGTGTATAAGGATGTTTATTTCTCTACCACTGACCTAGATGATTCTCTGCCAAGTATGTTTAAAGCTCTCTTGCAGGAGTTTAGTGATGTCTTTCCCGAAGACATACCATCTGGTTTACCTCCTCTTCGAGGCATAGAGCATCAAATCGACTTAGTGCCTGGAGCCGTGATCCCCAATCGTCCTACTTATAGAACTAGTCCTGAGGAGACTAAGGAGATTCAATAGCAAGTCAAAGAACTAGTTAGTCAAGGCCGTGTCAGAGAAAGTATGAGCCCGTGTGCTGTGCCTACAATACTAGTACCTAAACCTGATAGTTCATGGAGGATGTGCATGGATAGCCGTGCCGTCAATAAAATCACGGTAAAGTATCGCCATCCTAATTCCCCGTCTTGATGACATGCTTGATGAGTTACATGGATCCAGCACTTACACTAAGATAGATTTAAAAAGTGGATACTGGCAGATTAGGATGAGAGAAGGTGATGAATGGAAAACTGCGTTCAAAACCAAACATGGTTTGTATGAGTGGTTAGTCATGCCGTTTGGTCTCACTAATGCACCGAGCACATTCATGAGGCTTATGAATCTAGTTCTGTATCTTATACATTGGTAAATGTGTATAAGTCTATTTTGATGATAATTTGACTTACAAGAAAAGCTTTAATGAGCATATTGAACATGTTCGTCTGTTTTGCTTGTTTTAAGACAAGAAAAGTTGTATGCTAACTTTAAGAAATGCCACTTTTGTTTGGAAAGTGTTGTGTTTCTTGGGTTTGTTGTTTCCTCTAGGGGTATCCAAGTGGACGAGTCCAAGGTTGCTGCTATCAAGGACTGGCCGATCCCCAAGAATGTTTCTGAAGTGCGTAGCTTTCATGGGCTTGCGCGGAATATTTTCTACCGGAGGTTTGTGAAGGACTTTAGCACCATAGCAGCCCGGCTAACTGAGGTTATCAAGAAGAACGTCGGCTTTAGGTGGGGAAAAGCTCAACAAAAGGCATTCGTCACGCTCAAAGTTAAGTTAACCTCTGCCCCTCTTTTACTTTTGCCAGATTTTGATACTCCTTTTGAAATTGAATGTGATGCATCTGGCATAGGTATAGGAGCTGTATTGTTACAAAAGAAGCAACCTATTGCATATTTTTCTGAGAAATTAAGTGGTGCTTCTTTAAATTATTCCACCTATGACAAAGAACTTTATGCCTTAGTACGTGCTTTGGAAAATTGGAGTCATTATTTATACTCTAGAGAATTCATTATTCACTCTGATCATGAGTCTCTAAAGCACTTAAAGGGCCAAAACAAATTGAGTCGTAGACATGCTAGGTGGAGTGAGTTCATTGAGTCATTTCCTTATGTGGTTCAATATAAGAGTGGGAAGGATAACATTGTAGCATAAGAGATGCTTTGTCCCGTAGGTACACCTTGATCACTACATTGCATGCTAATTCTATGGATTTGAGCATATTAAATCTTTGTATGTTTCTGATCATGATTTTTCTGATACTTATACTGCATGTCTAAATGGGAAATTTGGAAAGTTCTATCTTCACGAAGGTTATCTTTTTCATGAGACTAAGCTGTGTATTCCTGCCTGTTCTTTACGTGAAGTTCTTGTTAGGGAATCACATGGGGGAGGGTTGATGGGACATTTTGGCATCTAAAAGACACTGCACACACTTCAAGAGCATTTTCATTGGCCCCACATGAAGTCTGATGTTGTGAATCTGTGTAAAAAATGCATTGACTACCAACGTGCCAAGTCCAAATTGAAGCCGCATGGTCTTTATATGCCACTACCTGTACCGAGTCATCCTTGGACTAATATTTCCATGGATTTTGTGTTAGGTATCCCAAGATCTAAGTCTGGCAAGGATAGCATTTTTGTGGTTGTAGATAGGTTTAGCAAGCATGGCACATTTTATCCCCTGCACAAAATCTGATGATGCATCTCATATAGCATCTGTGTTCTTTAGGGAGATTGTGCGCTTGCATGGCATCCCACATACCATTGTTTCTGATAGGGATGTTAAATTCTTGTCTCATTTTGTATTGTGGAATAAATTGGGTACTAAATTGTTGTTTTCTACTGCTTACCATCCACAAACAGACGGTCAAACTGAGGTTGTCAATCGTACACTAGGCACCTTATTGCGTGCTGTTTTGAAAAGGAATTTGAACACTTGGGAAGATTGTTTGCCAATTGTTGAATTTGCTTATAACCGTGCTATGCATTCATCCACTAAGTTTTCACCATTTGAATTAGTGTATGGTTTTAATCCCACTACTCCTTTGGATTTACTGCCACTACCAGTTTCTTCTGCTGTCAATGTAGATGGACAAAAGAAGGCTGAAATGGTCAAGAAGTTGCACGAGAACGCCCGTAAGCGCATTGAGGAAGCAAATGCTAAGATAGCTTATAACAGTTGAGGTGCGAAACAAGGGTCGCAAGAAGGTCGTCTTTGAACCTGGAGATTGGGTATGGGTTCATTGGCGCAAGGAGAGATTTCCCAACAAGAGAAAATCTAAGCTAGATTCACGTGGTGATGGACCGTTCCAAGTCATGGCTCGCATTAACGACAACGCATACAAGCTAGACTTACCTGGTGACTATCAAGTTTCTGCAACTTTTAACGTCACTGATCTTTCTCCTTTGTTTTTGATATAGATGTGTATATCCATGCACGACATCCTGCTCAGGGAGAGGAGATGATACATCCCAAGGACTTGATGGTGATCAATTGTCCACAAAGGCTCGATATAGGCTCACGGAATCCGCACTTCAAGTTCCACAAGGTCCAATTACGAGATCAAGAGCTAAGAACCTCAATAAAGCTATGTTGGGCTTAGTTGAAGTTATTGAAGATCAAGAAGAGCTCACACACCTTTTGGAGATGAAGTCCACTAAAGAGTCTAAGTTGTTCTTAGTAATGTGGACGTCCAAATCATTAAAGATCAAGCCTAGGATGAGAAGCTGAAGGGCCAAAATTTAGCCTCATTATTTCGGCCATGGAATATTCTTTTATTTAGCTGTCTAGTCTTTTATTTTGAGCCCAATTGTTTTAAGTGTTAGTGTGTTTAATTGGGCTGGTTTCAAGACGTAATTATTTGTTTTTGGGCCATGTATTTCGGCCATTAGTTAAGTGTACAAGAATTGGGTTTAAAGGCCTAATGGGCTGTAGGATCCAGCCCAACTATCTATCCCACATTGAATAATTTAGTCCTAGAATCCTCCACCCTCAACTATAAATAGAGGGGTCTTGTACACAATTGAGGGAATGAATTTTGGCAATAAGATTTCAGTTTTTCTTATTCCTCTCATACGAGTGAATTAGAATTTTAGATTCTCTTTAGTCTTGTCTACACTAGGAATCTAGTTGGGGCTTCAAGATTGAGCACTTGAGGTTATAACCAACACCAGTTATTGATTTTCTGCCACACATGTCTCTTATACAATTAGGCTTTGGATCAATTCCTTGCTCATAGTTAAAAGATTGCCTTGTGGCTAATCAAGGAGGTCTATTAACAACTACCTCTCATAGTTAAAAGATTGCCTTGTGGCTAATCAAGGAGGTCTATTAACAACAACTTTTCGCTTGTGCATATAAACCCTACGTTTGTGACCGAGTTCTACATACCCTGGGCATCAACCCGTATCAACTACCCATTAGAATTTGTGGACGGCCAATGCCAATACTCTGCGTCTGATGATCTATCCGATCCCTTGATGAAGTTGTGATTTTGGTTCGTTCCGATGTCCAAGCTTTCATTCGACAATGCATCTGATAAATGGCCAGTACCTTCTGGACTTTTTCACGTAGCCATTCAGACATTATCTTTCGTCTGAAGCTTGTTGTCATAAAATAAGGTAGTTGCTTCTTTGGACACTTATTTGCATCCGAAGCATGGTACATCAGACAATCATATGCGTCCGCTGAGAGTACAATCTTTTAGAGTTCTCTGACTCATGCCGGATGCTCAGACAGTCCTTTGGGTCCAAAACACTGTTCTTCGAATGATCATACACTTCCGGTAAGAGTGATTTTTTCAGTGCTCTTTGGTTATATTTCAGATAGTCCCTTGCATCCGAGCTCCTTTCTTTCAGACAGTTAATAGTGTCCATAGAGTCTTCTGGTTGTTTTCTTGATTGTTTTCCGACAATCATTTACATTCGAACCTTCGTGTCTTCAAGCCGTTAGTATGGTTTGGTCATCATCAAAACATGATTATCATAATTGGGGTTCAACAATCTCCTCATTTTTGATGATGACAAATCAATTGTACAATTCTACGAAGCACAAGATAAGAGATTTTGCCCATTATTTTCTCCCCTTTTGGCATCAACAAAACATAAGAGTAAAAACAAATTTAGGCTCCACCTAAGTTTAATGTTTCCCTGAATTTGATAGCCCAACAATTCTCATTAAGTAGCTCCCCCTTAAAATGTGCATGTAATTCAAGTGATTACATGGAGAATAACTCAGAAGTTCAAAATATTTCTTCCCTTCAAGAATATATAATCAAGTAAAAATGATGAAATTTGTGCAAAGGATTAACATCAAGGCATTTTTCGCTTATTCCTTACCAAAAAGCATTATCAAATCAATGAAGTATGTGTGATGCAATTCCTTGTGAGGGAAAGCAATTTCTAACATATAAGCCATTTGAAAAATGAATGCTCCCCTTTTCTTTTGCAAGTGGTGACTTAATTTAGAGAAAATTGGGGATACTCAAAATCATAAAAAAAATCTTAAGATAAACACATTCCAATCACATAATTGATTAGCACACAAGAGGTTACGTTTCAAATAGGCAATTAAAAGCACATTCTTGACAAGAATTTTCAATGTTACCCATCTATGTCATCATAGCTCATATGCTTTGAACACCCTCCATTGACGATGCATCTTGAATTCTTTCGTGCTTTCGAAGCATACCTACACACAAAGTTAGGAAACAACTTTTGGTACCACAATTTTTGCTACCCAAGCCTACTTTCTTCGGTCCAGTAGGGTTATTGAATTAACTTAATATCCACATAGATTTCATTCCCAATTTTTCATTTCTTTTAACATAATAATCTTTCTTCACGTGACCATGTTGATGACAATAATAGTACATAATATTCTTGTTGCCAAACAAAGAAGCTATAGATTTAACAAAGCACAAATCATCCTTTCTAAAGGTGATAAAATTCTTGTTGATAATTTTGTTTCTAGTCCTTTTCTTTTCAACAACATTTTGTTTTTCTTTTTGCAAGAAAGAACTAAGATCATCTATTTTTTTCTTTAAAAAAATTTATTCTCCCTTGATCTTTGCCTTTGCATCTACTCCTTTTTCCTTCAAAGCATTAATCTTTTGTCAACATATTATTTTTATGCAAAAGCTTTGAGTTAGCACTCAATAAAGCATTAATCTTGATTTTTAGCTCATTCTTCCTAGTAAATGATTCTTTTGAACATTCATGTATTTTTAAATAAATGATCAACATCTTGACAGATCAATCATCATAACTATTTTCATCACAAGAATCCTAACTAGAGGATACCTCATTATTGCCAAGAGCCATAAGCCATCTGAGTCGCCTCTTGTTCTTCTTCATCTTCTCCAACCGAATTGCAATCTTGCCATGTTATTTGGAATTTGTTGAAGTGAGGCTTCCTTGAGTCTTTTCTCCTCTTTGATGGACACTCATTTTCAAGGTGTCCCAATTTTCCATAGTCATAGCATTTTTCACTTCGCAACTTGCTTGTACATTTTTGTGAAGCCTTCAACGCTGTCTCTTTTTTCCCTTGCCTCCTCATCATCTTGTACCATATATTTCAACTTCAATTCAAATTAGTCAATTAATCAAATAATCGATAGGCATAGAATTTAAATTTTTAGATTATTCGTAGTAATGGATTTAGGTTCCCATTCTTTTGGCAAAGTATTTATTCTATTCTTTTCAACCAAAGAATACTCTTTATCTCAGCCTTCCAAATCCTTGATAATTTCATTGAATCATTATAATACATCTTATCAATATTCTCATGAGATTCCATTTTAAAATATTCATATTTGGCCACAAGCAAAGACATCTTTTGTTCTGTCACATCATCAATACCTTCATTGATTTCTTTCAACTTGTCCTAAATTTCCTTGCCCGATTTGCAACCTTTCACTCTTGAAGACTCATTAGCAACTAAGGCATTATACAATTATTCATGGCTTTAGCAATCAAAAATAAATTTATCCTATTTTGTGCATTTAACTCACTTCTAATCTTAGGCCTTAAGGTATTTGTATATGCATCAACAATATTTGCTTCTAAAGGACCTTCACTAATAATATACCACAAATCAATATCAATAGATTGAATAAATATTTCTATTCTTCCCTTCGACTAACAGAATTAATGCCATTATACATGAGAAGTCTAGTAATGGATTGCCCTGCTAGAAATAATGCATTATTGGTTGCCGTGTTCTTTACTCAAAAGCTAGTTAAGCTCAATATCAGTGACCAATAATAGCTCTGATACCAATTGCTGGCCCAAAACATCGTAAGAAAGGGGGTGAATTAGGTTGTATCAATAAAAAAACCTTTTAATGTTCTTAATGGAATTATAAACTTTATGCACCAAATAAACACTTAAACACAAATAATCACAAGTGAATAAAATAGATATTCAACAATTGAAGCACAAAGAACAAATAGAGAATTGAGATTAAGAATATCAAACCAAACTCCCAAATTCCTCAAGTTTGGAGTACATCTACTAGTAATGCCTCTTCAAAGAAAGTGAGACAATAACCTTCTTGTATACAAAGTAAGATCACCCATTACACCAACTAAGTCCATCTAGTTGAGTCAAAGGTTTTACACTATGACCTCACTCTTGTACACTTGTTATTCCTTACTCTTACACTTGAAGATCACTTACTAGTCTACTTTTGGTCACACTAACTTCATCTAGTTGAGCCAAGAGAACTACAATAGCCTATTTCTTTCCAAATAGATCTCACAAGTGTTTGACCTATTAAATGTAATAGTACTTTTGTACATTTTCAGGCTAGGGGGTAGTTGTAGATGCCCAACAACTGCCTCCAACAACTATTTTCTATTTATTGAATAGCTAGCCGTTAGAGGTTTCAGACAACCAATGCCAATACTCTGTGACTGATGATCCGTCTGATCTGTTGATAAAGTCATGCCATAGGTTTGTACGGACATTCAATCCTTCGTCTGACAATGCATTGGATAAATGGTCAGTAGCTTCTGGCTTTTTTACGTAGCCGTTCGAACATTATCCTTCGTTCGAAGCTTGTTGTCGTAAAATAATGTTGTTTTTTCTTAGGACACTTATTTGCGACCGAAGCATTGTACATCGAACAGTCTTATGCTTCTACAGAGAGATAGTCTTTTAGAGTTCTCTAATTCATGTTCGGACAGTCCTTTGCATCCAAAACATTGTCTTTGGAGGATCATATGTGTCCACTAAGAGTGAATCATTTTAGTGCTATCTGATCATGTTTCGGATGGTCCCTTGCTTGTCCAAATTCCTTTCTTTCAAACAGTCAGCAGAGTCCTGAGAGTCTTATGATTGTGTCTTAATTGTGTTCAAATGATCATTTACGTTCGAACTTTCTTGTCTTTCTGCACAGTTGTTTCCAGGCTATTAGTATGATTTGATCGTTATCAAAACATGATTATCATAACTAGAGTTCAACAAATACTACTCAAAATGTGTGTCAACTAAGTCAACCTTCTCCCTAGTGAAAGAAAAATATTTAGCCAACCCCTCAACTTGGCTCCAATTTTTTCTAGCATTGGTGGAAGACAACCTTCCTTTTCGTGTCTTTCTAGATATTGCAGCAAAGATGAAGAAGAGGGGAAAAATTTTATTTGTGTAGATAGTATAATGGCTTAGCCATCAGATCCTATTGGGAGCACATTTATTGGAAACATAAAAAAGAGCTTTTTGCATCACTTACCGATTGCCCCGAATCTTCCTCAAATTTCACGAGAAAATCTTTGAGTGTCTCCAATGATTGAGAATTTACCATTGGTGAATATCAACAAATCATCCAAAAAATATAAAAGGGTAATTGACAAACTATTTCTTGGATTGTAAAATACTCCATTCGATGCTGGGAAAATTGTTCCGTAAGCCCCCTAGAAAGCCTCCATCATGATTATAAATAGGGGGCGATAAAGGATTCCTTGTCTGACCCTTCTTGATGATTTGAGAAACCTTTTAGGTGCCCCATTAATGAGTGATAACATTAGTAAACTAGAGTAATTTTATCTTTAAACTACAGCTTCTGAATAGTGTAATATGCATCTTTGTTGTTTAACTGAGTGTTTTGATCTAATTGTGTTATTTTGTTTTTGCATTATATTTACTTTTAAATATTTAGTTACTAATATGAACTTTTCATAATTTTGAGCTTAATTAAAATAACTTATTGAGTTAAATGTTTTGCAAGATAAGAATTGAATAATGGAAGTCAAAATCACAAAAGTTTGAGGGATAAATTGCACTTGATGAAGAGTTGAAGACTAGTTAGTTGATAAAGGCTTGATGTTGCGACATCGAGGCGGGATATAATATTTTATTTTTCAGCTCGATGTCGCGACATCGAAGCTTGAGCAGCTTTGGTATTTAGGGCATTTTTGTAATTGAAGGAATTAATGTAGATTTTAATTCCTGTCTTGTAATTCACTCAAACAGTGATATCTAGTTGCTTCCATTCCAAGCTTTCTCAGGGTTCTGGGTAATTTAATGATATCTAGCTTAGAATTTCATTTCCTTGTTTTAATTTCAAGCAATTTTCTTAGTGGCCTTTCTTTATGTAATAAAAAATCCAAAAATATTTAGTTTAAAATTAGTTCCCTTTCCAAATTTCACTGGCTTTGATTTAGTACAAAAATTGAAATTGGCTTGTTTTCATGGTTTCTTATTGCTTCCGTTATTCAACATAGGATTACTTGCTCTTTAATTCTTGTTTAACTTTTGTCAATTCAGTTGATTTAGAAGAAATTTACTTTCTTTCATAAGAATAGATTAGTTAGTCTACCTTTAATTAGTTGTTTACCTGCTTAAGTTGAGTAGAAATTACTTGCTTCATGTTCTTGTTCTTAGTAGCTAAAATATTTCTTTAGTGTACTTGTTCGCTTGAGTTTGTTTAGGTTAGATTATCTCAATTTAATGGTTCGTCTAACTATACAATAGCTCTTGAATCTCAGTACTTGCAAACAAGCAATCCTTGTGGGAATTTTACCCACTCATGTTGAGCTATTATCCACTCAGTATACTTGTAGAATTCATGGTAGAACTTGAAAATTTTGTGTGGTTTTTTTTTATGACTTGTTTTTGTATCGAATGATCTCTATCCAAAGCTCAAACAAGTTTTTGGCGGCATTGTCGAGGGTTGTTGTCACGCTCCAAAAACGGGACCGTAACACGCCGCGCTAATGGCATACCGTCCAAAGCGCAAGGCACAAACGAACAGAGCAACAAACTTAACCGCAATGTAATAGAACCATCAAACCATTTCTTAACTATAAAACCGAATATTGGTCATTTTACACAAAAAATACGAATTACAAAATTTCTTCTTAGTACAAAAGATGCTACAACAAAAACAAAGTTCATCAATACAAAACCTATCTAATACACTACCCCTCTCCAAACAAAAGAGAAGCTTGAAAGATTATCCACAGAGTCCTACCAGTAATGTGGAATCTGGAGAAAATCTAAAAGCTGCTAACGCGGTGGAGAGTCAAAAACGAGCACCTAATTTGAAAAATTATAAATCACGTGAGGTGAGCATAACTAGCTCAGTGGATATCATAAAAGCTCTTCAAATGGGGCCAAGCATTTCGATAAGAAGAAAACATAAAGATAATAACATTTGCGAAAAACCATAGTCATGAAGCAGTTTCTAAAATGTCTCATACCATTTAAACGTCAATAAACCATAATCATAAGTAGTTTCTCAAATGTCTCATGCCATTTAAACGTCAGGCATGTCCAAATCATAGTCAAAAAGATCCAATCATTTCAAAACATAGTATGCTAAAGCATAGCTTAGCCAAAAAAATCCAATCATTTCAAAACATAGTATACTAAAGCATAGCGAACAAATCCAAGTACAGTTTCAATCCGGAATATAATAAAATAGCATATCTTTTAGGCTCGAAGGTATGACCTACAGTACTAGTCAGATCTAGTAATTTACTATACCTACTAGTCTGACCGGGAGGTCAAGTTATTCCATCACAAGATCCCGCAGTCAAATAGTTCAGAACAGTCACAGCAGTCACCATGTCGTCCCATGGATGACTATAGAACCGGTTCTCCACAATTCAGACATTTCCAAACACATCCAAAATTATATACCTCGGTCACCTATGAGCCAAAACAGTCATAAAATGCTTTCATATCAAAAGAGTTTGCAAACATATCATTTGATTAACATAAAATAGCTTGGTCCCGATTTCATATGTAATAGTTCCAAAACTTGGTAAAAGTGCAGTTCCAAACATCATACACATTTTAAAATCCATCCAAACATATTTCGAAAGTCGCCTTAAACAAAATACAAGTGGGAGAGGGTCTATGTTACCCACCTATCAAAGCAAAAACTGCACAAATGATCACTGAACGCGATCGCCGGCGGTAGGTGGCGTGGTACCTAAAACAGATATAAGAGGACTCTTAGAAGAGATGTAGAAGTTAAAGAATGACTAGGGAAGCGAAACGATGCGAAACGATAGAAAACGACACCAACAGCTCTTTGGTCAAAAATGACCTTTTCACAATTTCTGACCAACTTCGACAAGCTAAAACCCTTATCGCGTTACACTTATTTAACCCCTCAAATTCGTATTGGTAGCTAGATTAGGAGATAATAATCTAGATTTTCCAGAAAAACCGAAAAACTTCGCTTATCCCTAGACTATAAGTAGGCTATCCTCCCTGCCAACAAAATCCAATTCCAAGGTATTCAAGGGACCTTGGTTACAACCCAACTCAAAACAACATATTCAACCAACCAACAAAATCCAATTCCAAGGTATTCAAGGGACCTTGGTAGAAGAAGATGACGAGGTAGGGACTATGTCAATAGCATTCCACAATAATCCATACCCCATAACCACTACAATTAACTCTATTACAACATCTAGATGTGTATAAGCTTGTAATCTTAAGGGAATCCAAACTGAAATTTTTACCGATTAGCCACACGCATGATTCAAACATGCTTCCTATCCAACCCACTACCAAGGAAACACTTAAAACCATCAAAAGATCATTAAAGATCCTTCAAACATAACCAATTATCCAAATTATCCTAGTTGCGCCAAACTTCCGCTTACTTACAAAATGAAGGGAAATCAATTCCACTTGGTTTCAAGTCTCAATTCCTATCCAAACTAACCTTAAAACACTCCTAAAACATCATTATGTGCATAGACATAAGCATTCATAGCATAAAACTCTAGGCCACATATGGAAGACAGAACCCTAACTCATAATTCTTAAAATTTGTAATCTAACCATGGAAAGTTGTTAAAAATCAACCCCAATCACTTCCCAACTTCCAAAACACTAAAAACAATCCATAACATACATAAATCAACACATATAAGGCTGCAAAGAGGGTTTTCTCAGCCATAAAGAATCCTACAAAACTTGAAATTAAAGCTTGGATCATAAAGCCCATAAGCCAAAAAGTGCTAAAATACAAAAATCTTACCTTACAAGTGATTTCTACTTGAAATCCAAGAAAATTTTTTGGGGAAAATGGAGGAAGAATTTCGGCTGCTGCTTATACACATCTAGCTGTGTATTAGAGACAGGTGGTTTAAAAAACTTTCCAAAGTTGACCCAAATAGTACCCAATTGACCATTTAGTCTCCAAGTTGACTAATTAACCCAAAAACTAATTTTTGCTACTAAATTATCATTTGTTTCTGAATAATTGTATATGATACAACACTCACACACCACAATGCACTATTTACACTTAGTTTTGAGGATTACGATATGACTGAAAATAATATGAAAAACATTTTAAACCAGTTAAAATCAAAGAACAAGGCTATTAAAATACTGGGTTTCACATTCTACCCCCCTTAAACAAAGTTTCGTCCTCGAAACTTACGAAATCACGAAGCAAACAAAGCTGGATACTTCGATCTCATGAGGCTCTCAAGCTCCCAGGTAGCTTCTCGCTCAGAATGATTAGACCATAAAACCTTCACGTAGGGGATAACTTTATTCCTCAATGTCTTATCTTGTCGATCCAAGATCCTCAATTGATAATATCCAGAGAGCACTTCCTATCTAACAGTACTACCCGCAACCTTAAGTGATCAAACAAGTCATCAATCCGTGGCAAAGGGTATTTATTCTTCACAAGAACCCTATTAAGCTCACGGTAATCTAGATGTGTATAAGAGACAGGGTTACATCTAGACATGTGATAGCTATGTCCTGAAATGAATCTAGATGTGTATAAGAGACAGGCCATGGTGACTGCTATGACTGTTATGAACTATTTGACTGCGGGGTCTTGTGATGGGTATGGATTGACCTAGCGGAGATGTGTATAAGAGACAGGCTTATCTGAATAAGGTCACCTCAAACTTCCTATCACAAAACTCTAACCGACAACCTTCCAAAATAAACCTAGACTCCATAACCTTCCCGTCTGGGTCCTCACTCTAATAAGGATCCTCTAACCATCTAGGTTTATCGGATGCAGGTGACTCTGTCTCTTATACACATGCTAGATGTATAAGAGTCAGGTGCACATGTTTGTAATCCTCTCTTCACAGTAATTGCTATGTGTATGAGAAACAGGTTATTCAGATTGTTGAGGTGTTTTGGAAGTTGGAAGAAGATTGGGGTTGATTGTTAGGTCAAAGAATTCCACAGATCCTGTACACATCTAGATGCGAACAAAACAGAATCTATTATAATTCTAAGCCCGAGCACATCGATTTAAACCTCGAAAGACTCATCGAATACCTATTACTGGACTTAGGATTCAAACCTATGCTCTGATACCACTAAATGTCACGCCCCAAAACGGGACACGTAAGACGCCGCGCTAATGGCACAAGGTCCAAAGCGCAAGGCACAAACGAACAGAGCAACAAACTTAACCGCAATGTAATAGAACCATCAAACCATTTCTTAACTATAAGACCGAATATGTCATTTTACACAAAAATACGAATTACAAAATTTCTTCTCAGTACAAAAGATGCTACAACAAAAACAAAGTTCATCAATACAAAACCTATCTAATTGATGGTCTGAAAAATTATCAATCACGTGGGGTGAGCATAACTAGCTGTCTTTATATCATAAGATGTGTATAAGAATTTATTATAGCATTTCGATAAGAAGAAAACATAAAGATAATAACATTTGCGATTTTACCATAGTCATGAAGCAGTTTCTAAAATGTCTCATACCATTTAAACGTCAATAAACCATAATCATAAGTAGTTTCTAAAATGTCTCATGCCATTTAAACGTCAGGCATGTCCAAATCATAGTCAAAAAGATTCAATCATTTCAAAACATAGTATGCTAAAGCATAGCGTAGCCAAAAAGATCCAATCATTTCAAAACATAGTATACTAAAGCATAGCGAACAAATCCAAGTACAGTTTCAATCCGGAATATAATAAAATAGCATATCTTTTAGGCTCGAAGGTATGACCTACAGCACTAGTCAGATCTAGTAATTTACTACACCTACTAGTCTGACCGGGAGGTCAAGTTATTCCATCACAAGACCCCGCAGTCAAATAGTTCAGAACAGTCACAGCAGTCACCATGGCGTCCCATGGATGACTATAGAACCGGTTCTCCACAATTCAGACATTTCCAAACACATCCAGAAATTATAGACCTCGGTCACCTATGAGCCAAAACAGTCATAAAATGCTTTCATATCAAAAGAGTTTGCAAACATATCATTTGATTAACATAAAATAGCTTGGTCCCGATTTCATATGTAATAGTTCCAAAACTTGGTAAAAGTGCAGTTCCAAACATCATACACATTTTAAAATCCATCCAAACATATTTCGAAAGTCGTTAAACAAAATACAAGTGGGAGAGGGTCTATGTTACCCACCTATCAAAGCAAAAACTGCACAAATGATCACTCACGCGATCGCCGGCGGTAGGTATTTGTTTGCTATTTTTGATATACTAGGACTGTTATAAGAGACTCTAGTATTATGGACTTATATTAGGGCATAGTATTTTTTTGCGATGATTTGTTGATATTCACCAATGGAAATTCTCAATCATTGGAGACACTCAAAGATTTTCTCGTGAAATTTGAGGAAGATTCGGGTCAAATCGGTAAGTGATGCAAAAAGCTCGTTTTTTAGCTGTTTCCAATATAATGTGCTCGTTTTCGAAAAACCGAAAAACTTCGCTTATCCCTAGACTATAAGTAGGCTATCCTCCCTGCCAACTAAGATAAAATCCAATTCCAAGGTATTCAAGGGACCTAGATGTTACAACCCAACTCAAAACAACATATTCAACCAACCAACAAAATCCAATTCCAAGGTATTCAAGGGACCTTGGTTACAACCCAACTCAAAACAACATATTCAACCAACCAACAAAATCCATAAACGGAAAGATTCACCGGAGCAATAGCCGGGACTATATCAATAGCATGGTGTCACAATAATCCATACCCCATGACCACTACAATTAACTCTATTACAACATTAGAGCAACAACCTATGGTTGGAATTCCTCTTTACTACCAAACTGAAATTTTTACCGATTAGCCACACGCATGATTCAAACATGCTTCCTATCCAACCCACTACCAAGGAAACACTTAAAACCATCAAAAGATCATTAAAGATCCTTCAAACATAACCAATTATCCAAATTATCCTAGTTGCGCCAAACTTCCGCTTACTTACAAAATGAAGGGAAATCAATTCCACTTGGTTTCAAGTCTCAATTCCTATCCAAACTAACCTTAAAACACTCCTAAAACATCATTATGTGCATAGACATAAGCATTCATAGCATAAAACTCTAGGCCACATATGGAAGACAGAACCCTAACTCATAATCTTAAAATTTGTAATCTAACCATGGAAAGTTGTTAAAAATCAACCCCAATCACTTCCCAACTTCCAAAACACTAAAAACAATCCATAACATACAGGTTTCATAACCCATAAATCAACACATATAAGGCTGCAAAGAGGGTTTTCTCAGCCATAAAGAATCCTACAAAACTTGAAATTAAAGCTTGGATCATAAAGCCCATAAGCCAAAAAGTGCTAAAATACAAAAATCTTACCTTACAAGTGATTTCTACTTGAAATCCAAGAAAATTTTTTGGGGAAAATTTTGGAAGAATTTCGGCTGCTGCTGGGAAAAAATGAGGAAGAAACAACAAGAAGAAGACTTAAAAACTGTATAAGAGACAGTTTCTATTACCCAATTGACCAAATAGTCTCCAAGTTGACTAATTAACCCAAAAACTAATTTTTGCTACTAAATTATCATTTGTTTCTGAATATTCAGCCATCATGTATCTTAGACACACACTACAATGCAGTGTTACACAGCTCCAATCTTGGACCCGAAGGACCCGAGATAAGAGGATAGCCTACTTATAGTCTAGGGATTGAAAACGAATAAGTTTATTTTCTGGATACTACAAATAATTCGATCTCCTATTTGGAGACAGGATATTGCTATTAGATCTGTCTCTTATTCATTCTAGATCCTGTTTAAGAGACTAGATACGAAACAGAAGTTGTGAGATTGTGGTGGTTTTGTTTCGTTTTGCTGTCTGGTATACACATCTTATGTGTATAAGAGACAGCTCATGCTGACGCCATGGTGACTGCTCAGAATGATTAGACCATAAAACCTTCACGTAGGGGATAACTTTATTCCTCAATGTCTTATCTTGTCGATCCAAGATCCTAGAATTGATAATATCCAGACCGCAAATCAATCTTAGAGAAGTACCCCGCAACCTTAAGCTGATCAAACAAGTGATCAGTTTGGCAAAGCTTATTTATGGTTCTAAGAATCTTTATGATGTCTCTTATGTTTTCTAATGTTTATCAGAACTGTCTCTTATACACATTTGAAGATGTGTATAAGATCCAGGTGAAACACGTGGCGGAAACTCCTAACCACTAGGATATCCTCAATGTCCGGCTCTACTTTATATGTGTATAAGAGACAGCTTCTAAGAGTCCTCTTATATCTGTATAAGAGACACGATGTATGTACCGCCGGCGATTGTTTTCAGTCACATACCTCTCTTTACAATCAATCGTCGCCCCATTAGCCGCTAACCAATCCATACTGTCTCTTATCAAATCAAAGTCGGTTATCGGTAACTGAATAAGGTCAGCCTCAAACTTCCTATCACAAAACTCTAACCGACAACCTTCCAAAATAAACCTAGACTCCATAACCTTCCCGTCTGGGGTCCTCACTCTAATAAGGATCCTCTAACCATCTAGGTTTATCGGACAGACATCTAAGAAAACATCTAGCTGATAAGAGTCAAAGACGGAATCATGAGCAAAGAATAACTCTTCAAGATTCAACAAAGAGGTACAACAAATATTACATAAGCAAGGACCTCTCAAAACCCCCAAAACAAGTCAATCAATAACTCCGAGTCAAAGAATTCCACAGATCTGTAATGCCGCGAACAAAACAGAATCTATTATAATTCTAAGCCCGAGCACATCGATTTAAACCTCGAAAGACTCATCGAATACCTATTACTGGACTTAGGATTCAAACCTATGCTCTGATACCACTAAATGTCACGCCCCAAAAACGGGACCGTAACACGCCGCGCTAATGGCACACCGGTCCAAAGCGCAAGGCACAAACGAACAGAGCAACAAACTTAACCGCAATGTAATAGAACCATCAAACCATTTCTTAACTATAAAACCGAATATTTCATTTTACACAAAAAATACGAATTACAAAATTTCTTCTCAGTACAAAAGATGCTACAACAAAAACAAAGTTCATCAATACAAAACCTATCTAATACACTACCCCTCTCCAAACAAAAGAGAAGCTTGAAAGATTATCCGCAGAGTCCTACCAGTAATGTGGAATCTGGAGAAAATCTAAAAGCTGCTAACGCGGTGGAGAGTCAAAAACGAGCACCTAATCTGAAAAATTATAAATCACGTGGGGTGAGCATAACTAGCTCAGTGGATATCATAAAAGCTCTTCAAATGGGGCCAAGCATTTCGATAAGAAGAAAACATAAAGATAATAACATTTGCGAAAAACCATAGTCATGAAGCAGTTTCTAAAATGTCTCATACCATTTAAACGTCAATAAACCATAATCATAAGTAGTTTCTAAAATGTCTCATGCCATTTAAACGTCAGGCATGTCCAAATCATAGTCAAAAAGATTCAATCATTTCAAAACATAGTATGCTAAAGCATAGCGTAGCCAAAAAGATCCAATCATTTCAAAACATAGTATACTAAAGCATAGCGAACAAATCCAATTACGCATTTCAATCCGAATATAATAAAATAGCATATCTTTTAGGCTCGAAGGTATGACCTACGACTAGTCGATCTAGTAATTTACTACACCTACTAGTCGACCGGGAGGTCAAGTTATCGATCGTAACAAGACGCCGTATATAACCATGGAAGGGTTCTGGCGTCCCATGGATGACTATAGAACCGGTTCTCCACAATTCAGACATTTCCAAACACATCCAAAATTATATACCTCGGTCACCTATGAGCCAAAACAGTCATAAAATGCTTTCATATCAAAAGAGTTTGCAAACATATCATTTGATTAACATAAAATAGCTTGGTCCCGATTTCATATGTAATAGTTCCAAAACTTGGTAAAAGTGCAGTTCCAAACATCATACACATTCTAAAATCCATCCAAACATATTTTGAAAGTCGTTAAACAAAATACAAGTGGGAGAGGGTCTATGTTACCCACCTATCAAAGCAAAAACTGCACAAATGATCACTCGAACGCGACAAGTCAACTGCCTCCGTCAGTTATACCTAAAACAGATATAAGAGGACTCTTAGAAGAGATGTAGAAGTTAAAGAATGACTAGGGAAGCGAAAGCGACGCGAAACGATAGAAAACGACACCCCCACGTGATTTATAACACTTCAGATTAGGTGCTCGTTTTCGTATTCCACCGCGTTAGCAGCTTTTAGATTTTCTCCAGATTCCACATTACTGGTAGGACTCTGCGGATAATCTTTCAAGCTTCTCTCCCTGTTTGAAAATCCAATTCCAAGGTATTCAAGGGACCTTGGTTACAACCCAACTCAAAACAACATATTCAACCAACCAACAAAATCCAATTCCAAGGTATTCAAGGGACCTTGGTTACAACCCAACTCAAAACAACATATTCAACCAACCAACAAAATCCATAAACGGAAAGATTCACCGGAGCAATAGCCGGGACTATATCAATAGCATTCCATAATAATCCATACCCCATAACCACTACAATTAACTCGATTACAACATTAGAGCAACAACCTATGGTTGGAATTCCTCTTTACTACCAAACTGAAATTTTTACCGGTATTAGCCACACGCATGATTCAAACATGCTTCCTATCCAACCCACTACCAAGGAAACACTTAAAACCATCAAAAGATCATTAAAGATCCTTCAAACATAACCAATTATCCAAATTATCCTAGTTGCGCCAAACTTCCGCTTACTTACAAAATGAAGGGAAATCAATTCCACTTGGTTTCAAGTCTCAATTCCTATCCAAACTAACCTTAAAACACTCCTAAAACATCATTATGTGCATAGACATAAGCATTCATAGCATAAAACTCTAGGCCACATATGGAAGACAGAACCCTAACTCATAATCTTAAAATTTGTAATCTAACCATGGAAAGTTGTTAAAAATCAACCCCAATCACTTCCCAACTTCCAAAACACTAAAAACAATCCATAACATACATAAATCAACACATATAAGGCTGAAAAGAGGGTTTTCTCAGCCATAAAGAATCCTACAAAACTTGAAATTAAAGCTTGGATCATAAAGCCCATAAGCCAAAAAGTGCTAAAATACAAAAATCTTACCTTACAAGTGATTTCTACTTGAAATCCAAGAAAATTTTTGGGGAAAGATTATGAGTTAGGGTTCTGTCTTGCTGCTGGGAAAAAAATGAGGAAGAAACAACAAGAAGAAGACCTAAAAAAACTTCCAAAGTTGACCCAAATAGTACCCAATTGACCAAATAGTCTCCAAGTTGACTAATTAACCCAAAAACTAAGTTTTTTGCTACTAAATTATCATTTGTTTCTGAATAATTCAGCCATCATACAACACTCACACACCACAATGCACTAATTACACTTAGTCCAATTTTTGACCCGTTTACCCGGATGTGTATAATCGCGACAGGTTTAAAATTTGCGAATTGAAAACGAATAAGTTGAAGATACTGAATTGAGCTGAGAATAATATGAAAAACATTTTAAACCAGTTAAAATCAAAGAACAAGGCTATTAAAATACTGGGTTTCACATTCTACCCCCCTTAAACAAAGTTTCGTCCTCGAAACTTACGAAATCTACTCCCTAACCACTAGGATATCCTCAATGTCTGGCTCTACTTTATCAGAGTCTATCACATAAGCCAAATAGCTCTCACAACCCCTATCTAAGGCCTTAAACGCCTTCACTGCTGATATAATCGGAATCCTACTCTTGGGCTTCTTTTCATTCCGTCTTGTGATGCTGTAACTTGACCAGTTGTCTATCAGACTTCCAAAATAAACCTAGTCTCCATACACCTGTAGGGGTTATAAGAGACATAAGGATTCTCTAACCATCTAGGTTTATCGGACAGACATCTAAGAAAATATCTAGCTGATAAGAGTCAAAGACGGAATCATGAGCAAAGAATAACTCTTCAAGATTCAACAAAAGATCTTTCAACAAATATTGAATAAGCAATACTTATACAAAGACCCCCCAAAACAAGTCAATTTTTAACTCCAGGTCAAAGAATTCCACAGATCCTGTAATGCCGCGAACAAAACAGAATCTATTATAATTCTAAGCCCGAGCACATCGATTTAAACCTCGAAACTGTTTCAGAGGCACAAACGAACAGAGCTGTCTCTTATACACGCTAATGTAATATAACCATCAAACCATTTCTTAACTATAAAACCGAATATTTCATTTTACACAAAAATTGAATTACAAAATTTTTGAAGTTACAATTTTTGTTGTAGCATCTTTTGTACCTTCATCTTATACACATCTAATACACTACCCTCTCCAAACAAAGAGAAGCTTGAAAGATTATCCGAGAGTCCTACCGAATGTGGAATCGGAGAAAATCTAAAAGCTGCTAATGATGGAGAGTCAAAAACGAGCACCTAATCTGAAAAATTATAAATCACGTGGGGTGAGCATAACTAGCTCAGTGGATATCATAAAAGCTCTTCAAATGGGGCCAAGCATTTCGATAGAGAAGAAAACATAAAGATAATAACATTTGCGAAAAACCATAGTCATGAAGCAGTTTCTAAAATGTCTCATACCATTTAAACGTCAATAAACCATAATCATAAGTAGTTTCTAAAATGTCTCATGCCATTTAAACGTCAGGCATGTCCAAAACATAGTCAAAAAGATCCAATCATTTCAAAACATAGTATGCTAAAGCATAGCATAGCCAAAAAGATCCAATCATTTCAAAACATAGTATACTAAAGCATAGCGAACAAATCCCAGTACAGTTTCAATCCTTTAGATAGGGGTTTGAGAAGCTATTTGTCTTGGTATACTTCTGTTTCTTATACACATCTTTTTGGCTATGCTATGCTTTAGCCTGTCTCTTATACACATCTAGATGTGTATAAGAGACAGTAATCAAATAGTTCAGAACAGTCACAGCAGTCACCATGGCGTCCCATGGATGACTATAGAACCGGTTCTCCACAATTCAGACATTTCCAAACACATCCAAAAATTATATACCTCGGCCACCTATGAGCCAAAACAGTCATAAAATGCTTTCATATCAAAAGAGTTTGCAAACATATCATTTGATTAACATAAAATAGCTTGGTCCCGATTTCATATGTAATAGTTCCAAAACTTGGTAAAAGTGCAGTTCCAAACATCATACACATTTTAAAATCCATCCAAACATATTTTGAAAGGGGTTAAACTAAGTATAAGTGAGACAGGGTCTATGTTACCCCGTTGTTGGGGTTGGTGACATTTAGTGGGACGCCATGGTGACTTCTGTGAATGTGATGAACTAATTGACTAAAACAGATATAAGAGGACTCTTAGAAGAGATGTAGAAGTTAAAGAATGACTAGGGAAGCGAAAACGATGCGAAACGATAGAAAACGACACCAACAGCTCTTTGGTCAAAAATGACCTTTTCACAATTTCTGACCAACTTCGACAAGCTAAAACCCCAGTCAAAACACTTAGTTAACCCCTCAAATTCGTATTTCAGCTAGATTAGATATTAGGAGATAATAAGCTCAGTTTTCCAGAAAAACCGAAAAACTTCGCTTATCCCTAGACTATAAGTAGGCTATCCTCCCTGCCAACAAAATCCAATTCCAAGGTATTCAAGGGACCTTGGTTACAACCCAACTCAAAACAACATATTCAACCAACCAACAAAATCCAATTCCAAGGTATTCAAGGGACCTTGGTTACAACCCAACTCAAAACAACATATTCAACCAACCAACAAAATCCATAAACGGAAAGATTCACCGGAGCATCTTGATGTGTATATTGATCTAGGTGTGTATATTAGACACCCCATAACCATCTAGTGGGGTAACTCTGTCTCTTACAACATGCTAGATACCTGTCTATTAAAGAGCATCTAGATGTGTATGTGGACTAGAGTTTTATGCGATTAGCCACACGCATGATTCAAACATGCTTCCTATCCAACCCACTACCAAGGAAACACTTAAAACCATCAAAAGATCATTAAAGATCCTTCAAACATAACCAATTGGGAATCCAAATTATCCTAGTTGCGCCAAACTTCCGCTTACTTACAAAATGAAGGGAAATCAATTCCACTTGGTTTCAAGTCTCAATTCCTATCCAAACTAACCTTAAAACACTCCTAAAACATCATTATGTGCATAGACATAAGCATTCATAGCATAAAACTCTAGGCCACATATGGAAGACAGAACCCTAACTCATAATCTTAAAATTTGTAATCTAACCATGGAAAGTTGTTAAAAATCAACCCCAATCACTTCCCAACTTCCAAAACACTAAAAACAATCCATAACATACATAAATCAACACATATAAGGCTGCAAAGAGGGTTTTCTCAGCCATAAAGAATCCTACAAAACTTGAAATTAAAGCTTGGATCATAAAGCCCATAAGCCAAAAAGTGCTAAAATACAAAAATCTTACCTTACAAGTGATTTCTACTTGAAATCCAAGAAAATTTTTTGGGGAAAATGGAGGAAGAATTTCGGCTGCTGCTGGGAAAAAAATGAAGGAAGAAACAACAAGAAGAAGACTTAAAAAAACTTCCAAAGTTGACCCAAATAGTACCCAATTGACCAAATAGTCTCCAAGTTGACTAATTAACCCAAAAACTAATTTTTGCTACTAAATTATCATTTGTTTCTGAATAATTCAGCCATCATACAACACTCACACACATCAATGCACTAATTACACTTAGTCCAATTTTTGACCCGTTTACCCGCAAGAACCGAAATCGCGAAAATCAAAAAATTTGCCGAATTGAAAAACGAATAAGTTGAAGTACTTTATGACTGAAAATAATATGAAAAACATTTTAAACCAGTTAAAATCAAAGAACAAGGCTATTAAAATACTGGGTTTCACATTCTACCCCCCTTAAACAAAGTTTCGTCCTCGAAACTTACGAAATCACGAAGCAAACAAAGCTGGATACTTCGATCTCATGAGGCTCTCAAGCTCCCAGGTAGCTTCTCGCTCAAAATGATTAGACCATAAAACCTTCACGTAGGGGATCTAACTTTATTCCTCAATGTCTTATCTTGTCGATCCAAGATCCTCAATTGATAATATCCAGACCGCAAATCAATCTTAGAGAAGTACCCCGCAACCTTAAGCTGATCAAACAAGTCATCAATCCGTGGCAAAGGGTATTTATTCTTCACAGTAACCCTATTAAGCTCACGGTAATCAATGCAAAGCCTCAAACTACCATCTTTCTTCCGAACAAATAAGACCGATGCTCCCCAAGGTGAAACACGTCCGGAAACTCCCTAACCACTAGGATATCCTCAATGTCTGGCTCTACTTTATCAGAGTCTATCACATAAGCCAAATAGCTCTCACAACCCCTATCTAAAGCCTTAAACGCCTTCACTGCTGATATAATCGGAATCCTACTCTTGGGCTTCTTTTCATTCCCACGAAAAATCACCGTATCTAAACCAGGCATCTGAAACATCACATACCTCTCTTTACAATCAATCGTCGCCCCATTAGCCGCTAACCAATCCATACCCAAAGAGAGACATCAAATCAAAGTCGGTTATCGGTAACTGAATAAGGTCAGCCTCAAACTTCCTATCACAAAACTCTAACCGACAACCTTCCAAAATAAACCTAGACTCCATAACCTTCCCGTCTGGGGTCCTCACTCTAATAAGGATCCTCTAACCATCTAGGTTTATCGGACAGACATCTAAGAAAACATCTAGTGATAAGAGTCAAAGACGGAATCATGAGCAAAGAATAACTCTTCAAGATTCAACAGCAGAGGTACAACAAATTGGACTAAGCAAGATCTGGATCGACAAGATAAGAAAAAAGTCAATCAATAACTCTGAGTCAAAGAATTCCACGAGATCCTGTAATGCCGCGAACAAAACAGAATCTATTATAATTCTAAGCCCGAGCACATCGATTTAAACCTCGAAAGACTCATCGAATACCTATTACTGGACTTAGGATTCAAACCTATGCTCTGATACCACTAAATGTCACGCCCCAAAAGCGGCGTGTAACACGCCGCGCTAATTGCGAGCATAAGGTTGAAAAATTATAAATCACTTGGCCCCTTGAGCATAACTAGCTCAGTGGATATCATAAAAGCTCTTCAAATGGGGCCAAGCATTTCGATAAGAAGAAAACATAAAGATAATAACATTTGCGAAAAACCATAGTCATGAAGCAGTTTCTAAAATGTCTCATACCATTTAAACGTCAATAAACCATAATGCATAAGTAGTTTCTAAAATGTCTCATGCCATTTAAACGTCAGGCATGTCCAAATCATAGTCAAAAAGATTCAATCATTTCAAAACATAGTATGCTAAAGCATAGCGTAGCCAAAAAGATCCAATCATTTCAAAACATAGTATACTAAAGCATAGCGAACAAATCCAAGTACAGTTTCAATCCGGATATAATAAAATAGCATATCTTTTAGGCTCGAAGGTATGACCTACAGCACTAGTCAGATCTAGTAATTTACTACACCTACTAGTCTGACCGGGAGGTCAAGTTATTCCATCACAAGACCCCGCAGTCAAATAGTTCGAAGTCACAGTCACCATGGCGTCCCATGGATGACTATAGAACCGATTCTCCACAATTGTATATTCTTGAACACATCCAAAATCTTATACCTCGGTCACCTATGAGCCAAAACAGTCATAAAATGCTTTCATATCAAAAGAGTTTGCAAACATATCATTTGATTAACATAAAATAGCTTGGTCCCTCGGCGGTAGGTGGCGTGGTACCTAAAACAGATATAAGAGGACTCTTAGAAGAGATGTAGAAGTTAAAGAATGACTAGGGAAGCGAAAACGATGCGAAACGATAGAAAACGACACCAACAGCTCTTTGGTCAAAAATGACCTTTTCACAATTTCTGACCAACTTCGACAAGCTAAAACCCCAGTCAAAACACTTAGTTAACCCCTCAAATTCGTATTTCAGCTAGATTAGGAGATAATAAGCTCGTTTTCGGAAAAACCGAAAAAAGTCGCTTATCCCTAGACTATAAGTAGGCTATCCTCCCTGCCAACAAAATCCAATTCCAAGGTATTCAAGGGACCTTGGTTACAACCCAACTCAAAACAACATATTCAACCAACCAACAAAATCCAATTCCAAGGTATTCAAGGGACCTTGGTTACAACCCAACTCAAAACAACATATTCAACCAACCAACAAAATCCATAAACGGAAAGATTCACCGGAGCAATAGCCGGGACTATATCAATAGCATTCCACAATAATCCATACCCCATTTTGACTACAATTAACTCTATTACAACATTAGAGCAACAACCTATGGTTTAAATTCCTCTTTATTTACCAAACTGAAATTTTTACCGATTAGCCACACGCATGATTCAAACATGCTTCCTATCCAACCCACTACCAAGGAAACACTTAAAACCATCAAAAGATCATTAAAGATCCTTCAAACATAACCAATTATCCAAATTATCCTAGTTGCGCCAAACTTCCGCTTACTTACAAAATGAAGGGAAATCAATTCCACTTGGTTTCAAGTCTCAATTCCTATCCAAACTAACCTTATAAACACTCCTAAAACATCATTATGTGCATAGACATAAGCATTCATAGCATAAAACTCTAGGCCACATATGGAAGACAGAACCCTAACTCATAATCTTAAAATTTGTAATCTAACCATGGAAAGTTGTTAAAAATCAACCCCAATCACTTCCCAACTTCCAAAACACTAAAAACAATCCATAACATACATAAATCAACACATATAAGGCTGCAAAGAGGGTTTTCTCAGCCATAAAGAATCCTACAAAACTTGAAATTAAAGCTTGGATCATAAAGCCCATAAGCCAAAAAGTGCTAAAATACAAAAATCTTACCTTACAAGTGATTTCTACTTGAAATCCAAGAAAATTTTTTGGGGAAAATGGAGGAAGAATTTCGGCTGCTGCTGGGAAAAAATGAGGAAGAAACAACAAGAAGAAGACTTAAAAACTTCCAAAGTTGACCCAAATAGTACCCAATTGACCAAATAGTCTCCAAGTTGACTAATTAACCCAAAAACTAATGGTATAGCTGTCTCTTTTTGCTACTAAATTATCATTTGTTTCTGAATAATTCAGCCATCATACAACACTCACACACCTATATGCACTTGTTACACTTAGTCCAATTTTTAAGGGGTTTAATAGCCTTGAAACCTTTGATTTTAACTGGTTTTGTACTGATTTTAATTGAAAAACGAATAAGTTGAAGTACTTTATGACTGAAAATAATATGAAAAACATTTTAAACCAGTTAAAATCAAAGAACAAGGCTATTAAAATACTGGGTTTCACATTCTACCCCCTTAAACAAAGTTTCGTCCTCGAAACTTACGAAATCACGAAGCAAACAAAGCTGGATACTTCGATCTCATGAGGCTCTCAAGCTCCCAGGTAGCTTCTCGCTCAGAATGATTAGACCATAAAACCTTCACGTAGGGGATAACTTTATTCCTCAATGTCTTATCTTGTCGATCCAAGATCCTCAATTGATAATATCCAGACCGCAAATCAATCTTAGAGAAGTACCCCGCAACCTTAAGCTGATCAAACAAGTCATCAATCCGTGGCAAAGGGTATTTATACTTCACAGTAACCCTATTAAGCTCACGGTAATCAATGCAAAGCCTCAAACTACCATCTTTCTTCCGAACAAATAAGACCGATGCTCCCCAAGGTGAAACACGTCCGGAAACTCCCTAACCACTAGGATATCCTCAATGTCTGGCTCTACTTTATCAGAGTCTATCACATAAGCCAAATAGCTCTCACAACCCCTATCTAAGGCCTTAAACGCCTTCACTGCTGATATAATCGGAATCCTACTCTTGGGCTTCTTTTCATTCCCACGAAAAATCACCGTATCTAATGTGCATCTGAATAGTTTGTTGGATACCTCTCTTTACAATTGAATATTCGCCCCATCTAGATGTGTATAAAATCCATACCCAAAATCTGTTCAAAGTCGGTTATCGGTGACCGAGGTACCAGCCTCTGGATGATGTTATCAAAAACTCTAACCGACAACCTTCCAAAATAATGATAGACTCCATAACCTTCGTCCGTCTGGGGTCCTCACTCTAATAAGGATCCTCTAACCATCTAGGTTTATCGGACAGACATCTAAGAAAACAACTAGCTGATTTTTTCAAAGACGGAATCATGAGCAAAGAATAACTCTTCAAGATTCAACAAAAGAGGTACAACAAATATTACATAAGCAAGGACCTCTCAAAACCCCCCAAAACAAGTCAATCAATAACTCCAGGTCAAAGAATTCCACAGATCCTGTAATGCCGCGAACAAAACAGAATCTATTATAATTCTAAGCCCGAGCACATCGATTTAAACCTCGAAAGACTCATCGAATACCTATTACTGGACTTAGGATTCAAACCTATGCTCTGATACCACTAAATCATTACACAAAAATACGAATTACAAAATTTCTTCTCAGAGTTAAAGATTGACTTGTTTTGGGGCTGTCTCTTATACACATCTAGATGTACACTACCCTCTCCAAACAAAAGAAGCTTGAAAGATTATCCGAGAGTCCTACCGAATGTGGAATCTGGAGAAAATCTAAAAGCTGCTAACGCGGTGGAGAGTCAAAAACGAGCACCTAATCTGAAAAATTATAAATCACGTGGGGTGAGCATAACTAGCTCAGTGGATATCATAAAAGCTCTTCAAATGGGGCCAAGCATTTCGATAAGAAGAAAACATAAAGATAATAACATTTGAATCTTCATGACTATGAAGCAGCATTCCGAGATGTGGTGGACCTACCATTTCCACTCAATAAACCATAATCATAAGTAGTTTCTAAAATGTCTCATGCCATTTAAACGTCAGGCATGTCCAAATCATAGTCAAAAAGATTCAATCATTTCAAAACATAGTATGCTAAAGCATAGCGTAGCTATGGATATAATAAAATAGCATATCTTTTAGGCTCGAAGGTATGACCTACAGCACTAGTCAGATCTAGTAATTTACTACACCTACTAGTCTGACCGGGAGGTCAAGTTATTCCATCACAAGACCCCGCAGTCAAATAGTTCAGAACAGTCACAGCAGTCACCATGGCGTCCCATGGATGACTATAGAACCGGTTCTCCACAATTCAGACATTTCCAAACACATCCAAAATTATATACCTCGGTCACCTATGAGCCAAAACAGTCATAAAATGCTTTCATATCAAAAGAGTTTGCAAACATATCATTTGATTAACATAAAATAGCTTGGTCCCGATTTCATATGTAATAGTTCCAAAACTTGGTAAAAGTGCAGTTCCAAACATCATACACATTTTAAAATCCATCCAAACATATTTCAAAGTCGTTAAACTAGCTCATTAAAACGATGCGAAACGATAGAAAACGACACCAACAGCTCTTTGGTCAAAAATGACCTTTTCACAATTTCTGACCAACTTCGACAAGCTAAAACCCCAGTCAAAACACTTAGTTAACCCCTCAAATTCGTATTTCAGCTAGATTAGGAGATAATAAGCTCAGTGTCTGTCCAGATAAACAGTGAAGGCGTTTAGGCCCTAGACTATTGTGAGAGCTATTTTGCTTATGATATCCTATACTCCAAGGTATTCAAGGGACCTTGTAGGACAACCCAACTCAAAACATCATATTCAACCCTGTCTCAAAATCCAATTCCAAGGTATTCAAGGGACCTTGGTTACAACCCAACTCAAAACTAACATATTCAACCAACCAACAAAATCCATAAACGGAAAGATTCACCGGAGCAATAGCCGGGACTATATCAATAGCATTCCACAATAATGGATAGGCCACTAATCTTATAAACTAACTAGCTGAGAATGTTATGTATAGGCAACAATGTATATGTGTTTAAGACAGGTTCCTATTCTATGAAATTTTTACCGATAGTAGCCACATGCATGATTCAAACATGCTTCCTATCCAACCCACTACCAAGGAAACACTTAAAACCATCAAAAGATCATTAAAGATCCTTCAAACATAACCAATTATCCAAATTATCCTAGTTGCGCCAAACTTCCGCTTACTTACAAAATGAAGGAAAATCAATTCCACTTGGTTTCAAGTCTCAATTCCTATCCAAACTAACCTTAAAACACTCCTAAAACATCATTATGTGCATAGACATAAGCATTCATAGCATAAAACTCTAGGCCACATATGGAAGACAGAACCCTAACTCATAATCTTAAAATTTGTAATCTTAACCATGGAAAGTTGTTAAAAATCAACCCCAATCACTTCCCAACTTCCAAAACACTAAAAACAATCCATAACATACATAAATCAACACATATAAGGCTGCAAAGAGGGTTTTCTCAGCCATAAAGAATCCTACAAAACTTGAAATTAAAGCTTGGATCATAAAGCCCATAAGCCAAAAAGTGCTAAAATACAAAAATCTTACCTTACAAGTGATTTCTACTTGAAATCCAAGAAAATTTTTTGGGGAAAATGGAGGAAGAATTTCGGCTGCTGCTGGGAAAAAAGATGAGGAAGAAACAACAAGAAGTGAAGACCTAAAAAAACTTCCAAAGTTGACCCAAATAGTACCCAATTGACCAAATAGTCTCCAAGTTGACTAATTAACCCAAAAACTAATTTTTTTGCTACTAAATTATCATTTGTTTCTGAATAATTCAGCCATCATACAACACTCACACACCACAATGCACTAATTACACTTAGTCCAATTTTTGACCCGTTTACCCGCCGACATGAACCGAAATCGCGAAAATCAAAAAATTTGCCGAATTGAAAAACGAATAAGTTGAAGTACTTTATGACTGAAAATAATATGAAAAACATTTTAAACCAGTTAAAATCAAAGAACAAGGCTATTAAAATACTGGGTTTCACATTCTACCCCCCTTAAACAAAGTTTCGTCCTCGAAACTTACGAAATCACGAAGCAAACAAAGCTGGATACTTCGATCTCATGAGGCTCTCAAGCTCCCAGGTAGCTTCTCGCTCAGAATGATTAGACCATAAAACCTTCACGTAGGGGATAACTTTATTCCTCAATGTCTTATCTTGTCGATCCAAGATCCTCAATTGATAATATCCAGGCTATTGCTCCGGTGAATCTGAGAGTTTGTACCCTGTCTTGGACAACTTGATTATGGTTAGAATGACTTTTAAATGGCATGAGACCTGTCTCTATAGTTATTAGGCTGACGGTAATCAATGCAATGCCTCAAACTACCATCTTTCTTCCGAACAAATCCTTGTTGTAGCTGTTAACCCCTATCTAAGGCCTTAAACGCCTTCACTGCTGATACACATCTATCTGTCCTACTCTTGGGCTTCTTTTCATTCCCACGAAAAATCACCGTATCTAAACCAGGCATCTGAAACATCACATACCTCTCTTTACAATCAATCGTCGCCCCATTAGCCGCTAACCAATCCATACCCAAAATCAAATCAAAGTCGGTTATCGGTAACTGAATAAGGTCAGCCTCAAACTTCCTATCACAAAACTCTAACCGACAACCTTCCAAAATAAACCTAGACTCCATAACCTTCCCGTCTGGGGTCCTCACTCTAATAAGGATCCTCTAACCATCTAGGTTTATCGGACAGACATCTAAGAAAACATCTAGCTGATAAGAGTCAAAGACGGAATCATGAGCTGAGCTGGTTTTGGAAAGAATAACTCTTCAAGATTCAACAAAAGAGGTACAACAAATATTACATAAGCAAGGACCTCTCAAAACCCCCCAAAACAAGTCAATCAATAACTCCAGGTCAAAGAATTCCACAGATCCTGTAATGCCGCGAACAAAACAGAATCTATTATAATTCTAAGCCCGAGCACATCGATTTAAACCTCGAAAGACTCATCGAATACCTATTACTGGACTTAGGATTCAAACCTATGCTCTGATACCACTAAATGTCACGCCCCAAAAACGGGACCGTAACACGCCGCGCTAATGGCACACCGGTCCAAAGCGCAAGGCACAAACGAACAGAGCAACAAACTTAACCGCAATGTAATAGAACCATCAAACCATTTCTTAACTATAAAACCGAATATTTCATTTTACACAAAAATACGAATTACAACATTTAGATGGTAGAAGAGACAGGTAGGTCTCTTGCGGATAATCTTTCAAGCTTCTCTTTTGTTACCCTCTCCAAACAAAGAGAAGCTTGAAAGATTATCCGCAGAGTCCTACCGGTAATGTGGAATCGGAGAAAATCTAAAAGCGCTAACGCATGGAGAGTCAAAAACGAGTGTTTAATTGGTAAAATTATAGATCTGTCTTTTGAGCATAACTAGCTCAGTGGATATCATAAAAGCTCTTATACACATCAAGCATGTCGATAAGAAGAAAACATAAAGATAATAACATTTGCGAAAAACCATAGTCATGAAGCAGTTTCTAAAATGTCTCATACCATTTAAACGTCAATAAACCATAATCATAAGTAGTTTCTAAAATGTCTCATGCCATTTAAACGTCAGGCATGTCCAAATCATAGTCAAAAAGATTCAATCATTTCAAAACATAGTATGCTAAAGCATAGCGTAGCCAAAAAGATCCAATCATTTCAAAACATAGTATACTAAAGCATAGCGAACAAATCCAAGTACAGTTTCAATCCGGAATATAATAAAATAGCATATCTTTTAGGCGGCTGTTCTGGCTCGAAGGTATGACCTACAGCACTAGTCAGATCTAGTAATTTACTACACCTACTAGTCTGACCGGGAGGTCAAGTTATTCCATCACAAGACCCCGCAGTCAAATAGTTCAGAACAGTCACAGCAGTCACCATGGCGTCCCATGGATGACTATAGAACCGGTTCTCCACAATTCAGACATTTCCAAACACATCCAAAATTATATACCTCGGTCACCTATGAGCCAAAACAGTCATAAAATGCTTTCATATCAAAAGAGTTTGCAAACATATCATTTGATTAACATAAAATAGCTTGGTCCCGATTTCATATGTAATAGTTCCAAAACTTGGTAAAAGTGCAGTTCCAAACATCATACACATTTTAAAATCCATCCAAACATATTTCGAAAGTCGTTAAACAAAATACAAGTGGGAGAGGGTCTATGTTACCCACCTATCAAAGCAAAAACTGCACAAATGATCACTGAACGCGATCGCCGGCGGTAGGTGGCGTGGTACCTAAGATTTATAACAGATATAAGAGGACTCTTAGAAGAGATGTAGAAGTTAAAGAATGACTAGGGAAGCGAAAACGATGCGAAACGATAGAAAACGACACCAACAGCTCTTTGGTCAAAAATGACCTTTTCACAATTTCTGACCAACTTCGACAAGCTAAAACCCAGTCAAAACACTTAGTTAACCCCTCAAATTCGTATCGCAGCTAGATTAGGAGATAATAAGCTCAGTTTTCTACATCTCCGAAAAACTTCTCTTATACACATCTAGATGTGTATCCTCCCTGCCAACAAAATCCAATTCCAAGGTATTCAAGGGACCTTGGTTACAACCCAACTCAAAACAACATATTCAACCAACCAACAAAATCCAATTCCAAGGTATTCAAGGGACCTTGGTTACAACCCAACTCAAAACAACATATTCAACCAACCAACAAAATCCATAAACGGAAAGATTCACCGGAGCAATAGCCGGGACTATATCAATAGCATTCCACAATAATCCATCACCCCATAACCACTACAATTAACTCTATTACAACATTAGAGCAACAACCTATGGTTGGAATTCCTCTTTACTACCAAACTGAAATTTTTACCGATTAGCCACACGCATGATTCAAACATGCTTCCTATCCAACCCACTACCAAGGAAACACTTAAAACCATCAAAAGATCATTAAAGATCCTTCAAACATAACCAATTATCCAAATTATCCTAGTTGCGCCAAACTTCCGCTTACTTACAAAATGAAGGGAAATCAATTCCACTTGGTTTCAAGTCTCAATTCCTATCCAAACTAACCTTAAAACACTCCTAAAACATCATTATGTGCATAGACATAAGCATTCATAGCATAACACTCTAGGCCACATATGGAAGACAAAACCCTAACTCATAATCTTAAAATTTGTAATCTAACCATGGAAAGTTGTTAAAAATCAACCCCAATCACTTTCCAACTTCCAAAACACTAAAAACAACCCATAACATACATAAATCAACACGAATATAAGGCTGCAAAGAGGGTTTTCTCAGCCATAAAGAATCCTACAAAACTTGAAATTAAAGCTTGGATCACAAAGCCCATAAGCCAAAAAGTGCTAAAATACAAAAATCTTACCTTCCAAGTGATTTCTACTTGAAATCCAAGAAAATTTTTTGGGGAAAATGGAGGAAGAATTTCGGCTGCTGCTGGGAAAAAATGAGGAAGAAACAACAAGAAGAAGACTTAAAAAAACTTATGGGCTTTGTGATCCAAATAGTAATTTCAAGTTTTGTAGTGTTCTTATTCGGTTGACTAATTAACCCAAAAGGTAATTTTTGCTATAAATTATCATTTGTTTCTGAATAATTCAGCCATCATACAACACTCACACACCACAATGCACTAATTACACTTAGTCCAATTTTTGACCCGTTTACCCGCCGGAACCGAAATCGCGAAAATTGAAAAATTTGCCGAATTGAAAAACGAATAAGTTGAAGTACTTTATGACTGAAAATAATATGAAAAATATTTCAAATTATTAAACCAGTTAAAATCAAAGAACAAGGCTATTAAAATACTGGGTTTCACAATTGTCATTGGTATTTTGGGCAACATCGAGCACTTTAAGGGTCGTGTAGATTAGGCATTTTTTCTTGTTTAGTAGTTAATCTTAGTTTTTAGTTAGTAGTTTTTAATTGTTTATGTTGTTGTTTCTTGTTTGTGAATTGAAGCGGCACTTGTGACTAATTGATTGAAATTGCTTTTTATATTGCATGGTTAGAAGAGAAAAAGAGCCGTTGATTTGTTTAATCGACAAAAGAGAGAAGGAATTAAAGGAAATTCAAAAAGCAAAAAGAGTGCAACAAGAGTTGCAAAGACTTAAAATGGAGAATCCTCAACAAAATCCTAGAATGTTGAATAAGAATTTGAGTAATAATGGTGATGATGATCATGTAGAGGGGATTGGAATTCACAGAATAGAAGCTAACTTTAATGGAGGAATTGGGAATAATAAATGGATTTCATGGTAATGGTCGTCCTCTTAGACAGAGACTATGCAATGCCTAATTTTGACGGGGCTATTTCTAGCATTTCATCTATGCCAGTGCCAGCGAATAATTTTGAAATCAAATCCGCTCTTATACAAATGTTGCAAGCTCATGCGATGTTTTGTGGAGGCCATAACGAGGATCCATACATGCATTTGATGAACTTTGAAGAAGTTTTAGACACATTTAAATTCAATGGAGTCTACTTGAATTGTGTGCATATGAGAGTTTTTTATCTCTGATTGAGGGATAGAGCAAAAGCTTGGCTGCAATCATATGCTCAAGGAATGTTCACGACTTGGAATCAATTGGCCCTAGAATTCTTGGGCAAACATTTTCCTCCTTCAAGGACCGCCAAACTTCGAAATAAGATCACATCATTCAAGCAAGATATGGGTGAAGGTATTAGTAATGCGTGGGAAAAATTCAAAGAATTATTGAGAAAATGCCCATATCATGCTATTCCTCTTTTCTAGCAATCCAAACATTTTATAATGGCTTGATTTCTAGCACGACTTAATAGGATAGCAACTAAATATTAATCTCATGGTCCTATTGCTCAACCAGTGGTTCAACAACATGTCAATCAAGCCAATGCTCAACATGGAGGTGTTTTGAATTTGAACTTAAATGATACATTACTTGCTCAATAAAACATGTTTATGAATGTCATAAATAATTTTACAAGAGCTTTAGAGAATATTGGGAAATCAAATACCATTAATGATGTGGCTACTTCATCTCAAATACCTCTTGTTTGTGATTTTTGTGGTGGTGGACATCAAAATAGGCAATGTGAGGTTCCCTTTGGTTCAAGTGAGCAACTTATTATGTATCCAATCAACCTTTATCTTCAAGGAATCTTCTCGGAGTTCATGGTAATACTTACAACCCATCATGGAGGAATCACCCAAACTTCTCTTGGGGTAATCCCAACAACCAACAAAATCATCCCTATCAACACAAATCTCAACCATAAAACTTTCAAAATGAAGCCTCAACTTATTATCTTTCTCCAAGCCTTATCATTCCCCTACCAAAGAAATTTCCAAGCCAACCTCTATCCATCTCAATTAAATCCTCTTTATCCTAACACCAACCAGGGCCTCAATTTCAACAACTTAACCTTCCTCCACCTTTGAATTTCAATGAAATTTTTCATAGATAATGTGATGACTTCAAAATTCAATGTGATAACTTGAGAAGGGAAAATGAGAGTCAAAGAAGAGAAATTGAAAATGAAAGAAGAGAGATTGAAAATCAAAGGAGAGAAATGAAGAACCAAATGGCGGAACGTCAGAATTTGAAAGCCATGACAAGAAATTTGGAAATTCAAATGGGGCAGTTGGCTATTGAACAAAATGATAGACCTTTGCGAGCCTTGCCAAGCGAAAATTCTCAATCCTAGAGAACAAAATGGAAGGGAACAATGGAATGCTAACACTTTGAGAAGTGGAAGGGAGTTGATGGTGAAGAGTGGCAGTCTTGAAGTAGGTAAGGAAAGCTAGAAACTTACCAAAAATCAAAGGTGGTTAAATTTCAAGGTGAAATCAATTGTAATGAAGGAAAGAAGAAGGATGAGGATGAATCCCAAGTGCTAAAGAAGAATAGGGGGAAAATAAGCACATTGAGGAACCCTTGAATCTACACGCTTCTATGAAGATACCGTTTCCCCAATAGTTAATTGACTTAAGGAAAGACGACAAAGAGAAACAATTCAACCAATTCATTGAGATGTTCAAAAAATCCAGGTTAACATTCCCTTACTTGAACACTCACAAAGACACTCCATTATTCTTGATTTATAAGGGAGATTATATCTAAGAAGAGGAAGTAGGACAATGATGAAAAGATGTGTTTAAACAGTTAATGTAGTACAATTGTGCAAAGAAAATTACCACCTAAGCAAAAAAGATCCTGGTAGTTTCAATATACCGGAGAACATTGGGGGTTATACATTGCACCATTCATTGTGTGATTTAGGGGCAAGTGTCAATGTTGTACCTAAGGCCATCTATGATCAAGTTCGGGATTGAAAATTTTAAAATGACTCAAGTCACACTCCAATTAGCGGATTTGTCTGCGGGAAAGCCATATGGCTTATTGGAGGACGTGCTGGTTCAAGTTGGCAAATTGGTGTTCCCAGTTGATTTCATAGTGTTGGACACCGACGAAGATAGTAAGATTCCATTAATATTAGGGAGGACTTTCTTGTCAACTACACATGCATTGATTGATGTTAATAAAGGGAAGTTGGCATCACAAGTTGCAAATGAATTAGTTGAATTTGATGTTTTTGATTATAATAATAATGTTCCCATTTTTTAAGAAGATTGTTTTAACAATGTCATTAATTCCCTTAATTATCTCACCGATGGGTCCAATGGAGAGCCAATCAAAGTCAAAAAATGCAAGTCACTCAAAGAGTTAGATGAAGCAATGAAGAATTTGAAAAATGACTAGGAGGAAAAACCACCCGATGATGATTATGATGTGAAAAAGGATCAAGAGATTATTGCAAAGAATTGGTAGAATATTGTGAATATCAAATAGGGGAAAATTCACAAAACGAAGAGAAAGTGATTTGAGAAGCAAATTAGAGTAATACTTGGTCAACTACAGTTGACAAATGTTTTGAAAAATGGAATTGTCCATTGGAGGGCTAGGAATCAAGCTTTATTCATTGAGAATAAGGGAATCAAGCTCCTTCTACGGAGACGTAAAGGAAAAGGGTGGCCAGCCATCCTAAATTGCTTTATTTGAACAAGTCATACCATAGTCAAGCTAGTGACTAAAAAAGATTGCTTCTTGAGAGACAACCAAAGCTTGAAATTCCTTATTTGATTTAATTTTGGTGTTGGTTTATGTTTAATTTTGATTTGGTGAGGTTAGGTTTGTTTTTAGTTTAGTTTTGGTTTAAAAATTTTGCTTTTAATTTGAATAAATTGGGCTAGCGAATGAAGTGAATGATTTTCTAATCTTGTGTTTTTGATATTTGTAAGTGGTGAAAAGAATTATGGTGAAGTGCCAAAGGAAGAAGTTGAAAAAATGGGCGAAAAGAATTCGGGTGAACTGAGCAAGAAGTTGAAAAAAAATGGCCAAGTGTTGAAAGTGACCTTTGCAGAACAATCAGTTTGATGTCATGACATCAAATTTGGTGTCAAGACACCAAACGCATTCTTCCAGATAGAAAAAAATTACCCCTATTCTGATGTCGTGATACTGAACACGTGAGAGGCATATGTAACAGTTGACGTTGTGAAATCAAAAACTTGATGTCGCAACATCAAGATGCACGTGGAAGGCAAATGATTTTTGATGTTGCAACATGAAAAACATTATGTTACGACACCAAAACGGACAAAATGACTTCAAAATCGATATTTTCAGCTTTCTTCCCTATTCCACCCCTAATTCTGAAACCATTACCGTGACTTTCCATAAATATCTTCTTGAAATCTCTTTCTTCTTCAGCTAATCCTCCACAAAACAACCATAATTCAATTCCAACAACTTCCATCATCATCAATCATTCTTCAAGTAGGTTTGTTAGGGAGAATATCAGATGTGTTCAAAAGAGTTTTCCAACAACTCAAACAGTGTTCCTCTTCAACAATCCTGGTAATAAATTCCAATTTTCTTGTGCTTTCTTTGATAATTTTGCTAATACTGTTTCTTACAATTTGAAATTATGATTTTGTGGAATTTTGTTGAATTATTTTTCTAGAGTGTTGGTTTGATTTAATTGTGGTTCTGGTAAAATTGAAGTTAATTGCAAAGAGTTTTCAGTTTGTTTGTTAAAAATTGTGAATAATGGCAATGGGAGTTTATGGTAGTGGAAGAAGAGGTAGGGGTCGAGATGGAGGCGAGACTTCCAAGAAAAGAAAAATGGGGAAAGGAATGAGTAATGAAGGATTGATTGATGAACCAATGGGGCAAAATAAACCGGCTATACGACCCCAATTTGCTAGTGACCAAGCTCATAACTTATTCCATGTAAATGAGAAGTACAAGGTCATTAAAGAAAGGGGGTTTGACTTGTCTAAACAATGCATTGGGGGGATTATGACGGGGTTAGAAAAGAATTAGAAACACAAATTAGGGATAGGAATTGGCAAAGTTTTGATCAAAAGGTTGCATCGTGGGTGTACATATTTGGTTAAAAAGTTTCATTGCAATGTGTACGAGGTTAAGGATGGCAAAGTGAGAGTTAAAGGTATATATTCGTGGATTTCAATGCTAAAAAGATGAATGAGTATTTTAACACACTCTCTATTGATATTGTGGAATATCAAGAGTTCCTTAATAACTTTGGAAAAAGTATGGTGGCTGTTAAAAATGTTCTGTGCTCTTCTAATGTGTATTGGGTTATGAATACACAAGGAACTGTAGAGCTTAAATTTTCTCACAGAGGTTTATCTTTGATTCCTAAATTGTGGCTTTATTTCATTTGTTGTAGAATTTGGGAGTCAAACACAGTGAGTTATATTCTGCGAGATATGGCATGTCTTGTTTATGCTATTCTTGCTAGGACGCCTTTGAATGTTGGCCGAATTGATTATATAGGGTTTCTTAGATAGATGAAGATCCAGGAGACCCATCTTTTATGCATCCAATTCAATAATCCATTTATGTCTCAGTGCAGGAGTTCCCATCACTCCTAGAGAGCCATAGACCCATCAAATAATTCGAATCAACAAAGATTATGTTTACAAGATGGTTCAAGAATTCGAGAACATCATCAGCCCGAAGAAGCCCATGACTACCACATTCCCACGAGCACTGCACATTCCCATGGCATCAGAGTATGTTTTCAATGCACCAAACACTGATGAGTAATGCAGCTCAAGGATATTGTACGTACAACTAGCTTATCCTTTTCAACAATTTGGCAGTCATTGGTGAAGCTCTCAGGGCCATATCACTCAACACTTGGACTCGACTAAAATCACTCCTGGCTTGATATTACGGTCCATCTTGCAGTCATGCATACCACACACCACTCGAGGGAGCATCACATCAAGGAGAATAAGAACAAGAAAGAGACATTGGTGAGGAAGACTTTCTGATCCTAGTTTTTGATTAGAGACAAGTGCAGAAGATAGGCAAGAAGATGAGATAGAGTGGAACCTCAATGCAATATAGGATGAAGAATGAAGATTTTGAGAAAACACTACTCACAACAATCCTTTTTACTTGACTTTGAAAACTGCTTTTACTTTAATTTCTTTGGTCACTTTTACCACTTTATTATGTTTGTGTATTGCTTTTGGATAATTTGGTTTGGAAACTTTCTTTTGAGTAGATTAGCTAAGGGTCTTAGGCTGATGCGAAGTACTTATTATTATTGATGCTTGAATTTGATTTGATCACTTTGAACTCTATTGATTTATGCTTGGTTTTTGCACTTTTTATGCCTCTAGTGGTTTGCTAAATTAAGTTCTGATAATGGATAAGGGCCTTAGGCTGATGCCAAATATTCTATTTGTTGAGTTAAAGTGATTAGATTGATTTTTGTGAGCCTACATAGATGTCTACTTGGTTTTTAGCTTAATTTTTCTTTGAGTGACTTCTTTCCTTGATTAGATTTTATTTTAGATTATGTTATTATGACTTTGATTTTAATCATATGTTAGTTTTTGTTTGTTTACTTTTGGGTGAGTGGATGAATGACTTTTACTCATCAAGTGAATAAAACTATCAAGTTTGGGATATTCATTATTAGTGTGAGGAATAGTCCTTTTATGCTTGCATGTTTGTTCTTGAAAGCACTTGGATTGAAATTTGATCAATTTGGTACTCGATGATGATACTATACTTGCAATACCATATGATCGAACTATTTTAATTGGACATTCTATGAATTTAAGTGTGTGTGAGTAGTACTTTTGCAACTCAAGAACTTTGAAAACTTGGTATTATCATTTTCAAAAAAATGATTAATATTATGGGTGAAATTCATTTGAAATATTGTTTTTCATCAAATCATAAAATATTACTTTGTTGATTGATTGTCATTTGAAAAAATTGGTTTAAATGGAGTGGATGGAATTTAGGACATTTTGTATGTTTGCATAGGGAATGTTATTCTAACATGTGAATGATTGGTATTAGATATTAATCTTAGGTATGTTTTACTCCTCTTCCTTAGTTTATGGCCGAGCCAAAAAAAAAAATTGTATTTAAGAATAAGGTAAGTATGGGATTCTGACATGTACCATGTTGTTTCTCCTGATTAATCTATTAGAATGGTAATAAGGCCAATATGGGATTCCAGCATTTACCTATTTTGTTTCTCTGAATGAATCCATTAGTAATTACTGTGAAACCCAGTATTTTAATAGCCTTGTTCTTTGATTTTAACTGGTTTAAAATGTTTTTCAAATTATTTTTAGTCATAAAGTACTTCAACTTATTCGTTTTTCAATTCGGCAAATTTTTCGGTTTACGCGATTTCGGTACCGGCAGTTAACAAAGTCAAATATTGGACTAAGTGACAAGTGCATTGTGGTGTGTAAGTGTTGTATGATGGCCAATTATTCAAAAAAANATAGTCAACTTGGAGACTATTTGGTCAATTTGGCACTATTTGGGTCAACTTTGGAATTTCTTTTTAAGCCTTCTTCTTGCTTTATTTTTCCTCATTTCTTCCTTGCTGCTGGCCGACTCTTCTCCTCCATTTTTCCCTCAAAAATTTTCTTGGATCAAAAGTAGAAATCACTTGGAAGGTAAGATTTTATGTATTTTAGCATTTATGGCTTATGGGCTTTATGATTTAAGCTTTAATTTCAAGTTTTGTAGGATTATTTATGGCTGAGAAAACCCTCTTTGCAGCCTTATAAGTTGTGATTTATGTATGTTTTGGGTTCTTTTTAGTGTTTTGGAGGTTGGGAAGTGATTGGGGTTGATTTTTAACAACTTTCCATGGTTAGATTACAAATTTTAAGATTATGAGTTAGGGTTTTGTCTTCCATATGAGCCTAGAATGTTATGCTATGAATGCTTATGTCTATGCTTGTAATGATGTTTTAAGAGTGTTTTAAGGTTAGTTTGGATAGGAATTGAGACTTGAAACCAAGTGGAATTGATTTCCCTTCATTTTGTAAGTAAGCGGAAGTATGACGCAACTAGGATAATTTGGATAATTGGTTATGTTTGAAGGATCTTTAATGATCTTTTGATGGTTTTAAGTGTTTCCTTGGTAGTAGGATGGATAGGAAGCATGTTTGAATCATGCGTGTGGCTAATCGGTAAAAATTTCAGTTTGGTAGTAAAGAGGAATTCCACCCATAGGTTGTTGCTCTAATGTTGTAATAGAGTTAATTGTAGTGGTTATGGGGTATGAATTGTTGTGGAATGTGTATAAGAGACAGTTACAACCCAACTCAAAACAACATATTCAACCAACCAACAAAATCCATAAACGGAAAGATTCACCATGGCGCCAATGGGTCCCTTGAATACCTTGGAATTGGATTTTGTTGGTTGGTTGAATATGTTGTTTTGAGTTGGGTTGTAACCAAGGTCCCTTGAATACCTTGGAATTGGTTATCCTCCCTAACATTTTGTTGGCAGGGAGGATAACCTACTTATAGCCTAGGGAGAGGCGAAGTCTCTTTCGGTTTTTTCTGGAAAACTGAGCAGGTACTTAGGCTTAGACAGCTGTAATACGAATTATACACATCTAGATGTGTATAAGAGACAGGTGTTAGCTTGCCTGAATTCTTCCAGAAATTGTGATAAGGTCATTTTTGACCAAAGATCCTGTATAAGAGACGTTTTCTATCGTTTCGCGTCGTTGAACTCTTGCCCAATGAGTATGATTATCGCTTGTATTCCATGATCCTGCATCTGGTCTTGGCCATATTTCTGGTGGAACCTACCGCGATCGCGTTCGGTGATCATTTGTGCAGTTTTTGCTTTGATAGGTGGGTACACATAGATGTTGTATAAGAGACACTTTAACAAGACTTTCAAATATGTTTGGATGGATTTGTGGGTAACATAGATTCTTTCCACTTGCACTTTGTTTAACAACTTTCAAATATGTTTGGATGGATTTGTGGGTAACATAGACCCTCTTCCACTTGCATTTTGTTTAACGACTTTCAAATATGTTTGGATGGATTTTAAAATGTGTATGATGTTTGGAACTGTACTTTTACCAAGTTTTGGAACTATTACATATGAAAGGTGGGTAACATAGACCCTCTTCCACTTGTATTTTGTTTAACGACTTTCGAAATATGTTTGGATGGATTTGTGGGTAACATAGATTCTCTTCCACTTGTATTTTGTTTAACGACTTTCGAAATATGTTTGGATGGATTTTAAAATGTGTATGATGTTTGGAACTGCACTTTTACAATGTTTTGGAATTATTACATATGAAATCGGGACCAAGCTATTTTATGTTAATCAAATGATATGTTTGTAAACTCTTTTGATATGAAAGCATTTTATGACTGTTTTGGCTCATAGGTGACCGAGGTATATAATTTTGGATGTGATTGGAAATGTTTGATTTGTGGAGAATCGATTCTATAGTCATCCATGGGACGCCATGGTGACTGCTGCTAAACCGAAAAATTTGGATTTGTTAAAAATGCTTTAGCATACTATATTTTGAAATGATTGGATCTTTTTGGCTATGTTTTGGAAAAGCATACGATGTTTTGTAATGTTTGGATCTTTTTGGCTATGTTTTGGACATGCGTGACGTTTTAATGGCATGATACATTTTAGAAACTACTTATGATTATGGTTTATTGACGTTTAAATGGCATGAGACATTTTAGAAACTGCTTTATGACTATGGTTTTCGCAAATGTTATTATCTTTATGTTTTCTTTGTATCGAAACACTTGGCCCCATTTGAAGAGCTTTTATGATATCCACTGAGCTAGTTATGCTCACCCCACGTGACAAGCTAAAACCCCAGTCAAAACACTTAGTTAACCCCTCAAATTCGTATTACAGCTAGATTAGATTTTCCCCAGACTCCAGTTTACCAGTAAACTCCGGATAAACTTCAAGCTTCTCTTTTGTTCTGGAGAGGGGTAACCCCAGTTAAATAAGTTTTGTATTGATGAACTTTATTTTCGTTGTAGCATCTTTTGTACTAAGAAGAAATTTTGTAATTCGTATTTTTGTGTAAAATGAAATATTCGGTTTTATAGTTAAGAAATGGTTTGATGGTTCTATTACATTGTGGTTAAGTTTGTTGCTCTGTTCGTTTGTGCCTTGCGCTTTGGACCGGTGTGCCATTAGCGCGGCGTGTTACGGTCCCATTTTTGGATAACCTACTTATAGCCTAGGGAGAGGCGAAGTTTTTCGGTTTTTTCTGGAAAACTGAGCTTATTATCTCCTAATCTAGCTGTAATACGAATTTGAGGGGTTAACTAAGTGTTTTGAGATCTGGGGTTTTAGCTTGTCGAAGTTGGTCAGAAATTGTGATAAGGTCATTTTTGACCAAAGAGCTGTTGGTGTCGTTTTCTATCGTTTCGCGTCGTTTTCGCTTCCCTAGTCATTCTTTAACTTCTACATCTCTTCTAAGAGTCCTCTTATATCTGTTTTAGGTACCACGCCACCTACCGCCGGCGATCGCGTTCAGTGATCATTTGTGCAGTTTTTGCTTTGATAGGTGGGTAACATAGACCCTCTTCCACTTGTATTTTGTTTAACGACTTTCGAAATATGTTTGGATGGATTTGTGGGTAACATAGATTCTCTTCCACTTGCACTTTGTTTAACAACTTTCGAAATATGTTTGGATGGATTTGTGGGTAACATAGACCCTCTTCCACTTGTATTTTGTTTAACGACTTTCGAAATATGTTTGGATGGATTTTAAAATGTGTATGATGTTTGGAACTGTACTTTTACCAAGTTTTGGAACTATTACATATGAAAGGTGGGTTATAACATAGACCCTCTTCCACTTGTATTTTGTTTAACGACTTTGAAATATGTTTGGATGGATTTGTGGGTAACATAGATTCTCTTCCACTTGTATTTTGTTTAACGACTTTCGAAATATGTTTGGATGGATTTTAAAATGTGTATGATGTTTGGAACTGCACTTTTACAATGTTTTGGAATTATTACATATGAAATCGGGACCAAGCTATTTTATGTTAATCAAATGATGGTTTGTTGTACTTGGATCAAATTCTCTATGCTTTATAATACTATATTTTGAAATGATTGGATCTTTTTGGCTATGTTTTGGAAAAGCATACGATGTTTTGTAATGTTTGGATCTTTTTGGCTATGTTTTGGACATGCGTGACGTTTTAATGGCATGATACATTTTAGAAACTACTTATGATTATGGTTTATTGACGTTTAAATGGCATGAGACATTTTAGAAATTGCTTTATGACTATGGTTTTCGCAAATGTTATTATCTTTATGTTTTCTTTGTATCGAAACACTTGGCCCCATTTGAAGAGCTTTTATGATATCCACTGAGCTAGTTATGCTCACCCCACGTGATTTATAATTTTTCAGATTAGGTGCTCGTTTTGGATTCTCCATCGCGTTAGCTTTAAGATTTTCCCCAGACTCCAGTGCAACTGGAAGGACTCTGCGGATAATCTTCCTAGCTACATGCTAATCTTTTGTCCTCAGTTTTCCAGAGTGTATTAGATAAGTTTTGTATTGATGAACTTTATTTTCGTTGTAGCATCTTTTGTACTAAGAAGAAATTTTGTAATTCGTATTTTTGTGTAAAATGAAATATTCGGTTTTATAGTTAAGAAATGGTTTGATGGTTCTATTACATTGTGGTTAAGTTTGTTGCTCTGTTCGTTTGTGCCTTGCGCTTTGGACCGGTGTGCCATTAGCGCGGCGTGTTACGGTCCCATTTTTGGATAAGAATCATAATCTTCTAGATGTGTAGAGGCGAAGTTTTTCGGTTTTTTCTGGAAAACTGAGCTTATTATCTCCTAATCTAGCTGTAATACGAATTTGAGGGGTTAACTAAGTGTTTTGACTGGGGTTTTAGCTTGTCGAAGTTGGTCAGAAATTGTGATAAGGTCATTTTTGACCAAAGAGCTGTTGGTGTCGTTTTCTATCGTTTCGCGTCGTTTTCGCTTCCCTAGTCATTCTTTAACTTCTACATCTCTTACTAAGAGTCCTCTTATATCTGTTTTAGGTACCACGCCACCTACCGCCGGCGATCGCGTTCAGTGATCATTTGTGCAGTTTTTGCTTTGATAGGTGGGTAACATAGACCCTCTTCCACTTGTATTTTGTTTAACGACTTTCGAAATATGTTTGGATGGATTTGTGGGTAACATAGATTCTCTTCCACTTGCACTTTGTTTAACAACTTTCGAAATATGTTTGGATGGATTTGTGGGTAACATAGACCCTCTTCCACTTGTATTTTGTTTAACGACTTTCGAAATATGTTTGGATGGATTTTAAAATGTGTATGATGTTTGGAACTGTACTTTTACCAAGTTTTGGAACTATTACATATGAAAGGTGGGTAACATAGACCCTCTTCCACTTGTATTTTGTTTAACGACTTTCGAAATATGTTTGGATGGATTTGTGGGTAACATAGATTCTCTTCCACTTGTATTATGTTTAACGACTTTCAAATATGTTTGGATGGATTTTAATCAAATGTGTATGATGTTTGGAACTGCACTTTTACAATGTTTTGGAATTATTACATATGAAATCGGGACCAAGCTATTTTATGTTAATCAAATGATATGTTTGTAAACTCTTTTGATATGAAAGCATTTTATGACTGTTTTGGCTCATAGGTGACCGAGGTATATAATTTTGGATGTGATTGGAAATGTTTGATTTGTGGAGAATCGATTCTATAGTCATCCATGGGACGCCATGGTGACTGCTGTGAATGTGATGAACTATTTGCTGAGGGGTCTTGTGATCCCATAACAAGACCTCCCGGTCAGACTAGTAGGTGTGGTAGATTACTAAAATGCTATCTTTTAGGCTCCAAGGTATGAACCTACAGTACTAGCCCTGTCTCTTATACACATCTATAAGAATAAGAATTAGGTATTTCATTCATTATATTTTGAATTTCAGAATTAGCTTTTTAATACTATATTTTGAAATGATTGGATCTTTTTGGCTATGTTTTGGAAAAGCATACGATGTTTTGTAATGTTTGGATCTTTTTGGCTATGTTTTGGACATGCGTGACGTTTTAATGGCATGATACATTTTAGAAACTACTTATGATTATGGTTTATTGACGTTTAAATCAAGCATGAGACATGTCGTAATTGTCTATCTCTTATGGTTTTCGCAGATGTTATTATCTTTATGTTTTCTTTGTATCGAAACACTTGGCCCCATTTGAAGAGCTTTTATGATATCCACTGAGCTAGCACCTGTCTCACCCCACGTGATTTATAATTTTTCGATTAGGTGCTCGTTTTGGATTCTCCATCACGTTAGCGACTTTTAGATTTCCCCAGACTCCACATTACTGGTAGGACTCTGCGGATAATCTTCCAAGCTTCTCTTTTGTTTGGAGAAACTAGTGTATTAGATAAGTTTTGTATTGATGAACTTTATTTTCGTTGTAGCATCTTTTGTACTAAGAAGAAATTTTGTAATTCGTATTTTTGTGTAAAATGAAATATTCGGTTATTTATTTATAGTTAAGAAATGGTTTGATGGTTCTATTACATTGTGGTTAAGTTTGTTGCTCTGTTCGTTTGTGCCTTGCGCTTTGGACCGGTGTGCCATTAGCGCGGCGTGTTACGGTCCCATTTTTGGGGCGTGACATTTAGTGGTATCAGGGCATAGGTTTGATTCAGAGCATAGGTTTGAATCAGAGCATAGGTTTGAATCCTAAGTCTAGTAATAAGCATTCGATGAGTCTTTCGAGGTTTAAATCGATGTGCTCGGGCTTAGAATTATATAGATTCTGTTTTGTTCGCGGCATTACAGGATCTGTGGAATTCTTTGACCTGGAGTTATTGATTGACTTGTTTTGGGGAGGTTTTGAGAGGTCCTTGCTTATGTAATTTTTGTTGTACCTCTTTTGTTGAATCTTGAAGAGTTATTCTTTGCTCATGATTCCGTCTTTGACTCTTATCAGCTAGTATGCCGCCTAGGACGCGTTTTGGTTCTAGAGGTCGCGGTAGAGGCTCATGGATGACTATAGAATGTCATATAACCAATTTCTAAAATGTCTCATCACATTTAAACATTATATAGCATACTTATAAGTCACCTAATGAATCTATTATGTCATTTTTAGGTTACATAATTGATGGAGAGTTGGGTTTAGCCTCTTTGAGTATTAATGGTTTGATTTCAACTAGGAGGGATGTTTTTGGAGAATTTACTTATTCACACTATGTATGCTAAAATTGTTCATGTGCAAGTTCAAGTGGTATGATTTTGAAAAGCTTGTAGAAATGAGTTTCAAAGATGTGGAAGATGGAAGATTGTATCATTGTAACCTAGGGCAATGGGCATTACTTACCACGTGGAATGTGAATATCATGTAATCGAAGAGAGAGAACAATATAGAGTATAATTATTGGTGGACCATAGTGTTTGGACCTTTTGTTAGCTTGGGAAGACTAAGTTGGTTATGTTTGAGCCTATCCTTAAATTTTATTTTGGACGGGAAGGTTATGGAGTCTAGGTTTGTTTTGGAAGGTTGTCGGTTAGAGTTTTGTGATAGGAAGTTTGAGGCTGACCTTATTCAGTTACCGATGACCAACTTTGATTTGATTTTGGGTATGGATTGGTTGGCGGCTAATGGTGCGACGATTGATTGTAAAGAGAGGTATGTGATCCTAGCCAGTCTAGTGTCTTACAAAGATACGGTGATTTTTCGGGGGAACGAAAAGAAGCCCAAGAGTAGGATTCCGATTATATCAGTAGTGAAGGCGTTTAAGGCCTTAGATAGGGGTTGTGAAAGCTATTTGGCTTATGTGATAGACTCTGATAAAGTAGAGCCAGGCATTGAGGATATCCTAGTGGTTAGGGAGTTTCCGGACGTGTTTCACCTTGGGAAGCACCGGTCTTATTTGTTCGGAAGAAAGATGGTAGTTTGAGACTTCGCATTGACTACCGTGAGCTTAATAGGGTAACTGTGAAGAATAAATACCCTTTGCCCTCACACAATACGGATTGATGACTTGTTTGATCAGCTTAAGGTTGCGGGGTAATTCTCTAAGATTGATTTGCGGTCCGGATATTATCAATTGAGGATCTTGGATCGACAAGATAAGACATTGAGGAATAAAGTTATCCCCTACGTGAAGGTTTTATGGTCTAATCATTCTGAGCGAGAAGCTACCTGGGAGCTTGAGAGCCTCATGAGATCGAAGTATCCAGCTTTGTTTGCTTCGTGATTTCGTAAGTTTCGAGGACGAAACTTTGTTTAAGGGGGGTAGAATGTGAAACCCAGTATTTTAATAGCCTTGTTCTTTGATTTTAACTGGTTTAAAATGTTTTTCAAATTATTTTTAGTCATAAAGTACTTCAACTTATTCGTTTTTCAATTCGGCAAATTTTTCGGTTTACGCGATTTCGGTACCGGCGGGTTAACGGGTCAAATATTGGACTAAGTGTAATTAGTGCATTGTGGTGTGTAAGTGTTGTATGATGGCTGATTATTCAGAAAAAAAATCTTTTAGCATGAGTATCTTTTAGGCTCCAAGGTTTTCTTGGATTTCAAGTAAAATCACTTGGAAGGTAAGATTAAAATATGTATTTTAGCATTTATGGCTTATGGGCTTTATGATTTAAGCTTTAATTTCAAGTTTTGTAGGATTATTTATGGCTGAGAAAACCCTCTTTGCAGCCTTATAAGTTGTGATTTATGTATGTTTTGGGTTCTTTTTAGTGTTTTGGAGGTTGGGAAGTGATTGGGGTTGATTTTTAACAACTTTCCATGGTTAGATTACAAATTTTAAGATTATGAGTTAGGGTTTTGTCTTCCATAAGCCTAGAATGTTATGCTATGAATGCTTATGTCTATGCGATTGTAATGATGTTTTAAGAGTGTTTTAAGGTTAGTTTGGATAGGAATTGAGACTTGAAACCAAGTGGAATTGATTTCCCTTCATTTTGTAAGTAAGCGGAAGTATGACGCAACTAGGATAATTTGGATAATTGGTTATGTTTGAAGGATCTTTAATGATCTTTTGATGGTTTTAAGTGTTTCCTTGGTAGTAGGATGGATAGGAAGCATGTTTGAATCATGCGTGTGGCTAATCGGTAAAAATTTCAGTTTGGTAGTAAAGAGGAATTCCACCCATAGGTTGTTGCTCTAATGTTGTAATAGAGTTAATTGTAGTGGTTACAACCAATGAATTGTTGTGGAATGTTATTGATATAGTCCGGCTATTGCTCCGGTGAATCTTTCCGTTTATGGATTTTGTTGGTTGGTTGAATATGTTGTTCCACAGTTGGGTTGTAACCAGGGTCCCTTGAATACCTTGGAATTGGATTTTGTTGGTTGGTTGAAACTGTTGTTTTGAGTTGGGTTGTAACCATAGACATTTTAGATGTGTTGGAGACAGTACGTGTGGCAATAAGTAGAAATAATTTAATATTGTGCCTCGGAAAGCAATGGTGAAATAGTATCTCCTGTCTCTTATACACATCTAATAATCTAGGTAATACTGAATTTGAGGGGTTAACTAAGTGTTTTGACTGGGGTTTTAGCTTGTCGAAGTTGGTCAGAAATTGTGATAAGGTCATTTTTGACCAAAGAGCTGTTGGTGTCGTTTTCTATCGTTTCGCGTCGTTTCGCTTCCTAGTCATTCTTTAACTTCTACATCTCTTCTAAGAGTCCTCTAGATGTGTATAAGAGACAGGCGGTAGGTGGCGTGGTACTGCGAAAGCGTTCAGTGATCATTTGTGCAGTTTTTGCTTTGATAGGTGGGTAACATAGACCCTCTTCCACTTGTATTTTGTTTAACGACTTTCGAAATATGTTTGGATGGATTTGTGGGTAACATAGATTCTCTTCCACTTGCACTTTGTTTAACAGTGTTACTTTCGAAATATGTTTGGATGGATTTGTGGGTAACATAGACCCTCTTCCACTTGTATTTTGTTTAACGACTTTCGAAAGATGTTTGGATGGATTTTAAAATGTGTATGATGTTTGGAACTGTACTTTTACCAAGTTTTGGAACTATTACATATGAAAGGTGGGTAACATAGACCCTCTTCCACTTGTATTTTGTTTAACGACTTTCGAAATATGTTTGGATGGATTTGTGGGTAACATAGATTCTCTTCCACTTGTATTTTGTTTAACGACTTTCGAAATATGTTTGGATGGATTTTAAAATGTGTATGATGTTTGGAACTGCACTTTTACAATGTTTTGGAATTATTACATATGAAATCGGGACCAAGCTATTTTATGTTAATCAAATGATATGTTTGTAAACTCTTTTGATATGAAAGCATTTTATGACTGTTTTGGCTCATAGGTGACCGAGGTATATAATTTTGGATGTGATTGGAAATGTTTGATTTGTGGAGAATGCGATTCTATAGTCATCCATGGGACGCCATGGTGACTGCTGTGAATGTGATGAACTATTTGCTGAGGGGTCTTGTGATGGGATAACTTGACCTCCCGGTCAGACTAGTAGGTGTGGTAGATTACTAGATCTGGCTAGTACTGTAGGTTATACCTTGGAGCCTAAAAGATACTCATGCTAAAAGATACTCATGCTATTTTATTAAATTCCGGATTGAAACTGTACTTGGATTTGTTAGCTATGCTTTAGCATACTATATTTTGAAATGATTGGATCTTTTTGGCTATGTTTTGGAAAAGCATACGATGTTTTGTAATGTTTGGATCTTTTTGGCTATGTTTTGGACATGCGTGACGTTTTAATGGCATGATACATTTTAGAAACTACTTATGATTATGGTTTATTGACGTTTAAATGGCATGAGACATTTTAGAAACTGCTTTATGACTATGGTTTTCGCAAATGTTATTATCTTTATGTTTTCTTTGTATCGAAACACTTGGCCATTGTCCATTTGAAGAGCTTTTATGATATCCACTGAGCTAGTTATGCTCACCCCACGTGATTTATAATTTTTCAGATTAGGTGCTCGTTTTTGGATTCTCCACCGCGTTAGCAGCTTTTAGATTTTCCCCAGACTCCACATTACTGGTAGGACTCTGCGGATAATCTTCCAAGCTTCTCTTTTGTTTGGAGAGGGGTAGTGTATTAGATAAGTTTTGTATTGATGAACTTTATTTTCGTTGTAGCATCTTTTGTACTAAGAAGAAATTTTGTAATTCGTATTTTTGTGTAAAATGAAATATTCGGTTTTATAGTTAAGAAATGGTTTGATGGTTCTATTACATTGTGGTTAAGTTTGTTGCTCTGTTCGTTTGTGCCTTGCGCTTTGGACCGGTGTGCCATTAGCGCGGCGTGTTACGGTCCCATTTTTGGGGCGTGACAATTACGTTTTAGAATACCAACAAGTTGAGGGGGGGAATGTTTCTAATACTTATTATTGATATCATTGTATCTTGATTCCTTGATAGATTAATATTCCGAATTGTGTGACTTGTACATGTAGGTAGATTCCTAATGAACTTCTATTTCCATGCACCTTGTCGATAGGATTGAACAACATTGCAATACTTCTATTCTATTTTCAATGTATAGAACTTAATTTTTGGGAACCTTTTTCATAATAGTTAATGTTTCATAATTTGAAATATTTGTAGCATTTGAACTTGTAATTTCAAGAAACTTGAAAACTTACAGTGACTAGTTGAAATGGTCAAACTATCATATGATATTTGAGGTCCCTTCAGACATTTTCTTATTATTCATTAGTACATCTAGTGTTCATCTTTTGTGTGTCAACTTTGGTGGTGTGTTTGTTTGGTTATTTAACAAGTCTTTTTTATTTATTGTTTTGCTCGGGACTAGCAAAACACTAAGTTTAGGAGTGTGTCAACTCTAGTAAACTGGAGTTATTTATCTTTAAACTATATCTTTTGAGCAGTTTAACCCATATTTTTGGTATGTATTTAATTGAGTGTCTTGATCTAATTGTGTTTATTTTATTTTTGCATTAGCTTTACTTTTAAATATTTAGTTAGTAGCATGAAATTTTGTTAATTTTGGCCTTAGTTAGAATAACTTACTAAGTGGTTTGCAGGATAAGAATTAGAAGGATGGAAGTCAAAATCGCAATAGTTCATGGGTGAAAATGCAATTGATGAAGAGTTGAAGACTAGAGCAGATAAAGGCTGAATGTCGTGACACGGGTTATTTGATGCGGCGACATCGAGGTGGGATTTATATTGTATTTTTCAGCACGATGTTGCAACATCGAATAATCCATGTTGCTACATTAAAGCGCGACTAGCTTTAGTATTTAGGGCATTTCTGTAATTTTGGCTTGCAGATTTTAATTCTTGTCTTTGTAATTCACTCAGACATATACAGAGAGTGATTGTAAGTGTTACTACATGTAGTGGTAGGGTAGTTAGTTTTTAGATTAGTTGTAGTTTTAACTTGGAACTCATATAAACTTCTTTTCAATCAAAGTTCTCTTTAATTTTCTCTTAGATCTTGCTTGAAATTCCTTGCAAGTTTTAATTTTGATTAGATAATCTTAGCGGGTTATTTGTTAGCTTCAAGTAGATATAATTTTTATTTAATTCTAGTTAAACTTCTTGAAATCTAGTTATTTCCATTCCAAGCTTTCTCAGGGTTCTTGATAATTTAGTGAGTTCTTGCTTAGAATTTAATTTCCTTGTTTTAATTTCAGGTAATTTCCTTAATGGGCTTTCTTTATTAAATCAAAAATCCAAAAATATTTTGTTTAAAATTAGTTCCCTTTGCAAATTTCACTAGTTTTAATTTAGTAGAAAAAATGCAAATTGCCTTCTTTTCATGCTTTTTTATTGCTTTCTTTAGACAATATTGGATTACTTGCTCTTAGTTCATGATTAAATTTAGTCAATCTAGTTGACTTTGAAGTAATTTGCATGCTTTCATAAGAATAGATTAGTCAGTCCTTTAATTGAGGTTACTTACTTGCTTAATTAGAGTAGAAATTACTTACTTCATTTCCTTACCCTTGGTAGCTAAAATACTTCTTAAGTTTACTTGTTTGCTTGAGTTTGTTTAGGATAGATTATCACTATTTATTGGTTCATCTTACTACACAATGGATCTAGAACATTTGTATTTCCTAACAAGCAATTCTCATGGGAACGATACCCGATCATCCTATACTATTATCCACCCAGTATAATTTCGGGTGTGATGATAGAGCTTAAAGAATTTGTGTAGATTTTTTATGACTTGTTTTTGTATTGATTTATCTCTATTTGTAACGTGAACAATGAGTATTGAGAAGCAGCAGTTTCCCAACAACATTTTAGCCAAAGAAATCTAATGAGGAGAAAACCAAAAGCAGCAAGGAATTTCTAAAGAAAACCCCAAGCAACAGTATCAAAAGCCTGGTAATATCAAGTTTTAAAATAACGTTACCTCCTCTTACCTTGTTATCAATAGAATCCACAAGAACATCTCTTGTGCCAATAAAATGTGTTATGTGATGTTCCTATCTTTGACAAATGCTACTTGCTTGGGAGATATGATTTTCGACAATATATGGGATAACCTACTAGCCAAAACCTTGCTACATATTTTATGCACAAACATACAATGGCTGATCAGCCGAAAGTCACCAAAGGTGGCTAGATTTTCCTTCATAGGAATTGATGTGATAAAGAGAGCTGGAAAAATTCCTAGGAACTACTAGAAAATTTCCCTTCAGTGACAACAATGGTTCTGACAAAAAAAATCTTGTCACTGTATTGCACTTACTGTGATGAGATGGTTAGTTGTCACAAACTTTAGTGATGAGAAACACCATCATCACTTATGAGAAGGGTTCAGTGACAATAAAAATAATAATAAGTGGTCACAAACAACCGAGTTGTCACACTATTATTGTCACAGAACATATGCCTATCCAAAAGGTATTGCTCATTAGTGACAACCTTGTCACTAAAACTCCTGATACTTTACATTATGACAACCTTTATCATTGTCACTATTAGTATATTTGTGACAAGAATTGTCATCAAAATTGCCTGTCTTGATCTTGGGACAATAATTATTGTCACGGCATCAAAATAATATTTTCTTTTTCTAACCTATTTTATCTCCTGAATGTGATTATTTAGAATAATAAATCTAACATAAATTTTAGAATACAAAGTTTATCGACGTAATTAATTACGTGTATCTGGGTTTAGATAAATGAGAAATTCTAATTACTTGAATCCGATTGAGACCCGTGTGGTTATTATAATAAATTAATTGGACATAGATCTTGTTATTCTGACTCGAATAGGAGCCAAATCCAACCCATTTATAGGTCTACCCATACCTAGGCTGTTAATTTAGCTCTAAACTTATTATTATTACATATTATACGAATATAATTTTCATCCATTTAACTATTATAATAAATTAATCAGATATGAATTTTTTTTGGACTAAATTCTAATAAAATTTTAATATATATATCATATATAGAGTAAATATTTTTTTAATAAGACAAAAAATTTTATAGGAATATAAATTGCTATATAAACATTTCAAAGTCATAAAAATGATATTAATACCTAGATTCCGATCGACAATAAAATCTAATAAATCCTTACATGCAATTACTTTTACGAGCATGAAGGGTATTTGCGTCTCGTATCCGGCACGTTTACTGACATATTTCCATAAAAGAAAAGAAATTGGAGTATATATCTGGGAGGAAAAATTATAAAGTTTTAAATTTTGCAACAAAATAAAGTTTATTTTTTTAACAAAATACACTATAAATGAGGGAAAGGGAAAAAAATAGATTGGGGATACTTAAGGAAGCGTGATTTTGTGTGCAGCAAAAAAAAATAGAAGCCTGGGATGCAGATAGAAGGAAATGCAAATTATTTAGCCCGGCTTTTAACTTTTCATAAAGGAAACAATGTCATTTTAAGCCTCGTCCTGCCTTTTATAACTTTTTCCCGCGGCATTCGCACTTTAGACTTACTCTACAAGTCTATACACTTATGTCTTAACAGAGATACATTTCACCAAAATCCCCTTTTCCACTTGATTGAAATCAACCAAAAATTTCCAAAATTCAACCTCAAAAAATATTCTAGACAACCACAATCTTCTAAAACGCAAGGAATTTGATGATTTCTTGTAGTGTTGCTGTGTTTTTGGGAGCAAAATGAGGGCTTTAAGGTAATCGATATTCTTCTTCTTCTTCTCATAAAATTGCTTAAGTAGTTTTGATTTTTCCAATTATTTACATTTGGTATGGAACTAAATATACTTCCTAAGTGTTTTCTTTCTCGATTTATGCATGGAATCTATTTTTCCCTTTTTTGCAAATTTCTCACAGCCCATGTTTTGTATTTTCCATGCATTTCTATATTTCTTGATGTCTTTAGTTTTTTGACAAATTTAAGAAACTTTTTTTTTTTGACTTCGTATCCATCATGCCTTATTACAGTGGGTGGTTTTATATGGACAACTGATTCTTTATCTAAGAGAGAGAAGAAGCCATGTGCTATAAGTAGTGTTGATTTGATGCTTTATGAGTGAATCATCTCTTGTTTTATGGGTAAAGTGGTTTCTTGATTAGCTTAGGAGTTAGCATGATTTTAGGACATGTGTTATCATGTGGATGTGAGTCAGTTTGAAACTTTTCAAAAATATGGTTCTTTTTTGAAAGTTTGGTTAGTCTGCAATGACTCGTAGATCAGCTAGTTCAAGAATTAGATGAGATTATGCAATTTCTTGATTGAGGACTGCTTCTACTGGGTTCAATACCGGCTTGAACAACCTAAATTTAATTTTGTTAATGCATATTTAGCTAGATACATGCCATTTATTTTTGAGTTTTAAAACTACTTCCTACATGAAAATAGCAAGGTAAGGTTTGCATCTGTTAGAATTTGTACTAGATGGAAGTCAAATCATTTTAAATTTGTCAAAATATTTTCTTCAAGACAAGACCCATTAAATTACAATTCCTCTTGAAAAAGATGTTGGAATCTATCATGGAGAATTTGATTTTGGTGATGAGGTGGATATTTCATTCATTTTAATATGTAATTGTTAGCTGCAATCATCATATAATTTTTTCTTTCGTGTTAATAGATGATAACAATTTCAGGCCTGTGAGCGCAAAGAGATAACACAATTATATTGTTAGGTTCATGGCATTAGACAGTATCACATGCTAATGGATTTCCAATTATATGTTATCAATGACTGCGTGGTTTTATCCTGAGATAATTAATGAGTTGGATAGAACTACAAAACTAGCATATTTGATTTAAATACAATAAATATAAGTCTATTAAAATATTCTACAACAACCTTGAAATATGCATACCTTTAGATTTTGGAAATGTTGTCAATGAATGCAAATCAAACTCAATTATTTTATAAAGGATTTGAGGATGCTTTATCCTAGAGATTCCAATTCCTAGAATAATTTATTTTATGTAATCTGGTCTATAAAAATAATGAACCATACATATTCTAGAATGACAAAATGACTGTCATCTAGCTAAGTGTGAAAATTGTGATTATTTTTACTACTAGCAGTTTACTAGCATTTTTCTTGTTCTTGAAGTGTGTCTTTTTTTCTATTATTTTTGGATAGGTTTCGTATGTAAGTAATCATGCTAATATTGGTTGGAATGCTAAACAAGAAGGTAATTGTTTTTCATTATATAAATTTCATGTGATATTTTTCGCATTACTTCTAATTGAGCATTTTTGTGTGTGGTGGTGAACTTTTTACTTTTTGTTGAGTTCCATGTTGCGTATGTGCTTCATTACAATTATCTTATATTAGTTTAGAATTTTGTTTGCATAATCCATGTTACATATTACTTAATATCATCTTGATAAAATCTAGGCCATGGACAAGAATTGGATGAATCTAAGAAATAGAAAGGACAAGGTTAACAAAATTGGGGTGAAAATTTTTACTAAGTTTGCATATAAAGAAAAAGATGACCATGATGGGATCCAATTTCTGTGCACTCAGTGTAATAGCTTCAGTGACCAGACAAAAAGTGTTGTGGAGGATCTACTTACGAAATTCAAAAGAGTTATGTTAGATGGATATATCATGGTGAAGGATTTTGAAATCAAATTGATGATGATTTTTCTATTGTTGAGGAGGAAGAAAAGGATAGTGATTATGATGATTTAGACAATATGATAAATGAAATTGGTACAACTAACTGGGGAAAGAATGAAGCAGATGATGTTCCAAATGAAAAATAGAAGCCATGGATGATGTTCCAAATGGAAAAGAGAATGAAGCAGATGCATTCTTTAGATTTGGAAGATGCCAAAAAAGATTTGAATCCTGGGTGCTAATTTTTCTCAAATTTATCATTTGTTGTTACCCTACTATGTTTGAAAACAATGAGTGGTTGGACTGCAATGTCGTTTGATTTGTTGCTTGGAATTTTTAGGAATGCTTTATACCCTGAAGCTTCAATTCCAAAGTCTTTCTATGATGCTAAAATGATCATTAGAGACTTGGGCTGACTTAAATCTAAAAAAATCCATGAATGTCTCAATGACAATGTCCATTTTCATCAGGAATATGAGGAGTTGGAGGCTTGTCCAACAGAAAAATTCAAAGAAGTCAAAGGGTTCCAAAGTTATGCAAGGTGTTGCGCTATTTTCCTTTGAAACCAAGGCTGGAAACACTATGTGTACCAAAGGAAATAGCTTGTTATATGAGATGGCATAAAGCAAAGCATGTTGATGACAATAAGATCTTGAGGCGTTCGGTCGACAGTGAAGCATGGAAACAATTCGACATGATGGATGAAAATTTTGCACAAGATCCTTGTAGTATGAGCTTAGGACTTGCAACTGATGGATTTAATCCTTTTCAGTACTTGAGTAATGCATGTCCTATTTGCATGACTGAAACATCATGTGTGCATTTGCGTAATGAGAAAAAATTATGTAACACAGGTCATTGTCGTTTCTTACCCGAAGACCAATATTGGCACAAAGGAAAAAAAAGCCTTCAATGGAAAAAGGTAAAAGTGGACTTTAGAGATCCTGTTATACCTTTATTGGGGGAAGAAATTTTGAAAAAATTATATACAATTGGAGATGTGGAATTTGGGAAGTCTCCCTAGTTAGTCGGAGGAAGAAAGTGCAAATGCGATGATAATGGTCTGAATTGAACTAAGAAAAGTGTTTTATTTGATAGGCCATATTGGAAAGATCTGTAGCACAAACACAATATTGATATCATTCATGGACTAGAAAATGTCTCTGAGAGTATCATTGATACAAATATGGATATTGAGGGTAAAAGCCAAGGGAATTGAAAGCCTTGGAATGATTTGATGGAATTAGGTTTGAAGAAAGATTTGCCCTTGATTCCATGAGGAGGTGATTCATTTTTTATATCGTTAACATGCTACCAACTTAGCAAGGATGAGAAAAATAAAAGTATGTGATTTTATGATGTAAATCAAATACCTTGATGTATTTGCTTCAAATCTATCTCAATGTATAAATAATGGAGAATTTCATATTTCCATAACTAGAATGAAAAGTCATAACTTTCACATTTTCATGGAACAAATACTACCACTTGCAATACGCGGATGCTTAACAAAGGAAATTCGACAAGTGTTTTTTGAACTAAGTTTCTTTATGAAGTTATGCTCAAGAACAATGCAAATTGGAAAGAATTTTTCCTCCTTTTTTCAACATTATGATGCACTTGATGGTTCACTTACTTGTGGCCACCTCAATATCGATGGATGTTTCCATTTGAGAGGTAAATTGGATCAAATTTTGTTGAATTACCCCATTATAGAAATATAACGTATTTAATAAACTAATAACATTAATTTTTTTCATAAAATTAAAATTAGGAAAGTGGGAACCTTTAAAGGCTATGTGCATAACGAGGCTCGACCTAAGGGTTGCATTGCTAAGCATTACACAGATAAAGAATGCTTGACCATCTTTTCTATGTATTTGGATGATATTGAAACAATATTCAACTAAGTTAAGCATAACAATGAAAGGAAGATGAACCTATTAGAGAATTGTCGATATTTTCTTGTAGCAGTCGTCCATTTGGAGGGCTCAAGCAAGGCTTTCTAGCTGAATCTGAATCGGCAAAAATTCACATTTTTGTGTTGAATAACTATGATGTTTTTGAGGACTATATAAAGTAAGTTTCTTGGAAGATTAAAATGCATCTTCTTGGTTATTTAGTATAAGATGATTTTGCATGCCTTTTAACTTGAATGATAGGTATTATTTTTTGTTGTTCTTGCGCACAAACTAAAGTTAGAAGCAAAAAACACTGAAAATGTTGATAAAAGGCATGACAAAGAATTTCCAATGTGGTTCAAAGAACATCTAAGGTGAAAAATACTGATTTGATAAACTAACTTGTTGCATTACTTGAATAGGAACCTATTTAGCAAATTGTTTTTTATACTTTTATAAATTGGTTTTGTATAGTCCTCAACAATGCAGGAGCGAAATTTGGTCATTGGCTTTGGGCCTGGATAGTCGAGTCAGTAGATATATTGGCTACTCTATGGTAAATGGGTATAGGTTTCATACTCAAGATCGCGAAAAAAAAGGAAAACACGAAATAGCGGTGTTGTTGTCAAAGGAGAGCATGGAAATAATATCATCAATTTTGTTGGTGTAGTAAACGAAGTTCTTGAAGTACAAAACTAGCTTGGTAGGAAAAAAGTTTTGTTGTTCAAGTGTGATTGGTAGAAAATTGATGATTATTTGGGAATGCAAATAGATAATGATTCGGGTATCAGAAGTGTGAATTCATCACGAAAATAGTATCGAGACCAACCCTATGTGTTACCAGATTAGGTTCAGCAAGTCTTTTATGTGGTAGGTATGAAACTAGGCAAGAAATGGTACGTGGTAAAAAGGTTTAGTCCTCAAAGTTGTTATGATATTCTGGAGCAGGCAAACAAAGAAGAGGTTGAGGAAGTATACCAAGAAGAAGAACTAGAAGAAGTTGTTATTGTAAAGGATCTTGCCAAAACACCATCACTTTCAAGAGAACGCATGGGACCACCACCAAGATAAACTCTACTGGTTCATCCATTTTATTTTCTGACTTGTGCAAAAGTATCACACAAGAAGTAGATGAAGACTTCATGGTGTGGCAAAATGATGTGATGCGGAGTTAAGATGCTGTCGTAGGCACCCAAAATTAACAACTCTCAATATGTAGTAGCGGTGAGTACAGGTCGTCCCATAGAGAACAGAGTTTATTCTTGTGCTAAATGGAAAAGGGGTTTTTGAATGCTTTTGAACTAAAAATTAAAACAATAAAATAATTGAAGAAAATTCGATGTAAGAAAAGTCTTGGTTTTGGTCATATCCACCATGGCAATTTCACTAGTCGATCCTCGACAGACAAGAAAATTCAATTCTATATCAAGCACTAATTGAAGAAATTAACCAGAACAAATACCAATTCAAAGTTGATTCTTATTTCTTTCTAAAGTTGGTTAATTTTCAACACACGATCCAATTAATTTAACCCAGACACGCACCAAAGATTAATTAATAGAAGCATTAAAACTCAGCAAGAATAATTAGACTAATTAAACATAAACACATGCGGTTATGCCAATTAGATGATTAAATTCCCTAAATTCAATAACACTAATCGAGTAATTATCAAATTTAGTTGCTTCACAGATTGAATTAAGCACACGCGGTTAAAACAATCTAGCTATAGATTAATTCCAATAACTTAGTATTCTGCAGCAATAACAAGTTAAAAAGAACAATCATATAATTAATCACAGAAAAATAATCAATACTTGACATATAATTGAATAAATTCAGGCACAAGACGTCTCACAACTTTGTAGAATTGACCGTGGCTTTAATTCCCTCTACCAAGAAAAGGGGTTTAGGCACAAAGTGCCATGAAAGAATAAAGAAGAATTTCTACTACTAAAAACTCCATCCAAAACAAAATAAAAGTGTCGATCCCTTTTTTCTCACCCTAATTGGGGTATTTGTAATGAGTACTTTGGGTTACAATTAATGCCTACAGATAAGAACGTAAAATCGGCTGGTAAAAAAGAGTCCAACCGACAAAAAAAAATCTTTCAAAAAATCAAAATTACGCAATTCTGCTGTTTCGGGCACATGCGCTGCCTATTTTGGGCGTATGTACGTCCTAGCTAGTGTTGAAAAGTTCCCAGCGCACATGCACTGCTCAAACCCAGCGCATGTGCCCTGGGCTTCACTTTTGGCTTCGATTTTGACCCTGATACAGACCGAATTTGGCAAAACACAAAACATGAAAGTTGTAGCACTATGTCTTAGCTTTCCAAAATTCTTCAATCACCTCAATTTGATCTCATATAAGAAAGTTATTTTGAATCTACCAAACTGTGTCAGAATCGCTCCTTGCCGGTACACATTTTCCAACTTTGCAATTTTGAACAAGATGCCTATAGAATCTTGGAAAACTTAAAACACAAAAGTTGTATAACTATTCATTTTATTTCCAAATCATCCAAAATCATCTCAATCGGATTTTGGACTCGAATGTTATGCTTGAAATACGAAACAGGCATCCAAAATGGCTTCATACTCGTGCATGTTCCGCTCTTAGCTTTTCTTTCATCTTTTCCTATCTTTTTCAGCTCCTTTTCACTTTAACCCTACTAAAACTAAGAATGATTAAATTAAACTCAGTAATAACTCAAATCTTGCTTACAACGGATAAAAACTTGGTAATTGACACATTAAATATAGCACAATTATGAACTTATAAAATTACCTGACACTAAGCCTTTGATCGTCCTCAATCAGCCATAAAATTAGAAAATTTAAGCTTAACACATTACACTCAATATATTCCTTCAAATATCCACATAAATAATCAATAATCAATCTAGCAATTAGAGTAGTTTAAGAACCCAAGAGCTCAAATGCTAATAAAAACCGAAACATGAAATTCATGTGTATGTGTGTATATAGCCATTCAAAAACTTATATTTGAAAATATCTAGCTTAAATCATGAAAACCCTCAAAAAAATTTCTAAATACCCCATACCTCACTCTTCTTACACCCCCTACCTCCACTAATCTAGACAACCGATTCAATTTAAATTTAGGTAGGACTTTCAGTTCGAACTATAGGTTAGGATATTTGTTAGCCAAAGAAGGGAGGGAATATAATAAATAAGAACAAGAGTTTTATAATAATGGTGGCCACACATTAAAATAAAACTTTTCTTCACATGCGGAATATCATACATCCACAACCCCACACTTGAGTAACAAACACCATGAAGAATTCCGAATAACCAAACATGCCAACCTCCCTCGGACATATGTACATCACATCATCATTATATTTTTTTATGTCCACTTACAGTACGAGTACCAGTGGTAGGTACTACCCATAACAAATAAACACGTAGGTACCAGAGATGGGCACTACCAGCAAATACAAGTACCAATGATGGGCACTACCTGTAAATATCAAAAACATGCAGGTACTAGTGATGGGCACTACCTGCACATACCAACACTTCCATATTTATTTTTTTCTCCAACAATTTTTTTCCCAATACCCTATTTCGCTACCAAAAAAATGTGCATCACTCACTTCTCACAAACTTTCACCCTTATATCCCCTTAATAAATAATGTGCACCATAAGCTCTTAAAGGAAAAACTTAGGATAAAACGATGAATAGAACATTAAGCTCAATAAGGATAGGCAAATTCAGTTTATGTGAAAGAAGGAGAATGATGTTTTCTCTTCACAAGAATAAGGCTCAAATACGGTACTTAGAAATAAATTGTTAAAATGGTTGGCGAGAAAGGCTCAACAAACGAAAAAAAACACTACCCTCATTTTAAAACTAAAACAGGTCGTCCAAGAATTAGCTTCGAAAATGTAATAAAGTGAGTTTTTGGGATGCAACATAATTGAGTCTACATAAATTTCTCTAATTATCCCAAATCAAAAATTAAAGTATGGCTTAGTGCTCAAAAATCTTGAAAATCATGAATGAAAAATATTAACACCGACTACTCATCATGCAATTCCAATTAAAGATTATCTTGCAGAAAAATGGAAAAAAAAAAACGTCCCATTAAGCAAAAATTTTCGAAAATTGTCAAAAAATGGTCAAATAATCCACAAAATTCAAAAATTTTAACAAGCTCTCAGATCAAAGGAAAAGTTAAAATATTGTAGCAAAATTGAGCAAAATACACCAAGCAACTTAAAAATCCAAATAACTTTCCCACCCCACACTTAAAAATAAGCATTGTCCTCAATGCAAAAAAATAATAAATAAAGTAAAAGCATAAAAATTGGAAAAACAAAAGCTTCTCTGGATTTAATTTGCGTTTGGAGCAGTATCCGCTATAAATAACCCCTTGTCGTGAAAGAAAGCTGGAGAACACTAAACAAAATAGAACAAAACAAATAAATAATTCCCTTGAGACAATAAGAAAAACAAGAAATTGTAGAAAAGAATCCTACAGTAATCAAGAAAAAACTTACTTCCTTAAAAGAATACACTACAAAAAGAAATAAAAACACCATAACGACAATTAACCTAAAATGTCTAACTAGTAAAAACAACTAAATCTTATGTTCAAGAAATCAATTTGCAAAATTAAAAGAACAACAAAATGGCCCTAAATATAGGGAATTAAACATATAAAAGCTCATGCAGCATTTGGCTCCAAATCTTGTGGAAAAGGAGGAAAATGTGGAAATGTCGATGGGTCCTCTCCTCACTCCTTTTCAAATGACCATTTTATCAGATTAACTTATCAATTAAGTCGATTTCCTACACTAACAACATAATAAAACTAAGCTAACCCTAAAAATAAAATAAACAAAAGTAAAACTTAAAAAAGAAATAAACGAAATAAAATGTAAATGAACATGGGTTGCCTCCCATGCAGTGCCTTTGTTTACTGTCATTGGCTCGACTTTGAACAAGATGGTCAGAATAGCCATCTCTATACCAGAGGAAAGAGAGCTCAATAATTGTTAGTGGTCGTGCATAGGCTCTATCTGTGTAACCGCTTGCCATAAACTTATCCTTAATCTCCTTCTTGACTCCATCAGTTAAAAACTCAGCTCTGACCCCATTATCATCTATGTAACCTTGTGTAACCTCTTCTTCATGACCCTTAAGAGACTCGAAGATATCAAACTCTTTACAAGACACTTCTCGTTCTTCAACTCTTAAGGTCGATCCATAAAAGAATGTGGGGTATACTGGAACCACAATACAATCCTGATTTACAGCCAAGTGGTGACCCTTCATAGTAAATAGAATTTCTTGTGTTTCCTCCATATCTAAGTCTAAAACCTTGATTGGCTCTTGCTCTGGAAGATCTTGAGGAATTGAAATCAATGGCAATGAACTAGAGTTATCCTTAATAGGCTTGTCGTCTACTAATCTCATCTCTAGTTTTTGCTCTGTTTCTTCATCTTCTCTACCCTCAGTCACTTGAGATTCCAGTCTTTAGTTGAATTAGTTGATGCTCCAAATTTTGTAGACTGGCTCTTGTTTCCTGTTGAAATTGTAAAGTTTTAGCAGCTAAAGAATAAATTAATTCTTCCAAAGACTTACCAATTTGGATATGGATATAAGATTCAAAAGGTTGTTGTGGCAAAACTGGATGTATACACAAAAGATCTTGCGATCCATAACCAAACTCAGGATAATCTATCCATCCTTGATTGTACTTATACGTGTAAGGGTCATACCAAGGTTGTGGGCGACAATGAAATCGAAACAATAAATCACATGCGAATTGATAACCATGATAAAGATCAAAAAGAAATTAAATAATATGTATACATAGTTAAATACAAAAATTTAAAGCACAAAAATAAATCAAACCGTTCCCCGGCAGCGGCGCTAAAATTTTGGTTTGGCAAGATGATGTGATGCGTAGTTGTAATGCTGCCGTAGATACCCAAAATTAACAACTCTCAATATGTAATAGCGGTGAGTACAGGTCGTCCCACAGAGAACAGAGTTTATTCTTTTGCTAAATGGAAAAGGGGGTATTTGAATGCTTTTGAACTAAAAATTAAAACAATAAAATAATTGAAGAAAATTCAATGTAAGAAAAGTCTTGGTTTTGGTCATATCCACCACGGATCTACAATTTCACTAGTCGATCCTTGACACACAATATAATTCAATTCTATATCCAGGACTGATTGAAGAATTAACACGAACGAATACCAATTGAAAGTTGATTCTTATTTCTTTCTAAAGTTGGTTAATTTTCAACACACGATCCAATTAACCCTAACTATTAATTTAACCCAGACATGCACCAAAGATTAATTAATAGAAGCATTAAAATCAGCAAGAACAATTAGACTAATTATACATAAACACACGCGGTTATGCCAATTAGATGATTAAATTCCCTAAATTCAATAACACTAATCGAGTAATTATCAAATTTAGTTGCTTCACAGATTGAATTAAGCACACACGGTTAAAACAATCTAGCTGTAGATTAATTCCAATAACTTAGTATTCTGCAGCAATAACAAGCTAAAAAGAACAATCATAAAATTAATCACAGAAAAATAATCAATACTTGAGATACAATTGATTAAATTCAAGCACAAGAAGTCTCAAAAATTTGTAGAATTGACCGTGGCTTCAATTCCTTCTACCAAGAAAAGGGGTTTAGGCACAAAGTGCCATGAAAGAACAAAGAAGAATTTCTACTACTAAAAACCCTAGCCAAAAGAAAATAAAAGTACCGATCCCCTTTTTCTCACCCTAATTGGGGTATTTATAATGAATACTTAGAGTTACAATTAATGCCTACAGATAAGAAAGTGAAATCGGGTGAAAAAGAGTCCAACCGGCCGAAGAAATCTGTTAAAAACTCAAAAATATGCAATTCTGCTATTTTGGGAGCACATACGCTGCCTATTTTGGGCTCATGTGCACCCTAGGCAGTGCTGAAAAGTTACTAGCGCACATGCACTGCTCAAATCCAGCGCAAGTGCGCTAGGCTTCACTTTCGGCTTTGATTTTGACCCTGATACAGACCGAATTTGGCAAAACACAAAACATGAAAGTTGTAGCTCTATGTCTTAGATTTCCAATACATCTTCAATCACCTCAATGGAGATCATACATTCATTCTAAGAATGTCATTTTGAATCTATCAAACCGTGTCAGAATCGCTCCTAGCCGGTACACATTTTCCAACTTTGAAATTTTGAACAAGATGCCTATAGAATCATTGAAAACTCAAAACACAAAAGTTGCAGAACTCTTCAATAGCTTTCCAAATCATCCAAATCATCTCAATCAGAGTTTGGACTAGAATGTTATGCTTGAAATACGAAACAGCATCCAAAATGGCTTTATACTCGTGCATGTTCCGCCCGTAGCATTTTCTGTCTTCTTTTCCCATCTTGTTCAGTTCCTTTTCACTTTAACCCTACAAAAACTAAGAATAACCAAATTAAACTCAATAATAACTCAAATCTTGCTTACAACACATAAAAACATGGTAATTGACACATAAAATATAGCACAATTACAAACTTATCACTTCATTAATGATGATGATGATGAAATGGATGAAGATAATAGCACCGATAAAGATGATAATGAAAGTTTGTGGAATGATGATAACAATGATGTGATTCAGACTAGGTAACATTAATCTAACATAAGCTTGGGTTGATTCAATGTCTATGATTGTTTACATATCTATAAAATGTTTGTATATGTCTTACTATTAGTTCTGTTATATGAATTTGTCAAATATGTTTTTATGGTGAATGTTTGGGTATATCATTATTAATAAATAGGTTCTAATTTCTTAGTAGTCATTTTGTAAGAGACTGTATTTCACACATCTACCTGGAAAGGGAAGATAAGGAATGAAAAGACAACACCAAGACCAACACATTACCCATACTGGACAGGATTTGTCGGTAGGAAGTTGGAGAAATACATCGAAGAGTGCAAATTCAGAGACATCTAGTTTCCAAGCTCCAGCTTCCTTGCCTTTATGTCTTGTGAGAGATGATAATGGCGTGCAACCTCAAACATCTGACTCACACACAACTGGGCAAAATGAGGTTATTCCAATTTCTTCAAAAAATGAATCTAATCAAACTACTGCAGAAAATGAGACTAATCAAATTGTTGTAAAGGGTCACAATGCTAATGATATGAAGTTCTCATTAAAAGTTCTCTCTTTTTTTTTCCTTTTGTTGCTAAAATTTCACGTAATTGTTTAAGCCTCTTTTGCCAAAAATGAAACTATTCAAACTACTGAGGGTCATAATGGTAATGGCATGAAGTTCTTGTTAAAATTAATCTCTCTTTTTTTTTTCTTTTGTTTTCTTTTGTGACTGACTTATTTTAGTTCTAGGTAGTTAACCTAATTCTTATTGTCCATTATCACATTAATGTTTTATTTTGAATGTTAAAATGCCTTATTGGTCTGCCCTTACCGAGAAGAAAGGGCCTTACGAAGAACTTGTCATTGACTAAGAAAAGGTATGCTAAAGAGGTTACGACAATTGACGCTAGCGATAATGTGCGTCATATAGTAGGAAAGGATTCTCAACACTTCATTACTAAATCTAGTTGTGCTCTACAGAAGCTTGCCAAGCATAATGTTGAAAAATGGTCAAAACTCATGTGATAAAGATTGAGAAGACTTGTACAAAACAGTTATAGTAAATACTACTATCCCTCCCTCTCTCCCTCTCCTTTCTCACACCAGAAACTTTTTCTCCCTCTTATTAGTCTCTCTATCTCTCTCTCTCTGAATCTCTCTTTCCCTACTCTTTTTGTTTTTTTTTTTAAATTCTCATGAAGTAGTTGCTCCTTTCCACTCACGCACACACACTCTCTCTATCTAAATCTCTCTCCCCTACTCTATTTTTTTAATGGAATTTCTATTCCAATCCTTTCTCTCTGAATTTCTTTTCTGAAACTCTCTTTTAGTTGTTCAATTAAGCATTTTCTGGTTAGCTATTTCTTTATAGAAATAATTAGCTGTAAACTTTTTTTTTTAGATTAATTGAAATAATTGTGTTTGGAGAAAAAAAATTTGTTCCATTTATGTGTACAAGTTGTTCTTGCAGATTTTTCTTGGTGTCTATTGGTTGCAAATCTTATCATAAGTCATTACATACTATAACTAAGATAATATAAGAATTGTACCAATGCATGATTTTGTACATTAGCTATTTATCGATAATCCTTGTTTAGTTCTTACATTTATTGAGATAGAAAGAGATGGATATTTATATAAAATTTGCATTACCATTGTAGGATAACTTTGAATATGATAAATGATCACTCTCAAAGGTGGTTGTGAATAGGCACATGAATACACAATATAGGAATCACTGGTACAGGCTTCACAAATTCTTTTTGAGATATGGACCATGTTACGCATAATGATTGGATATGGCTTTGCGATCACTTCTCAAGCTCACAATTTCAATTTTGATTGCAATGCGAAATTTCATGCTAAAATGTCGGTTATAATGTTCCCCAAGTATTTATATATATTGTAGGAAGTTAGTGAGATGAACAAAAAAATCGAGCAAAGAATGATACTCACACTATTGTTGGAAAAAAAATCCCTTGCAAGTGTTTTCAAGAAAAAGGTAAGAAGGTTCTAAATATGTGTGTTTGACATCTATACTTGGAGCATTTAAATTCATTCACACCCCATTTTAAAACTGTAACAAAAAATGAAGGAAGGAGTCAAACTTTTGGAGACAGAATTATTTGAACTTAGTCAACATTCTAAGAAGAATGGAGGCTTGGTTAAGGACAAGGCCAAAGAGACACTGGTAAGGAAAATTATTATGCCAAACATTTAGAGACTTCTTTTACTGGTTTGATTCTAAGGTGCATAACATATTAACAACTTGTACTTATTCAGGAAGAAATGAAAGAATTACATGCTTCAACATCGACGACTAAAGAAATTTGTGAGAAAGATGTTGGATATGTTCCTAGACAGCCACATTCTAGCAATAGCCAAGCTGCTAACTTAAACTATTCAGATATGAAATTGAGAAGCTCATGAAAAAGATAGATGCAGCATAAGCGCAAACTACGGCAATTGTTGAGCAATTCAATGGAATTTGGAATAACAACGAAGAGAAACAAAAGAGTTGTATGAGCAGCTTGTTGTGCAAATGGTGGAATGAATTAACCAAGCAGCAAGAGTGAAAATGTAAGTGTCAATGAGTATTCCAACTTCAGCGCCCTTCCCCACATTTTTTCATTCCTTCTATTTGAGCTCCTACATTTCTAGACTTCATTCTCAGTTATGTGTATCTCTTAGATATATTAAAGAGATGTGGAGAATAGAGGTTTTTATTACTGCTTTTGTTTGTGCTATTATTGCATTTGGTTTCTATTAAGTTATTCTACTCTGCATTGCTGGTTTTTATTCTTTTACCTTGTGTTTCTTATCATTCTTCGTGGATCATATGGAGGCATGATACAGCTATGTGTGTTAAAGTTTGGTTGCATAATTCATTGAAGAATGCATATTGTTTACTAGAGAGTGTTATTTATTTGGTTTGTTTTTCATATTAGCTTAAGGGTGTGGTTGGTCTTTGCATTTGGTTGTAGTATGTCTATAAGATGCTTGATCTAGTTGGAGAAAAATGGTTAAGAAATTATAGATTGTCTGAATACAGTGGAATTCATGTATATATCACCTGTGATATGCTCGTCATTATGTGCAAGTTCAGATCCATAATATTTGTTATGTTATATAGCGTTAACAGAATAGTAGTTTACTTGAATTGAGTATGAAATATTGGTAGAAAGGACTTGCCAGTCAATTAGTGTAGTGATGGCTAAACATAGTATGCATTGCCAAATTAACACTAGACTAGCTACATTACTCTTCAATGCTTGTCATGTAGTGTGTTATCGGAGACTTTCCATGCTCGTTAAGGATTCGGTTTGATTCTTGTTAATGGTTGTGTAACAAACTATTGTCGGATATGATGTGCCAATACAATGTAATTTATCTTTACTCGGTCAACCGATTGTTTTCCCTTTAATGCTCTTAATCATTCTAAATGATAGTTGATGTCCTTGTACTCTTTGAGAATGATGCGTATTCTCAGGGTAATTCTTTTCTAGTTCTATATTTTTTGGAATTTGTCTCCTTTAGAGGGGCATATTGGACACTTGATCTTAGTATCATTCAATATCTTTTAGTGTGGCTTAACGGACGTTTGATTTTCTTGATATTTTCCGCCTCTCCACATAAAAGGCCTGTTAGGAGATTGCATTCTTTGTTGGCTTTCTTGCCACTACTTCGAGCAAGAATATTCATATGATACTTGGAACCATTTGAGATTTCTCACAACTAAAATGAACGATTTACAATGTATTTTGAATTGTTATAATTTTGACAGCATGAGGAGGATATCAAATTTAAATCATAGTTCACATACAAATGAAGATTTGAATCTTATATTAGGTCATTGCACATCGATCACATTTTTCTACATTTTCTAAGATTTTATACAGTCCTTCTTCATCATATTCTTATCCGGATCCATTTTTTCATATCACTATATGTCTTAGTCATTGACCATCATATGGAGGCATCAAGGAGACAGTTTTTTTGACATCATGCTATGCCTTGTACACGACAATAGGTTATTTTTGTTGGTAAACGTGCATTTAGAATTGTATTCTTTTCTAGATGATATTAGATGTATTATTAGTACATGTATAGTTTGGAACTTGGCATTTTGCTTGGTGACTCCAATTTGGTGCTTTATGTAAATATTCCTACTTTTGCTAAATTAGATGCTTTTGGTAATATATGTAATGTTATGATTTTCTACTACATATTGTGTTTTATTATTTTTTTGTAGTATGATTTTTTTTTAAGCAATCACCAGGCATGGTGAGGATTTTATTTGAAACATTCAAGATTTACAATGGCGAATATAGGGGCAGCATCTAGCATCTAGGAGTACCAAACCTCTTACATGAGAAGGAATGGTAACTTGGTCATATTCAACATAAATAGGCTTAGTAATGCCCTCATTTGCTAAACTGTTAGCCACCTGATTTGTCTCTATGAATACATGTGAAAATGAAGCAACTATACCTACTAAGAAGTCTTTGATGAGTTGGAGTTCATGATCACTGCTCCATGGTGGTGCGGACAGACCATTCAAGATGTTGAGAAGATTCAAGAGTTAGAGAGTCCATTTCCATCTCCACAGCTTGTAATTACAGTGTGCAGTACATTTTGAGGCCATCTACAAGGGTTAAGACCTCAGCTTTCAAATTGTTTTGTATATGGTAGCCATTGGAGAAGGCCTTAATGCATCGTCCATTATGGTCTCTGAGGATTCCCCTTCCCGCTATCATACCAGAATTGCCCTTTGAAACTCCATCCACATTCAACTTGAGTGAGCCAAGAGGATGGCATTCCCACTTAATAGTCATTAGTCTCCTCGGTTGCAATTAAAGGACTTGATTGCAAATACCTCTTGAAAACAAAAGTTCATTAGCATCTATCATCTTCTTGAATTAATACATTGAAGAAACATCTTTCAAGTAAGCACAAATACCAATAATTATTCGTGTTGCATTGATGGTCAACCCTTGAAACATGGCCTTGTTTTTAGCTTACCATACATACCAGCAAATAATAGATGGAAGTTGTAGTATGCTTATAAGCATTGTAGTCTATCATGCTTATATATTGTATGGCATTGAAAATAATAGCTTTGGGGAATGAGATAGTGACAATAAATATAAACCAAAAGCTATCAAAAGTGGTTACTACATATAGCTACTTTGACAAGAACTTGTCACTACCAAGTAAAGCAAAACCAGACATGCGACAAGAAGTTGTCACAAATAAGCTATATATAGGGATGTGTTTATGACAAGGCAGAAAATCATCAGTGACAAGAAAAGTTGTCACAATTGATGACTGATTATTGCGACAAGATTTTGTCACTAAAGCGCTTAGTTTAGTGCCAATTTTGGTACCCAGTGTGATAAAATTACACATGGAAAAGTGATGAAACAGTTGTCACAAATACGTAAACTCAGTTCTGACGACATTAAGTTGTCACTATTTGTCGAGCTTTTGTGACGACATTTTAAGGTTGTGTCATGCAGTTATTTGTGACATAAAATTTGTGACGACTAAGTGACAAGAGAAAAAGTCATCACTGATGATTTTTATGTCCATAACAATGACTTTTCAATATTCTGTGACAACTTGTACTTGTCATTGAAGGCCAATTTTCTTGTAGCATGCAAGAGAGTTTTGACCGCTTCCCATAAAGCATGCTTTATGGTATCGAACAACAATTGAAAAATACCACATTAAAGCTATGAATACCTACTGCACTTGTCAGATTGAGCCTAAAGACAGCCCACTTTGAGCTCTTCAATGATAAACCATGGAATATTAAGCAGCAAGCAATCATCATTTGAAAAAATGAACTCCTTCATTCTCAATTTCAGCCATATTCTCGGACCAAGCCCCAATAATCTTATATTCGAGAAAGCCAAGTTATGCCTCTTGGCTTGGATATAGGAGTGGAAGAACTTAGAATTATGATCACCTTCTTTTAGTAAATTTATACCAGATTTTTGTCTACAAAAAGCTTCCTCGTTACTTAAAGCTTTGGGATAGTTTGCCTTAGCAACAGACAAATCTACTTGAGCATCAATCGAGGGATTATGCTGAAAAAATTCCTCATTAGATTGAACTTCCATCTCAAAAGACTTCATACAATAAGAAAAATCTCCGAAAACTACCTTTCTCCATTCTTTTAATTCAGCTTTGAACCTCTTCAACTTAGCTACTAGAACAATAATTGGGGAACCCACACAAGCAAGGACCAGTTAATCTCAACCATTTGAAAAAACACCGGGTGCTTAATCCACATATCCAAGAATCGAAATTGACAGGGTCCCAAATATATAGAAGGATCAAAAAAGAAAGCTAAGGGAGAGTGATCAGAGCAAGTTTTGGAGAGGTGCTCAATGGAAATTGTCTCGTAGTCCTCCTGGATAGAACTATTGCATAGAACCCTATCCAAGCATTTTCACACTGCAGTAACCCTCCGATTACTTAACCAAGTGAAATGGTTACCAATGAAAGGAAAATTCATTATTTTACAATCATCCAAGCAATTATTAGAATCCTTTGTGGCACAAACATCAGGATTCAAAGATCTGAAGTAATTCTAATCTCCCAATGAGTAAATAACAATAAAATAATTCCCCACAAACCAAGGGGCTGATAAAATAGTGAGATATTGAACAAAATCCCACTACCCCATTCATTCCTATCTTGTAGTCTTGCCATAAATGAAGGATGCCCAACTACCACTTTTGAGAAAAACCAAGGTTATCCTAACATGAGGAAATTGCTCATCAGTATCAACACTAGAAACTCTAAATTTAGACGACCAAAGGATCCAAAATTTACCATTATTTTTTGCCATGATATAGGAAAAATCTAATTTAAAATCAAAGGAAGAAATTTTGCACTTATCTACCAATGGCTCAAAAAGACACTCTAGTTGAGCTTTACTTGGAAGGATTAACAACTTCATCTATGCAAATAGGCTTTACTACTAATGCCCCAAATATTCCACAAAAGACACTTAGTCGTTGGGATGGTCGGGAAAAAGCCGAGCTGGTAGACTAAGTAATCTGTCTAGTTTGCATTACATGCATTTGAGTCACACAAGCAACGTTATGTCTTGTAGACTTCTTTGTGGAACCAGTTTTCTTGGTTGAGGGGCTATCTTTTTGTTGGAATTTCTGAGCAAGCTTGTGGCTAACAACTTTGACTTCCTTTAAGGATAAGGGTGCTGTGAGGGATTTAGACCTTCTACTTCCAGAAAATAGGCCATAAGTTTGTCGGTTAGCTTGTTCGCAACCGCCACAAGGTCATCTTTGGAATTCAGCTCAATGGGACTGTCCACTACCTCTAAGATTTCCGCCTCGGATTCCTCCTCTTTAGTCGAATCCTCCTTAACTAAATCCTTATGGTCTCCTTCTTGTCCTCCAAATTCAAATTCAAAAACCCTTCTTTCGCATTTGTAGCAACCGTATCCTCAATGAAAGGAAGATTTGTTGAATCCTTACTTGTATCCAAATTTTTAGCATTTGAACTTCGAAGCATACTTACCAAATCCTTGACATCTTTTGACTTCAAATTTGGAATGCGAGGCTCTAGGCTTGGAAATGTGAATTGTTGGAATGTCCTGATCATTTTGGCTGGATTCCAACTAGATGAACCCTCCACAGCTAGCTAATTTTGGTCAACATCCGTAGAACATGCCTTCATAGAAACATCATTATGGGAAACCAAAACAATGACTTCTTTAGATATGCTAGCTATATTTTGATTTTTTCCTTCAGTTGGAGTTGGATCTGAATAGAGTGAATATTTGAGATATATTTGTTTCACCTGTTTGCCCTTCATCTTAACCTCTTTTAGTTTGGGAACATCCAGTACTTGTTTGCCTTTTTGCTCTTTCGGTGCCCCTACTAAGTATTCGAATTCATCTTGTCCTGACTTTTTACACTTCTAGCAGTAAGAGGGAATGTTTTCATATGTAATGTATTGCTGTAGACCCTTATTCCCCTGTCATCACAATACCCTTAGGGTGAATTTCTTAAAAAAGTCCATTTCCACACACATATTCGTGACTAGCATGCGTCAAAGTTGTAGCAGCCACATCTACTTTCAACAACGTTGAACAACGTAGTTCCAACTATTTGAGCCAAGGAGTAAATAGATTATTTATTGAAAAAACAACATGGGAGAGTCTGAAAGGAAATCCAAACTAGAGCCAGTGAAGACTCGGAATCAAGATAAAGCATTGGGCTCTATTTGAAAATTCGAATTGGAAAGTCAGCCACATATAAAAAAGCCCTTCATCTATCACTTTAGATAATCCTACTTCAATTGAAACCTTATTAGCACATGTCTTGAATTAGTAAGACCAATCGTGAAAGTGACCTCAAAACCTATCAACAAGAAAGCTGCTCTCAGAGTAAGCATGTTGGGTTTTCCATGTGAAAATTTTCCAATCAACGCTAACTGGAGCGACTTGGATAACTGAGACACTTCATCCTTGGAGAAGAAAACTACTGGTTCGTCTTTCATTCTACCTAGGGATTTGATAAAACCATAAGTTTCGACACTGTGTTGCTTTTCTTGAAGAACATCAGGAAAAGAATGCATTTTATGCGCTCCAGACTTTCCTGATGCTAAAGGGTTGATTGGTCTACCATGGAGATGGCAGTTTGGTAGCCAAGAAAGTAAAATCTAGAGAGAAGATGCAGAAAAAAAATCTAGAGAGGGAAGTTCTAAGGGGTGATTTGTACAATTAACTCAAGCAGTTTATTATTTGTCCCTCCTCCATTTATTTTACTTCTATTTTCAAGGAAAAAATAAACCAATGAAGAATTTGATTCAAAGAATTTTCATCTATATTTATATTCCATCTCTGGTTGAAATTTCCATTTATAATAATCAGCATGTGTGGAAAATAATAAGAACACAAGAGAAATGAATTTGAACTGGGTTTGTTAAATTCTTATGATTTTTGAAGTTTCATAGGCTTAAATTTACCTACACACGGACCATCTTACTTTATGATTATTAGTGAGAAATGCAAATTTATGTGATTAGTGTTTACTGGTGTGGAATTTGTTTTAATGGTTCCAATAGGTGAAAGTAATTGTGCGGCCCTCCCAAAATTTAGAGGGGCCCACAAACTTTAAAAAAAAAAAAACAGAAGAACCCTAATCCTAAAACAAAATGAAGTGCCATGTGTGTACTTATGTGTGTGGCGATGGACGGTTTTTTTTTTAATTGGCACGTGACCCTAGGCAGCCAAACAAAAAAAAAGGACTAGAAGGCTACAAATTGGCAGACGTGTGTGAGTTTTGAGCAAAAAGGACAGTATTGATGTAACAATTTTTAGGGCAAGAAATCAGTAGTTCGTGCTTCAATCTGATGATGAATTTTGCTCCATTTGCAATGACATTACAATATATTATTCTTAGCAGTGGGAGCTATATTTTGTACAATCAAATCGTTATTTTTTCTTATGCAGTGAGTGGACTTTATACCTCTAATTTGAGTTGTTGTATACTGTCAAATTGTTTATTTCACTTTGGTAGTGAGTAGGGGCGTATTTGAATTTCAAGTGTTTACTAGAGATGTATTTAGCTGGACTCATTGATCCGTTGATAGTAGAATATTTATGGAATTAGATCCTGTGATTTTCACTCTTCACATTGAAGGGACTTTCCACTTAAAAATCATGTGTGTTTTGTATTTGTTGATTTTATTCGCTTATTTATTTACTATTTGGGTCTATCTTATAATTTATTCAAGTACTGGGAAAATTTTTCTAAGTAATTATTTCATTATGTTATTTCCTATTTTTTATCCCAACAAGTGGCATCAGAACTATGGAACAAGAGGCTTAGCCACATTAGTGAGAAGGAACTTAGTTGTTTGGCTAAGAAAAATTTACTTTCTAGGTTGAAGACTGCTAAAATGGAAGGTGTGCACATTGGTTGATAGGGAAATAGAACAGGTCTGTTATAAGAGTCATCTTCTAGTAAGGAAATTAGAGTTGGTTGAGTTAGTGCATTTAGATCTCGGTGGTCCGATGAAAATGAAGACGTTTGGTGGTGCATTCTACTTTATCACATTTATTGATGACTGTTCAAGGAGACTGTGGGTGTATACCTTGAAGTCAAAAATCTTGGTGTTTGGTATCTTTAAACAATTTCAGGCTTCTGTTGAGAGGGAGACAGGTAAAAAGTTGAAATGTATTCGCACCTACAATGGCGGCGAATATTTTGGACCATTTGATAACTACTACAGACAATAGGGTATAAGACACCTGAAAACGCCTCCTAGGACTGCTCAATTGAACGGCCTGGAAGAGATGATGAACTGGACATTAGTTGAGCGAGTCAGATGTTTGTTTTCTAAAGTAAAATTGCTTTGTAGGTTGATGTTCCTGATCGTGTGTGGTATAGAAAAGAGGTATCTTATGACCACTTATGCATATTTGGTTGCAAAGCATTTGTGCATGTGCCAAAAGATGAACGGTCCAAACTGGAGGTCAAGACTAGACAGTGCATCTTGTTGGCCATGACCATAATGAGTTTGGCTATAGATTTTATAATCTAGATTTCAAGAACATGTGAGAAGTCGTGATGTTATCTTCATGGAGAACCAAATCATTGAAGATATTGACAAGGAAGAAAAGAGATAAGAGTCTATAACTACTGATGGCCTGGTATACTTTGATCCAGTTCCTGCTTCTGTGACACGTGTGTCCGATGTAACTAATAATGAAAATCATGTTGAGGTACGACATCAGGATTACCAAGATGAGGGTAATGTTGACTGTACTACTAATAAGGTAGATGATCCTGCTAGTAGAGTTAATGAACTTGAAGTTCCACTAAGAATGTCAGCAAAGGCTAGAGTTTCCTCTACCTCTTATTTATCAGATGAGTACGTGCTCCTCACTGACAGAGGAGAACCAAAGAGTTACTATGAGGCCTTAGAGAGTGAGTAGATGGCAAAATGGGTTGAGGCTATGGATGATGAGATGAAATCATTGCATGGTAACCACACATTTGAGCTAGTGAAGCTAATGAATAGAAAAGCTTTAAAAAATTGGTAGATCTACATATTAAAGAATGAAAAATGGTCTTCACTTCCAGAGTACAAAGCTAGATTGGTGGTCAAGGGTTCAGTTAGAAGAAGGGTAATGCTTCATCTTCATGACTTTGCAAAATTCTTATCTCCTATTGTGAAGATGTCTTCTGTCCAAGTGGTACTTGGTTTGGTAAAATTTATATGGAGCAGTCGGAAGGCTGTGTGGTGAATGGTAAGGAAAATTTAGTCTACAGGTAGTGGTACAAGAATTTTGAGTCGGTGATGATCCAACAAGGGTAGAAGAAGACTACTTCTGACCATTATGTTTTCGTACAGAAGTTCTTTGATAATGATTTCATTATTTTATTACTTTATGTTGATAACATGTTGATTGTTGGTCATAATTCTGAAAGAATTGATAGGATAAAGAAAGAGCCAAGTAAATCTTTTGCCATGAAAGATTTTGAACCAACTAGGCAGATTCTTGGTATACAGATTACTCGAGATGGAATGGCCAAGAAATTACGATTGTTTCAACAAAAGTATGTGGAAAAGGTACTCCAGTAATTTTGTGTGGATAAAGCTAAAGTGGTAAGCACTCCTCTTGCTGCGCACTTTAGGCTTAATACTAGATAGGCCAATGTCCTTCTAGTCATAAAGAGAAAGAAGACATGCAACGTGTTCCTTATGCATCGGTAGTAGAGAATTTGATGTATGCAATAGTTTGCACTAGACCGAATATACAGCTAGCTGATTTTTGAAAAATTCGGGCAGAGAATATTAGAGTGTTGTGAAGTGGATTATGAGGTATCTTCGGGGTACACCAAATTTGAAACTGTATTTTGGGACTGGTAAACCTATTCTTTCTGGTTATATAGATTCTGATATGGGCGAGGATGTTGACACAAGGAAGTCTATTTTAGGGTATTTAATTACATTTGCAGAGAGAGCTGTGGCATGCCAATCAAGATTGTAGAAAAAGGTTGCATTGTCTATACTGAGGCAGAGTTCATTGTTAGTACCGAAACTTGCAAGGAGTTGTTTTGGATGAAAAACTTCATGTATGAATTCGGTTTTACTCAGAGACAATATGTATTATACCATGATAGGTAGAGTGCTTTTCATTTTGGAAAGAATCCGACTTTTCATGTATAAGGAGATGTAAGCACATTGATGTGCGGTATCATTGGATATGGATGTTTTGGATTCTATCTGCGATTGAGCTTGCGAAGATCCATATGGATGACAACTGTTCAAACATGTTGATGAAATTTCTGACAAGGAAAAACTTCGAAACTTGTTGTTTGGTTACCGATTTGAGAAACACTTCCAATTGAGTCGGAGAGGGAGTTTGCTGTGGAATTCTCCTCAATTTTGAGAGGTCCACAAATAAAAAGAAAAAAGAAAAAAAGAAGAATCCTAATCCTAAAATAAAATTAAGTGCCATGTGTGTACTTATGTGTGTAGCGGTGGATGATTTACTTTTCTTAATTGGCACGTGACCCTAGGTAGTCAAACAAAAAAAGGACGAGAGGGCTACGAATTGTCAACCATATGTGAGTTTTGAGAAGAAAGGCAGTATCGACAAAATAATTTTACGGGAGAAAATCAATAGTTCATGCTTCGAATGATGGTGAATTTGTTCTGTTTGCAATGAAATTTGACATATTAGTATATTATTCTTGATTGTGAGGGTATATTCTGTACGATCAGATTGTTATTTTCTCTTATCTAGTGAGTGGACTTTTTGCCTATGATTTAGGTTGCTATGTATTGTCAAATTATTTATTTCACTTTTGGTAGTGAGTAGGGACGTGTTTAAATTCTAGGCATTTACTGGAGACTCATTTTGCTATGCTCATTGATTCGTTGATGGTAGAATATTTCTGGACTAGATCTCATGGTTTTTACACTTCACATTAAATGTGTTTTCCACATAAAAATCTTGTGTGTTCTATACTTGTTGATTTTATTTGCTTATTTATTTTCTGTTTAGATCTGTCTTATAATTTATTCAAATAATGGGAAAATTTTCCTGGGCAATATTTCATTGTGTTATTCCCGTGTTTTTCTCCCCAACAAAAGTAAGATTGAATTGATTAATTACTCATCTATAAGAATTCATTCCCAATAAAAAAAATCCAATCCTGAGTGAAACATTAAAGAACTTGCTATGGAATTCTGATTTGAAATCTTAGTTCTTGTTGTAAGGAAGCTAGAAGATCCTAGAAAGGAAAGGAAAATAATTATAGTCGAATACTATGAGTGATTCTAATCTACTGCAACAAAAAATTCCTTCTAATATTTTACTATTGAGCTAGAAAAATATTGACCATACTGATTTCTTATAGAGCTTCTGAACTATTGAAGGTGGAAATCAGGTTTCATACCTGGTTAGTATGTCTACATATTGTGGTCAAAATGACTTATACTAAATTTGTCTCCTTTTTGTTGAGTATCTTTCCGAATGTGAATTACTGTACTTTTATATTGTAAGCATCACAAGGTAAAAGATAGACCAAACAGTGATCAAATAATACGAAAGAAACGAATAAAAGTTCTCTACGTTGTGAAAGGACATAAAAATGAGGCCCTAGATTTCATACGAAGATAGTTCTGTATTGAAATTTGGGCACTAAGTTCATTAAACTTTTTCTAATCAAATACGTATACTTACCTAGATGTTGACACAGATGTACAAAATCTATGAGTTGTATGTTGTTTCTTAATACCTATTATTAGTCGAAGATGTGATTACCCAGCTTGTACTTCCAATATAACATATACCTCAAGTGTGCAATTTAATATCCTTTTTATTAATATATCCTGCCATTGACCAGGAAGTAAGAATGTAAAAGGTCAAGATATAAAGGAAGAAACACTTTAAATTGTAGGATATCCCCAATTTTACTATATTTAAAATGCCCCGAAATTTAGCCATGGTTGTTAAATTTTCTGGTTCTTTGTTTGGAATTCCTCAGTGATTAAGCTTAATGTGTTCCTTATGATGGGTCTATCATAGGGCAATAGTTATCAGTACTCTAATCGGCCTGCTATTTCTACTTAAATCTTTCGAATTTCGAATTTTATTGTTTGGAAATGCTAGTCCATATTTTCAAGTTCAGTATCATCAACAAACATTTCTAGCATTAGCTACAGCTATGGGTGATTTCTCGAATCCTCGAAGTTTACGTTTGTCATTTTTGTCTTGTCATTTTCTTGAGCTAATATAAGTGGTTCTTGTGGAATAATTTACTGTTGGAACGTTCTTTAATTATTTTGTTCTGTGTAGTATAGCCAACTCAATACTGTTTGATTGGGTTATACACTTAAAACATTTTAATTCTACTGAGATGCTTTCTAAATTATGTATTTCGGTTTTAATGTGTTTGTTACAGACAAAATGAGGAAACTGAATTTCAAATTGTCACAAAGTGCAACTACTAAAGTTCTCATGAATTTAGTTAATCGTTGTTTGAGTTTTCAATTATGCATCTTCCACATTCCCTGTAATGGGCATCAGAGAATTTGTGTGGTTGTCTTCAAATTGTTGTGCTTATTTCTTTGACTGATAGGGGGCTGACAGCAAATATTATGACTTTAAGTACCAGAAGTTCTCTTCTTTATGCTTTAAAAAACTGTTCTTTAATGTAATGAGATTTTTTTTGGTATATTAAAAAGCTTACTCCTCTGGGTAATTTGAATGGCTGTATCTTTGAGCAATTTATATCCTTTGGTATTTTGGTTTTCTAACTAAATTTTCCTATTTCATTTTGCCACAAAAAGTAATTAGCGTCAATAAAGTTCAATATACTTATATTTATGTTGTTATATGAGCTATTCTAAAGTGATGCATTCTTTCAGTAGATTGTGTGCTTGACAGAAATTTCAATTTCAATTTTTTTTGGTTTATTTTTTTCAGTTTATTTTCGGCATTGGACTTGTGGAATTTACGCAAGAGATAATGTCAAGGGAAACTCAGACCAATAGCTCTGGAAGACGGACCTCAACGATGAGTTTCATTTATTTGGTTTCCTTCTTTGTAATTTTACAGGCATTTTAATTGATATTATGCTGATGGTTGTTCAGTTATTGGAATTTAAAATTCTCCCAAATTCTATGAGCTTTACCTAATCTTAAGTAAAGAAAATATGGTCTCAATGCTATTGGAGTTGTGTTTTATGCTACAACATACTTGCATCATATAATTTTCTAGTATATATATATATATATATATATATATATATATTGTATAGCTTTCCCAGGTTTTCTCCCATATCTAGAATTTAGTCACCTTTAACAGTTTTCATGTTGCGACAATCTTGAAGTTGATCCAAAGCAGGCAACTCCCTAAATTATGTAATTGATGTTCATTTCAATTCTTATTCCAGTACAGGTTTATATAGCATAGACAAGACTTATTTATTCAACCTTATGGTTCATATTTTCTTAGGTTCAAGCGAGATCCTTTCATCAAATTTACACTGAAAAAATTACTGAAGTAGTGAATAGAAGGAATTTGTGATTGTGTGGTCTTATGATGTTAGAGATCCATATTTTGGATGTATCTGGTATTAAATATGTGCGACCCAAATCCAGTTTGATCAATGGCAAAGATTTAGATAGACCTGATTTTTTGTCCTACTTGTAGATCCTGTGGTGTAAATTAAATTTTAAAAAATTTATGATATCAGTTGATGCTATTTAAGCAAAATTTTTTAATATTTAATCCTGATCACAGAATTTACAGGTGAACCCAAATACCGAGTCTATCTAAGTATTTTTCTTGATCAATAGCTCAAATGAAATAGGTATGAATAGAAGTGTATCTAGATTACAACCACAGAAGAACTAAACAAATACCCGAATCCTACTTGTTTAAATTTGTGGAAAAAATAGCGAAGATGTGCAAGTGTGATTATTGGTACTGTCATTTGTTATGTAAGCCAAGAAAAAACTTTAGAATTAATATTTGTTGCACTGATGTACAAAATGTGCCAGTATATTAAGATTTGTATAATAGCACGTTGTTGTGCATAATTTAGCACTATATAAGCAACAAATTATATTTTATACCTGATATAATGGTGGGACCATTAGCAAGAAGGTTGATAAACAGTCTATATTGTTGAGAGATCTAAATATAGTTGTTGGTCCCAAAGCAACCTAAGAGGGGGGGTTGAATTAGGTTTCTAAAAATTATGCTTTCAGAAAATAGTAAGCTTTTTAAATTCAAATACAGATATAATAAATTTACTAGAACAGTAAAGTAAAGAGAGAAAAATTGAACAAACAATACTTCCAAGCTAGCAAGCTTGAAGTATCAATTTTCTTGAATGCTTCACACACTTGGTGAGCCAATAATCTTTACAAAGTTGGGAAGTTCTTGCTCACACTAAAACTCTTTTAGTTGAGCCAAAATTCTTACTTACAACCACACTTTCATAAAATATTATCACTCCACTCAAAGTTGAATTGCACTCACAACTTCACACTAATACAACAAACCACTATAGTCAATTTGCACTCAAATTACTCTTTTCTTAGGCTTGTATTCAATGTATTAGATGATTTTTTCAGGTTCTTAAAGCACCTATTTATAAGAGCAATAAATAGAGCTTTCAACTACTTCCTAACGGCTAAGTAATAAATGCACAAAAAATAGCCGTTGGGGTTTCGGACGTCCGAGGAGGATTGAATGCGTCCGAGGAAGCGTCCAGATCTTCTTTCAGTTTGTTGAGATGCTTCGTTCGGACGTCCGTGCATGCGTCCGGTCCTTCGTCCGACAGAGGTTTCGGACGGTCCTGAGCGTCCGAAGAAAAGGCAGTAGGATCCCATTCTTTCTGCCAGTTTGTTCGGACGATGCAATGCGTCCGAGGAGCTTTTGACCTAGTTCGGACGGTTCTGTGCGTCCGAAAGATCTGTTCCTGCAAAAGCTTGTTTTACAGAGTTAAGTGTTTATGTCATCATCAAAAAAAGGTGCTGGAAAACATCAATCTCCCCCTTTTTGATGATGACAAACCTCAATTGGATATGACTAATCAATTTGCAATATCTCATAATTGGATATCAATTATCAACATAACAACCATATCAAAGCATAACATATATCAAAGCATAACAATATAACTACTCCCCCTTTTGACATCAATCAAAAAAGACTCCCCCTTAGATCATGCAGGTAGTTTGATAGAAATGAAACAAGTTTAATACATTCAACTAAAAGGTTCCAAGCACAAAGCCTGTCTCTTATACACATCTAGATGTGTATGAAGAGACAGATTCCATGTTATGTTTTCAAACTTTCCAAAGCTGTATATAGTTTGATTAAACTCAAATGTGTCGTCAATATCTTCATCATCATCGTCATCGTCATCGGCAGCTCCTTGAGCAGCTTCTGCATTGTCTTCACGTGTATGTTCATCTTTAGGTTCATCACTGTCAGAAGATGACGCATGTTAATGTTGCATGACTCAATACACATCTAGATGTGTATAAGAGACAGCATTTATGTTGATGATATTATTCACAAAAGAAAAAAAAGGCATTTTCAAGTCGTTTTAACTTGCACATTTTGTGCGACGTCTGAAATGAACTGACTTGAGTGCTCAGAGATGTACTGAAGTCCACAGATATGTGAAAGAGATGGTTCAGAAGATGTGCTCAGAAGTAGATGCACAATCAGATGTGACATGGAGGTGGTTGAGGAGTAGATGAGAATGAGGGATAGCAAAATCAGATGTGGAGGCATGGGATTGTGACTGGGCAATATCAAAGGCTGCCTTAGTGAGCCATTGATCATTAAAAAATCGGAGACATTTTCGTTCAATGTAGGATTTATTAAAAGACGGAGGATATTGTGAAGCTGTCTCTTATAGGGATCGTTGTGTATATCAAAAACCTTGGTGAGAAATTTTCCAAAAGGAATATTTCTGCGAGTACACATGAGAAAGAGTTCCCATAGGGAACAAAAAAGATACCCAAAGTCAAGAGGAATACCCTTGAAGACACAGAAAAATAAGTATAGTTGCATTTTTCCGGGCTCAGTACGATGCCCGTCAGATGGCAATAAAAGATTTGTGACAAGGGTATACAGAATATTAAGTTCAGGGGCGAGCAAAGTAGTTTTGGCTTCCGAAACCTATTTAAAATAGATGTTAAAAATGGCTCGAACTTCATCTAATATCAAACTGAGTATCCTCAGCGGGCCATTGATCTAATGAAAAGACGTAGGAAAAATCAGAGGGGTTTGAGATTTCACATTCAAAAATGGTGTTGATTATGTTCGATGAAATCTCAAGATCAGTGTTGTTAACACGAGAAATGAGGGTGCGAATAGTAGGACCTTTCCGAAGATTGGCCGTGAATTGAAGCACCATGTCATGATAAACAGGTAAATCGAGATGCACTAAATGACCTCAATTTTGTTTTTCAAAACAGGATTTGATAATTGGAAGATTATATTCATCAAAAAGACTATTAGAAGCAGGACGCTGAACGATGATGGATTTACTGAGAAGAGAAGTATACCGTTCGGATGCCTTGGCATCGATAAATTTGGATAAAGTTGGAATGGTGGAAACTTGAGGATTTGCCGATGATTCTCCTCGTACAGGAGCCTTCCCTTTAGTTTTTCTACCCCGAATTACTGTAGAGGAACCGCCACGAGATTTCGCCATTGTAATGGAAGAAGAGAAAAATTGAAAAAATTTGAAGATTTGTGAGATTTTGAGGAAATGAGATGGTGAATGGGGGAAATGAGATGTGATTTAGGTGATAAGGGTTATGGGTAGTATGATTTTCCAATCAATTTTGGAAGTGAGAGTGGGAATTTGGAGGGGGTAGTGGAGAGAAGAAAAATCGCCTAAGGGTTTTCGGGGGTAAGGGTAAGTCCGAAAGGGGGAATTTGGACGGTTTTAATCAAACAGGGGTACCGTTCGGACGGCCGAACGTTTGGGGTGCGTCCGACAAAGCGTCCGAAGTTGAAGAACGGACGGCCGAAAGATGAGCCAGTGCGTCCGAAGTTCTCTCGGACGAAGCTTGCGTCCGGAAGATTTCCAGAGAGTTTAAGAGAAAAAAGGAATATTGTTCGGACGAATATGAGCGTCCGAGGAGTAACAGATGCTTTCGGACGATCCAGAGCGTCCGAAAGGAAAGTTGTTCGGACGATGGAGTGCGTCCGAACTGTGAACCTATGCAATTATACAAATTTATCTGTAAAATCCCCAAACTTGTTCTGAGCGATTCAAAGCGATCTAGAGCTAAGGGTTTTGTTAAAAAATCAGCCAATTGATCTGAAGTAGGCACATAATCAACACGAATTTCCTTTTTACAAACGAGGTCTCTAATGAAATGATGCTTAACATCAATGTGTTTGGTTCTAGAGTGCAAAACAGGATTTTTTGTGAGATTAATTGCACTAGTGTTGTAACACAATATAGGAACACAATCAAAAATTACACCAAAATCTTTCAGAGTATGTTTCATCCAAAGAAGTTGAGCACAACAATTTTCGGCAAGAATGTATTCGGCTTCAGTAGAAAGAGAAATGGAATTTTGTTTTTACTAAACCAAGACACAAGACAATTTCCCGAAAATAACACATTCCACTGGTACTTTTTCTATCAATTTTACACCCAGAAAGTCAGCATCGAATAGCTAATCGGATCAAATGTCTAGATGTGTATAAGAGACAGCAACTAATGAAAGTTTTGTGCAAGGATTTCGTCACAACTAATTGAAGAAAAGAATGGGATGATGATGGACAAGATTGAAATCTAGCACATAAACAAACAGCAAACATGATATCTGGTCTACTGGCAGTTAAGTAAAGTAGACTTCCGATCATATCTCTATAGTGTTTTTCATCAACACTATTACCTTCTTCGTCTTTATCAAGTTTGGTTGAAGTACACATTGGTGTACCAACTTGTTTGCAATCTTCCATACCAAATCGTTTGAGTAGCTCCTTTGTGTACTTGATTTGTGTAATAAATGTTCCTTCCTTAGTTTGATGAATTTGTAGTCCGAGGAAAAATTGCAACTTACCCATCATACTCTCAAACTCTTCTTGCATTAGTTGTGAAAAATCCTTGCACAAAACTTTCATTAGTTGCTCCAAAAATAATATCATCAACATAAATGTGAACAATTAACAATCCTTTTAAATCTGTTTTTGTAAAAAGTGTGGTGTCAACTATACCTCTTTTGAAACACCATTTTCTATCAAGAAGCCACTTAATCTTTCATACCAAGCTCTTGGAGCTTGTTTCAAACCACATAAAGCTTTGGAAAGTTTGAAAACATAATTTGGAAGATTCTTATTTTCAAAGCCCGGAGGTTGTTCGACGAAAACTTCTTGGTCGATAAAACCACTTAAAAAATCACTTTTGACATCCATTTGAAATAATTTTAAATTATTGAAACATGCAAATGCAAGAGCCACGGGTGCAAAGGTTTCATCAAAGTCAATACCTTCTTCTTGAGCGTAACCTTTTGCAACAAGTCTAGCTTTGTTTCTTATGATCTCACCTTTGTCATTTAATTTGTTTCTAAACACCCATTTAGTACCAATAACGGGATGAGAAGAAGGTCTTTCAACTAAGGTCCATACATTATTTTTCTCAAATTGACTAAGTTCATCTTGCATAGCATTAACCCAAGATTCATCACTCAAGGCAATATCTATATGTTTGGGTTCAATGTGAGAAAGTAAGTGCACAATTATTATTCAAAGGTTTATGAGAACGAGTAGTTACCCCATCGGAAAGATCACCTATGATTAAATCTTGAGGATGATTAGAGACGAATCTCCAAGCTTTCGGAAGATCGTTTTGAGCATCCTCATTCTTTTCATCATCAATTTGATGGTTGTTGATATCAATGCTTGATGTAACCTCTTGATGATCTTTATGAATAACGAGTTTTTCGAGCTCCTTTAAAATACCTGTATCTTCATCTTCACATAAATTCTTTGAGATAACATCATTAGTTTCATCAAATGTAACATGCACAACTTCTTCAATTAAAAGCGTTCTTCTATTGTAAACTCGGTATGCTTTCTTGTCACTAGAATATCCTAGAAAAATTCCTTCATCCAATTTTTTGTCAAATTTTCCAAGGTTCTCTTTGATTTTTAAAATAAAGCATTTGCAACCAAAAACTTTGAAATAGCTCACAATGGGTTTTCTACAAAAAATGAGTTCATAAGGAGTTTTATTTACTTAAAGAAGATCTTAATAAAACTCGATTCATGACATAACAAGCCGTGTTAACCGTTTCTGCCCAAAAGTATTGTCGTAGGTCACACTCACTAATCATAGTTCTAGCCGTTTTTTGAAGAGTCCTATTTTTCCTTTCAACAACACCATTTTGTTGAGGAACTCTAACAACCGAAAATTCATGAAAGATACCGTTGTGATCACAAAAGTCGGGAAAACCCCCAAATTTAAATTCGGCACCATTGTCACTCCTTAAACGAACAATTTTTGTATCCAATAAATTTTGAATTTTGGAAAACAATTTTACAAATTTTTCAAATGCTTCATTTTTGTGAACAAGAAATAATACCCAAGTAAACCTAGAATAGTCATCTACGATAACAAATGCATATTTGCAACCACCTAGACTAGCATATTGAGTAGGTCCAAATAAGTCTAAATGCAACAATTCTAAAGGTTTATGAGTAGACACAAAATTCTTAGGTTTAAAAGAAACTTTGACTTGTGCACTTACCAAATTGACAAGCATCACAAATTTTATTTTTCAGAAATTTCAGTTTTGGCAAGCCTCTTACCAAATCTTTCTTGGCTAATTTTTCAATCAAATCCATATTAAAATGACAAAGTCTTCTATGCCAAAGCCAAGGATCATCTATGGAAGCGGTAAGACATTTTACATTGCTATTGCTAATTTTATCAAGATGAATCACATAAACATCATTGTGCCTAGTGCCTTTGAACAAAACAACATGATTTTTATCAAGGATAAGACATTCATGCTTGGTAAAGAAAACATATAAATTTTTGTCACAAAGTTGACTAACACTTAATAAATTATAGTTCAAATTATCAACAAGAAGTACATTCTTAAACAAGGTTTCACCATTTTTACCTACATCACCAATGCCGATTGATTTTGCTTTGTTGTTGTCTCCAAAAGTGACTTTTCCACTGTTTTTGGATGTAAGGTTTGTGAAGAGAGAGGCATCACCCGCCATGTGCCTTGAACATAATATCCACTGTCTATGAACCACTTTGCATTGTTGGCGATGTTAAGTACCTACACAATAAATCATTTGATAACTTTTGGTACCCATATCTTTTTGGGTCCATGAGCGTTAGTGAAATTGCTTACTATCCATGCAACTTTCATTCCAAGTTTTTCATTTTTCTTGACATAACACATATTCTTAGTATGTCCATGTTGTTGGCAATATCTACAAACAATGCTTTTATTACCATATAAAGAAGATTTTGGTTTTACAATACATAAGTCATCCCTTCTAAACATGACAAAATTTTTGTTGATTGCTACATTTCTATTTCTTTTCATATCAACAACATTTTCTTTCTTTCTAGCTAAGAGAGCTTCAAATCATCCATTCTTTTCTTCAAGGAGGCTTGTTCTTCCTTGACCTTTGATCTCACATGCATTCTTTTCTTCAAATCACGATTTTCTTGTGATAGCCTATTGTTTTTATTCACAAGTTTAGAGTTAGCATTCAATAAGGCATTTGACTTTTTTACTAACTCCTTATTTCTAGCATATGATTCTTTTAAGCTATCATGCAATTTGAAAATGAAAGCTTCAAGATCATCTTCATCATTTTCATCATTAGAGTCATAGTTAGAATTTACCTCATCATCTCCAATAGCCATAAAGGCCATTTGTGCCGATTCCATTTCTTCTTCAACTTCTCCTTCGGAGTTGCAATCGTCCCATGTGATTTGAAAGTTGTTGAATCTTGGTTTTCTTCCTTCCTTCTTTTTCTTGGAAGGACACTCATTTGCAAAATGCTCGAGTTGACCGCATTCAAAGCATTTATCATTTTGCTTCTTTATTTCAAGTCTTGACTTCCCTTTGAAATTATTTGTGTTTGCAGCTCCGCCTCTTCTCATTCTTCGTTTGTTGATGTAATGTTTAAGAAATCCTTTGGTGATGAGTGCAAGATCTCCTTCATCAAGATCTTCATCTTCTAGATTGATGGAGCTGTTTTCATCTTCCTCTTGAGAGGTCTTTAGAGCAATGCTCCTTCTTGACCTTGCTTCTTCATCATCCACAACCTTGGCCTTTAGCTTGAGTTCATAAGATGTAAGAGAATTGATTAGTGATTCAATAGGCATTAAATTTAAATTCTTAGCTTCCTCTATGGCAATTGTTTTGGCATCCCATTCTTTGGATAGAGCATTCAGGATTTTTCTATTTTTCTCACCCAAAGAGTACTCCTTACTCAAGGCTTCAAGATCCTTTATAATGTCATTGAACCTGCAGTACATTTTGTCTATGTTCTCATGTGGTTCCATCTTGAAGGACTCATACTTGGCAACAAGTAGAGATTTCTTTTGCTCACGAACATCATCGCTCCCTTCATGAATTTCCTTCAACTTATCCCATATTTCTTTAGCAGAACTGCAACCCTTCATGCGAGTTGATTCATTTGCATCCAAGGCATTATATAACACATTCATGGCTTTTGCATTCAACGTCAAGTTTGCCTTGTCTTGTGGAGTGAGCTCATTGACCTTGTCTTTTCTCTTCTTCTATTTGTGTGATCATCAATGATAGAAGCTTCAAATGGACCTTCATTGACAACATACCATAACTCAATGTCAATAGATTGCAAAAATATTTTCATTCTATCTCTCCAACTAATAAAATTTGCCCCATTAAACATGGGAGGCCTAGTAACAGATTGGCCTTCAAAAAATAGAGCATTGTTGGTTGCCATAGTTCTTTTGTCAATAGCAGTTTAAGCAATATAATGAGACCAAGCTCTGATAACAATTGTTGGTCCCAAAGCAACCTAAGAGGGGGGTGAATTAGGTTTCTAAAAATTATGCTTTCAGAAAATAGTAAGCTTTTTAAATTCAAATGCAGATATAATAAATTTACTAGAAGATTATTGAAGTGTCTCACACTAAAACTCTTTTAGTTGAGCCAAGATTCTTACTTACAACCACACTTTCATACAAGATTATCACTCCACTCAAAGTTGAATTGCACTCACAACTTCACACTAATACAACAAACCACTATAGTCAATTTGCACTCAAATTACTCTTTTCTTAGGCTTGTATTCAATGTATTAGATGATATTTTCAGGTTCTTAAAACACCTATTTATAAGAGCAATAAATAGAGCTTTCAACTACTTCCTAACGGCTAAGTAAAAAATGCACAAAAAATAGCCGTTGGGGTTTCGGACGTCCGAGGAGGATTGAATGCGTCCGAGGAAGCGTCCGATCTTCTTTCAGTTTGTTGAGATGCTTCGTTCGGACGTCCGTGCATGCGTCCGGTCCTTCGTCCGACAGAGGTTTCGGACGGTCCTGAGCGTCCGAAGAAAAGGCAGTAGGATCCCATTCTTTGTGCCAGTTTGTTCGGACGATGCAATTGTCCGAGGAGCTTTTGACCTAGTTCGCGATTCCTAGACGGTTCAGTGCGTCCGAAAGATCTGTTCCTGCAAAAGCTTGTTTTACAGAGTTAAGTGTTTATGTCATCATCAAAATAAGGTTTGGAAAACATCAATAGTAACCACTCTCTTCAGTAATAAATCCTGTTTTGTACATATTAGAGACCAAACAACATTCAACACATTCACAATTCACCATTTTACATTAGCAATTTCACAAACCAAATACACTATAACACATCATACTAATCTCTGCTTTCTTGACATTATTTCTTTTAATTTAAACTTAGACACACTCACGCAAAACGTGAGCCTATCTAAACTAGTTTATCTAAATGTTGTGGTTCGTTTGGGAATGTTCTAGAAATTTATGTGTCAAGTCATTTACTAACATGTCTAAGGTGATTTAAATTACTTTTACCCAAATATATATCAAACCTTAATCTCTTAGGCTAACAACAAGACTTAAAGACTTACTTGATTCTTATTTGAGTTTATTTGTATTAGTGAGTATTTCGAATGCTTAAAAATTCTTCCAATATGTTTGTCCCTTGCTAAATTTTGATCAATAGTTTTTTCATTGGTTAGTGGGCCAGTGTTATCTACTTTAGTAAGTGAAGAGTTAACACTTTTATGATGATGATTTAGGATTGATGAGCAATGTTCTTTTGTATCTATGTTGAATGTATATCTCTACTTATTTAGTTTTGCCTTTGCTATGACAATTGATATGCTGAAGAAAGTAATTATCCTTGAATATGTACATGTGTTTATGTAATGTTTTACTCGGGTCGAGTAGAAGTTCAAGCTGAGAGGTGTCTTAACTCATTAAAATAGAGCTATTTAGATACATTTGAACTTGAGTTTTAGTCGGTTTCCGAGGTGTCTTGTCCATTAATTAGGAGCATTTTGGTCATTTTGTGGTTTTAGTGGAAAAATATTGTTTTGTATCTTTTGAATTTATAAATACAGCTATTTATGTGTTTTATGTTATTTTACAAGTTTAGGGTCAATCAGAGGCCAAACGGATAGAAAACAGAGCAAAATGCCAGAGCTAGCTCACAGGCCCCAGGTGCAGGTGTGCCTACGGGACCTAAGCCGCAGCCAAGGACCGTTTCCATGGCATGGTTGCCTCCCCAAAACCTGACTCAACCATAGGCTGCGGGTCCAAAATATGGAAAAATGAGTATTTGGCTTTTACGGCTTCATAGGGACATTTTTTATTTCCAAATTTGTAAAACCCTAACATTGGCTATAAACAAGTGTTCCTACTATATTATTAAGATAAGGAAGAGAGGAACAAAACATCAGAAACACATCATAAAATTAGGTTAGGCTTAGAGAATCGTCAGAGGAGAAAATCATTAGGAAGACCGAAGAAAAGTATTCCAAGAGGAGGATTCACACAAAAGGGTAGAGATTCTAGACTAAGCCCTTGTTTCCATTCATTTTTTATTGTTTGTTGATTATTCCACTTTCAGTGGTTGTAATCCATTTGGTGTATGATTATTCCCTATACCCTAGACTAGGATTTGTTACTGGATTTTACCATGAAGATTTATTAATGTGATTTATTTAGTTCTTTTGATTCTACATACATGTGTTATACTTATTTGAATTAATCATGCCTTTAGATGATTGGCCACTATCTAGAATAATCTATAGCACTATTTGCATTCGACGAGGATATTTAAGTTTAGGACGGGTTCAAATTGCCTTTGTTCGGAATAACTGCCATACATTGAACTATTTCATGATGCTAACAGAAACTTTTAATTATCACCAAACCACTGGATTAGTAAAGGCAATGTAGAATTGAAGGAACGATAAATTAACTTAATTAATTGGATTGGTAAATGAAGAATAAATCCTAGATTTTAAATATATTGATTACTCATTTATTTTATTAGTCGTTAATTTTTTAGTTTCATTATTATTCCACTATTTCATTGTTTAGATGGGGTTGTGTATGTGTCATTTTAGTAATTGTAGATGGAGTTAAGCATAGTCCTCACAGGAACGATCTCCACTTACTTTGTATTACTCTATTAGTAATTCGATCCATATGTATGCTGCCAATAAGATGCCAAGAATGAGTTGGGTAGGAAAAGTGGCATTTAGTCTCTACCAGTAAATTCTACTTCAGATCGAGGTCTGTGATTACAATGAAGTTCAAGATCGTTCATTCGCGGATTTATGGGAAGTATTGGGATTCGGAACCACATACAGTTTACAAGGGGTACTATGTTAAGGTACGTAAGCAATCAGACGGTTTTGGGTTAAGGCAGAAAAAATAATCAAATGATTCTGGGTTCAAATAGAATAGCAGCCAGATAATATTATGGTTTGGATAAATAGGCAGTGAAAAAGGAATTATTCGGATCTTCTAGAAAATGAGTTGTGATCAGAGGTACATGATCGTGCTATTTCCTGCACCTAAAAATAAAACTTATACTTCTAAAAATTAATGTAGTTGTGGAAGTACTAGATCATCACATAAAGAATGTAAATAATTGTGTTCTGATTGTAACAATGAGGGGTTCGTGAAGAAAATTGAAGGTATAACGTCTAACGAAGATTTGAAATGAAATTTAACTAAAAACAATGGAATTCAATTGTAGGAAATCAATACAAGAAATATTCTTGGTCTTGGTCCAAATCCACCATGGAAATTCGATAGTTGATCATTGATACAAAATGTATAACAATTCAGTATCAAGCAGTAAGTGAACAACTTGGCCCAAATTCCAATTCACAGCTTATTCTTGTGTCTTTACTTAAGTTTAGTTAATCTTCAACACACGATCCAATTAGCCCTAACTACCAATTCAATCCAAACAAGCACCAAAGATTGAGAACTAGAAAGATCAATTAGACTTATACAATTTTTCCTAGATTCAATAACCCTAATCCTGCTATTATTAAACCTAGTCCTTTCACAGATTAAATTGGACAATGCAGCCAATATTAATCTAGCTTTAGATTGAATTCATTAATTAACTACTTGTCCTTAATAGCAATTAAAAGAAGCAATCATAAAAATAAACACAGAAAAATAACCAATATTGGAAATAAGAATTGAACCTTATACAATTAAACACAATAAGTCTCACAACGTTTAGGAATCTATGGCTTATGTCCCTTGACCAAGTATGAAGTTTTTAGACACAAAAAGGCCATGGGAGAGCACACAAAATAAAGCTGCTAAAACTATGATTAAAGAACAATGAAATCTTCATGTCTCTCAACTCAACTATCAAAGGAGTATTTATAAGGTTCTAGGGTTAAATTTTCTTATCCCACAAAAGACGCATGAAAACCCCAAAAAAAAAAAAGTCCAACTAGACGAAGAAAGCTGTTGAAAATAATAAATTTCGTAGACCTCATAGGCACAGGCACACATGCTCTATGTTTTGGATGCATGTGCGCTGGCTTCGCCTCCAGAATTCATCTTTGCTGGAAACAGCGCGCATGCTCTAGTTTTTGGGTGCACGTGTGCTGGCTTGTACATTGCTACTTCAATTTCAACCTCTATTGTCACCTTGATGCCAATAAAATTAGGAAAAATGCAAAACATAAAAGCTGTAAATCTTCCTCTCTTTTATCTTTCCAACGCATCTAAATCAACTTAATTGAACCATGGACGAGAAAGATATGCTCAAAATACAAAATAGTATTCGAATTGCTCAATACTGGTGCAAACTTCATTCTTTTGATTTTTCTCCACTTTATTTCATCCTTTTAAATCCATTGCACTTTAACCCCAAAAAAGCTAAGAATAAACCAATTAAACTCATAATTAACTCAAGTATTGCTTAGAAAACATACAAATGAGGTAAATGATACGTAAAACATAAGATATTTATGATCTTATCATTACAATGGAGTAGGTTTGTTGTTGGTTTATATTCTTTCTTACAAGGGTTTTGACTAACCTTGGTTGTGACTTGAAACTTGATAGGGTACCACCAAGTGTATAACTTTTCTTGCTCAAGTCGAGAGTTTATTAAGTTTCGAGGCCTAAACTTCTCTTAAGGAGGTGAGAGCGTTACACCCACACATTTTGCATCGATTAACGTTCCTTAAAGTATTCATACAACTCGGAATATTCTTATATTCAATGACCATTTTACCCTTCCAGTTTCCAAGATAACACTTAGACCCTTTCCAAATATTTTATCTGGAATTTTTTGATCTTTCCAGGTGAACTTCTTCTAATCAATCCACGTATGTTTGTATTCACTATTATCTTTCAAAGTGTAACTTAACATCACTCTTTAATGTTCAAAAACTATTTTGCCTTTCAAGAAAATTTCCTAAGTCAACAGGTCAATATACAATTAAGTGAAACTTTAGGGACCAAAATACAATTTTGAAAATTCAGAAAGGCTTCCTTAAGAAGCCAGCTCTATAGCATTTTTACTGCACTCTTATCTCCAAAGCCAGTTTCACATATATTTTATCTCAAAAATTTCCTACAACTTCTTTAAGATGAAATATCAAATTCTAGCCAAAAAAGTTGGACTAAACCAAGGAAATTGAAAGTATATAAGTGTTCTAGAACTGATTTTCCATCTCATTAGGTATGTTGAACATGAATTATTGCATAGTCTTTTTCATCCAAGATTCCTAGTTCTTTCAAGAATCAAAGTTGTTCCAATCTGGTTATTTATGGATTTTTCATGTTAGCAAATGTATCCTTGTGTTATATAGCCTTGATTTATGGTTCAAAAGAGCCTTAAAACATCTTAAATAAAGGATTTGAATGAGGTTTTCAAGGCTATCCTGTGAATTGAATGTTGTTAAATCCTATTATTAGTCATTGATTCTTGCTACCAAATTATTCCCTACATTGTCAAGCCTTGAATTGTGGTTAAAAAAAAAAATCTTAAACATGATATTTGAGGGTTCTTCGATTAGGGCCTTCTGTTGGATGAAATTACACGTTCATGGTGTTTATGCCAAGAGTTTTGGTTTCTAATCAGATTTTTACGTGCTTGGAACTTCCACAACTTGTTACCACATGTTTTAACACATATTTCTGGGCATTTGGAGTGAATTTTGATCATCAAATTCAGCTACTTCATGCCTTTGCTGAAGAGACCAGCTTGCTTATTCTAAGTCTGCAGCTTGCTTGTTCATGTGAACTAGCTAGCTTGCTCATTCTTTGCTTACTTTCTAATCCTATATTATACATCAAGGTTTGCACTTTGAATAGTGTTAGTTACCATTAGGGTACCAAGAAATGAATTTTCAAGGTAAGTGGTACTTGAATCTTGTTATTGGTTGTATGTTATACAGTTTAATGTGTAGCCATGAAATGTGTTAAAAAGAGGCAAGTATGAAGGTTTACGTGATACTTATGCAGATAATTTAAATACATTATATGAAATGCAACATCTTGTGATGTAAATTGCTCACTGGAAACTCAGTGAATCACTTTAGTGGTTTCAGTTTTGCTTTATGCTATACACTATGGTACTCACTCTTTGCTTACTGATTACTTGCAGTACCCAGTTCTGCTTATGCCCAATCTATTCAAGTAGATAATAGATAGACCTAGATCTAGTTACCAAAAGACTACTATAAACCATGAGCTCACTAAATTTGTCATGCATATTCTGCAATTATTGCTTATAATGTTTACTTCGAACACAGCATTGATTATATCTTACATTCAGTAACTATGATTAAGTGCTATTTGCGAAGCATTGTTTTGCACATCCCATGATGTTTATTTTATTTTGTAGTTCGTGGATATGCAGAGGTATTGCTATTCTATTTGTAGACCTGAGTTGCATGTGAATTTTGGTATGGGTTCTAGCTATTCTTGCTTGGGTGTGCTGGTTGTATAGTGGAAGTTTTTCCTGTATGTTTGGCCTACGTGAAAAAGTACCTTATTAGAATTTGTTTTCCATTGAATAATTTGTTCATGGCTTTGAACCTCTCATTTCCTTAGTTGTTCTTATGAACGCTTGTTTTTGTATAAATAATATTTCATCCTGGTTTGGTTGTATATTTTGGTCGATTTGCTGGTATTGAAAGCTCTATTTTAGATTATGGTTGTTTATTCTTGATATTGAGCCTAGCATGCTTGGGGTAAGCCCAAGATGTAGCATATCACATTGTCTTGGTTTTGAGGCATAACATTCATTGTTATCAGAGCATAGGCTATATGATTTTTTGTTTAGGTCTATGTTGAATAGATATGAGTGTGATATTGGGGACTTGAACTTGCAAATAACTCAAGGTCTAGACCTGATCAACACAATTGGGAGTTACTTTGATTCCTTGTTTTCTTAATGCCTAGGCAAGGAATGGTTGAAATGAGTTTAGTTTGGTGGCTAATACATGGTTAAGAATTCACATGTGAATAACCTTTTTTCTTTGAAATGTTCAAGTTCATGTCAACAAGGGCATGTAAATAGGAGTAATTACGAAGAGACATATGAGTATTAGTTGTTTACTAGTTCTCAGCAGAATGGGGAGCCAGGTGAGATTGATTTAGAGTTGGGGAAATAGGGTGAACTAAGGGAGCCTCAAATAAGGACAGGCATCTTCTAGTAGGACACACAAAAACATTCAAGGACAAAACGAGTTAGAATCCCAACAACCATAAGTAGTGATGATGTTAGATGACTATCCAAGTTAGCAACTGGGGTGCATGAAGCTATACACGCTACCATTTAATCTACTTCAATAGTCCAGTGTGGAATGCCTCAAAACAACAAGAGGTAATGGATGTTGATCACTACCACAAACTAATGAGAATAATGCGAATCTCAACCTTTGATGGAAGATCACATCTTGATGAGACAGAGTGGCTGGAAGAAATACAAGAACTTTGGTAACACTATGAGTTCTTGAAGAACTTAAAATTTGGTAGTGAAATCCTATCTACCCTGATATGCAAATATATGATGTAGAGGATTCCTCATCTATTTTCTTATGCTGGACCGGTTACTTGGAAATCCATTTATCTAGCTTTCCTGGACAACTTTTACTTCTCGCTGCTTTGAAAAGGAAATAAAAATGAAGTTTCTGCAGTAGATTGAGACATTGCTCGGAAAGCTATGTATACTCTATTTCAGGGAGCAATGTATGAACTTGTAATGTCTCTAAGATGGACTTTTAATATCTCTAAATTTACAAGGTACAACTACCATTGCCAGTGGTGCCTCATGTCCATATTTTTAGAACAGTACAACTACTAGCGAGACCTGACTACCGTTATCTGTTGTTGACCCTTCTAGTGTTATCACAAAGATAGGATTCTTACCTACTTCTTTACTAGCAAGAAGACCACCTACTGTTCCTAAATCCACATTTTGTCATCCATAACATAAAGAGGAATGTATGTGGGATTTCGAGCATGTCGACTTGTTGTAGTTTTGATTAGAGAATCAAAGATTGTCCAATGGATTTAGGATAGGAAACAAATAGTGACACTTAGGGGACAGATGAATCAAACTGAGTAGTGACAAATTATTTGGGCTTGGAACATGACCTACTGGCTTGGTTCTTAATAAATATTTGTCGCCGCATCAAGTAATTCAGAAGAATGGATCAGGGAAAAGTTGTAGTTTAAATTATTTAGAGAAATAGGAGTTTGCCTACCACAGTAGTACAACAAAGGTAATGGAGCATGCTGTAAGAGGCCACTTCAATGGTACTAATTTTACATATCTAGAAGGTACAAACACAAACGGAATATGAAGCAGTTATGATGAAGGTAAACCATATCAAGAAGGAAGATCTTAAATTATGGGATGCCATAGTGGTAAGGAACTTCTCGGATGTGCTTCTTCAGCCGTTGCAATTGTCATTATTAGGGAGAATGAAAGAGTTTGAAATAGTAAACAGCCAAAAATAGCTTCCATATGAAAGTTTAATATGGAACTATCTCAAAAGAATTCAAGGAATTGAAGACTCAGCTACAACAGATTTTACCAGGAATTCATTAGGTCCAGTGTTCTTCTTTAGTGTATTCCACTATTGGCTTTGAAGAAGACGAGCAGGAGCTCAGATTATTTGTTGACTAAAAGATGCCAGATAGAGTCACTATCAAATTCAATTGTTCTTTGCCTGGATGTAAAACAAATTTGAATAGTTGAAGGGTACAAGATTGATTGTTAAAACTAATCTAGGGCCTAGGTATCACACAACAAAAATGCAAATTGAAGACATCTTAAAGATTGCTACCAGATAAGTGTTGGATACTACAAGTTACATGTAATGCCATTTCGGTTGATTGATATAGTTATAACTATTATGGACCTGATAGATAATGTGCTTTAATCCTTATCTAGATAGATCTGTGAGAGTTTCCATGGTAGCACCTGGAAATTTTAACTAACTAAAAAGGGTATTAATTAATAATATTACAGATTTTGAGAGAAAAAAATATGGATGTGGTTGAGAAACGTGGCATTCCTAGAGCATATCATTTCAGAGGCTAATAGTAAGAGGATCTTCGAAAGACAAAGACAATCACTAATGGACTTAAACTAAGCAAGTGCGGCTGAGGTTGATGGCTGCTGTGGTCCAAAAAGAGATTTTAAGTAGGTTTTAGATTGGTCCACCTTGATAATTGTGCTTTGACTAGGCCTGTTCAATAGAAGAGTAAATTTAAAAGGGGAGAAAACTATGTGGTCAGTTTTTAGGGTTTATCAATGTATAAAGAATGGATTGGATGTGCACCAATATCAACGTCATCAGGGACTGGGAAATTTGTGGTTTATAGTAATGCTTTGGAAAGTTTTTTTGGCTATATCTTCATGTATAATGGAGGGATTGTGGTTTATTTCTCGAGATGGTCAATGGCTATCAAAAAGACGACTCCGCTTAAAAGGGAAATTGTGCTATATAATTTGAAAAACCAATAGAGTCAACCCTAGGCTGTCAAAGTTAAAAATAGTGCAGTACAAGTATGTGTTGGGATAATGTTGCCAATGAGATGCCAAGGGTGATATAGGAAGGAAAAGCTACATTGAGTCTCTACTGATAAGTACTGCTCCAAATTGAGGTTCGTGACTACATTGAAGTTCAAAGATCGTTTTTTTTTTAAGCAAGCACCCAAAAAGGTGTAGATTTATTAGAAAAAGCTCAAGATTTACAATGGCGAATGTTGGGAAGTCCCTTGGCATCCGAGATAACCAAACCTTTCACATGGGAGGGAATGGTGATCCGGATCATATTCAACATACGTGGGCGTAATAATGCCCTCATTTGCTAACCTATCAGCTACCTGATTTGTTATCCACAAATACATGTGTAGAATGAAACAGTTTTGCCTTCTATGAGCCGTTTGATGAGCTGGAGTTCATGGTCAATGCTCCATGGTGGCGCGGACAGTCATTTTATATATTAACGATAATTAGAGAGTCCATTTCTACCTCCACAGCCCATAGGTGTAGAGAGAAACTAATTTTTAGGCCATCTACAATAAGAGACTCCTTTTGGACACATCTGACTGAAGATATACAACGCATTGAAGCAGAGGGGATTAATTTTTGCTAGATCTGCAGCAATTACCTTTGGAAACGGAAATATGGAGGAAATTGTCTTCAAATAAGCACAAATGTCAACAATGATTCTGGTGGCTGAAATGCTTGTCCCTTCAGTAGCATTATTCCTAATCTTACTACACAAGGGCTGTCTCTAATACACATCTAGATGTGTATTGCCCCATAATGTTCTACAGAGACTCTTATACACAGACATTAAAGCTGCAAACACCTTCTCAAGACGAGCTAAGATCAGGCCAAAACTCCATTCGAACCACTCTTCGAAAAAACTCCAAACTTGTGTTGCCAAAGTACATACCACAAAGAGATGGTTGGCAGATTCTTCATTGTTACAAAAGCGGCATTTAGATGGTAGTGGGATGCCTATCTTGGCAATCATGTCATCCGTTGGGAGCCGAAACTCTCCCACACAAAAAACCTCACTCTCCATGGCTGGTTGGGGGAGATTTCAATGTCATTTCCAGCTCTGTCGAATACACACATGGCTAGCTCACTATAAGAGACAGGGGGGACTGAATGGATGTAAGGGTCCAAATGAGCTTGTCCGAATCAATCCGGCAGATGACTTTGTCTTTAATACGTTCCAAATGTTATGAAGCTCCTCGCTGGAATATCTCTCGTCGAGTAATGATAAATTCCATTTGCTAGAATTCCACACTTGCTTCACTGAAAGGTGGCTATCATAAACATGTTCCACCATGTTAAATAGCGGCCCGTGATCAATCCATGTAAGTGGTTCGAATGAGGAGTTGGCATTCCGGGTGAGAAAAAACATATTTTGCTCTGCCGAATCACGAACACGCAGCATTCGTTTCCATGTAAATGAGTCTCCAGGTGCTTCTTGAGCTACACAAGGATGAAGGCAGCGGTTTAAATATCGTCCATGGAGGAAGGAACTCCATAAGGAATGGCCTTTTCGAAACTTCCACCATAATTTCTTGCTGAAACCATGCACAACAGCCGCTAATGGAGTAATACCAAGACCATTGGAGGATGCTTGGTTGACAAATGGTAGACCATGCTATCCAATGGCGTTTTGAAACCCCTTCCGAATTGCCCCAAAAGAAACCCGCAAATTGCCTTTCTAACTCCTTTTCTCTAAAACTCCTCATATATTATACACATCTAGTACGAATCCTCCACATCTCGCATTCGGATGATTCAATTCAGAAATCGCGTTTGCCAGCCATGAATGCGTTGTGTCACTTTCTCTATCATTGGCTGAAAAATTTCTTTCCGTTTTTTTGATTTCTGGATAGGGCATCCCAAATATATGAATGGTAGGGATTTTCTTACAAAACCTGTTTTGAATTGAATCATCCGAATACGAGATGTGGATCTCTTATAATGAGAGATGGTAGGGCATGACCTCGGAAGAGCAAACTCAGAAATTTTCCCAATGCGAAATTGATCCTTCAAACCACGGGAGAAAGGCTCCATCATAATTAAGAAAATTAGGAAACAAAGGTCCCCTTGCCGAACTCCTCTTAGATTTCTGTCTCTTATACACATCTAGATCGTAATAAGAAAAGAAAACCAACAATATTCCAGACTTTTCTTCACTAAGGAGATCCAATTTTCAGCAAAACCAAACCTCCTTAGAATTCCTCATATACACATCTAGATGTGCTGAACTATCCAAGCTATTGCGAGGTCCAACTTAATCACCAAATGCACCACATACATGGAGCTGGACCTTTGTCTTGAAGATTTAGAACTAATACATCAGATAACAGCCTGTCTCTTATACACATCTAGATGAATGGGTCGAAAATCAGAAAAAGATGATTTGATCTGCAACTTTCGGGATCTAAAGTATATGAGGGTACTAGTGAACATAAGTGGCAGTGTTGCCCCCTTAAAGAATGCACCTACAGCATTGAAAAGATCTCCATGAATAATATCCTAGCAAAAGGAGAAGAAAAACCATTATATCCATCAATGCCCGCTGCTCCATCCGGGTTGAGGGAGAAAACCGCCTCTTTTAACTCCTTAGTGGTGAGTTCAGCTAGCAAGAGTTGATTGTCCGCATTGGAGATTATCGTGGGAAGAGTATCTAACAAAGTGTGATCTATCACCATTGGTTCATTACACGATAAGAGATGTTGGAAAAATTAATCCTCTGCTTCAATGCGTTGTATATCTTCAGTCCAAACACCGTCCACTTTAATTTTTGAGATCCGCAAACGTTGTTTCTTGGCCATAAGTGCAGAATGGAAGAAGGTGGTATTATGGTCGCCTTCCTTTAACCACTTTATCCCCGCTTCGCTAAAAAATTGGAACCGTACGGTGTTTGGGAATGTTTTAGATGTGTATAAGAGACAGATGTATTAGTTCTGAAGCTTCAAGGCGGTCCAGACATCTAAATGCCGCTTTTGTAACAAAAAGAACCTGCAAAAAATCTTTATGCTTAGTCCACATGTTTAAGAATTTAAATGGCTTTGGGCCTGTTGTAACGTCGTTTGACACTTTGATAAGGAGAGGTGAATGATCTGAGCACGTCTTGATGAGGTGTTCGATGTTAATGTTGCGGAAGGCAGTCAGGAATTCATTGTTGCATACGAACCGGTCCAATCTTTTCCACACCATGCCTCCCGTCCTGTTGCCCTCCAACAATCTTATTTGCACATCTAGAAATTGAACAATCCATTCCATCAATCCACAAGATGGAGGCAGTCATTAAGATCTGTCATGGCTACAACATCTAGATGTGTATGCCACCTGGAATAATTCGTCCGAGCTGGAAATGTTTCAATGAAATCTATAAGCTTGTGGCTTTATGAGGTTGGATAGTCCGGAGGGCCTCCCAAAGTTCTCGTCTTTCAGCCTTAGTACACTTTGCATAAATGAAAGAGATTTCCACAGTTGTATGGTAGGATGGTAAGGAGCAAGAAACATGAAAAAGTTGATCAGAAACTAAAATGGGGGTGAGGACGGACCCCTTATTCCAAAAAACCCAAATCTTCCCGTTAGAGTTAGATTGACAACAATCAAACCCTAACTTGTGGGCAAAAAGAGAAATCCTTGCTTTGTCCACCATAGGCTCCATTAAAGCAAGAATGTTTACAAATTTTTTGTGTAACTAGCAACTTTAACCTACGAATGGAAGGTTTATTACCTATTCCTCTTATATTCCAAGCTAGCCAAAAGACCAAACACTATCCATTAACAATGAGGAGAGAGGGACGGATTGGAAGGTTTCTTAGCCAGCCTAGTTCGCATAGGCCTTGGCATATTGTAAATTCGTTTACGTCTACTTTTCCTCTTGGACGAAGGTTGACTCACCGGTTGCAATTGAGCGGGAGATGGTTGCTGGTTGTCATGTGCTGTATGTGGTGCATGGGGTGATTCGAGAACATCTGGTATTGCAGCTCCTATCTGCAAGGAATTCAAAATTTGAACTGATGGGGTGGTTAGAGATGGGGATTTCATCTTGCAGCCGTGGTGGTGGTGGTGGTGGTTCTGCCAGGGTGATCAATTCCTCCGCAGCTGTTGGAAGATGTGAATTTGGTGGCTTTGTACCCGAGGGGCCCGGGTCCGTGCTAGGAAGTGGAGTCCATTTTTTGGTAGCCTTTTGTGTTTGCTGGGGTTGTGGGACGTTTTTTGGGATGGTTTGCTGCTGGAGATGCTGGTTTGATGGACGAGGGTTGCCGGCTCTACAATCCAATGATGCATGACCAATGTTTGTGACAATTTGTACAGTAACTTGGCAAATTTTCATAGCTGATTTTCTGCCATCTTCCATTCGTACCAACACCAATCCAAACTTGCGAAGGTAAAATTGCAAGTAGATCAATTTCTACACATACCTTAGCAGTGTTCGGCTGAGTGAAATTGCGGGTAGCCAAGTCCAACTTTAGTGGCGTACCAACTGCTTGTACGATGCTAAAAATAGAGTGTATTAGAGCCAGAAGACTGGGAGGCCCTCCAATGTTATCCACACGGGCACGATGGAAGGTTCTATCTCCGGCGTGAAAAGAGGGTGCCATTTAAGAACACGCATGAAAAAACCATTGATGAACCATGTGGCTTTAAGCCAGCACCTTAGATAATCTTCTTCTAATGTAAAGCGAATCATGACATGCTTGTGATCAATATAGCCTCTGTGAAGTTACCTTTGAAACCAATAGTGTGGAAACTTTTGCGGAGTAATTCCATGTTAGGCTTGCCTCACGGGAAATGACCAACCAAAGTGTGTTTAAATGGAGCAGCCAGCTTTTGAATTTCATCCTCGGAGAAGAAGACTGCCGGCTCTCCCTTGTAGGATTGAAGCTTTTTCAGCGGTTGTTCTGGTTGTGCGTCTATTGTTCTACCCAATAAAGCTTGTGCAAATGATTTAGGTTGCCCCCCAGCAATAGGCTGGAGGGACATCACCCTCGGCCATTGCAAAGATTCAAGGAAAAAAGGAAAAAAGACTAGATAGAGAGAGAGGTTTTAGAGAGAAGGAGGAGAGTTTTTTCGGTTGAGAGGTTTTTAATTCCCAGCACTTGCCATCTTACGATTACTCAAAGATCGTTTATCAGTGAATTTATGGGCTATATTAGGATTCATAATCACTTATGTTGGAATATTAGTTTACAAGGGATACTGAGTTCTGGTAAGTAAGTAATCTGATGGTTTTGGGTTCAGACAGGTAATTGTCAAATGATTCTGGGTTTAGTAGATAGGAAGCCAGATAATTTATGGTTTGGATAAATGGGCAGTGAATCGAGTTTTCTAGAAAATGAGTTTTGATTAGAGTTCCAATGGAGCAGATACTTTGTTACTGGTTTGTCATCTTTTTTATGAGGGTTCCGACTAACCTTGGTTGTGATTGGATAGTTGATATGGTACCGCTAAGAAAATATCCTTTCTTGATCAAGTCGGGATTGCATTAACATCTAGTTTTACGGCTTAAACTTCTCATAAGTAGGGAAGAGTATATGACCCGCACATTTTTCGTTGATTAACATTCTCTAAAGTATTCATTGAACTCTATTCTTATATTCAATGTCCATTTTATCCTTCCTAGTTTCCAGGATAACATTTAGACCTTTTCCGACCACTTTATCTAGATTTTTTCGATCTTTCCATGTGAATTTAGTCTAGTCATTTTACACCTATTTATATTCATTCTTATCTTATAAAGTGTCACTTAATATTACTCTTTAATGTTCAAAGACCATTTTGCCATTCAAGACAATTTCCTAAGTCGACGGCTGATATGCAATTAAGTGAAACTTTAGGGACCAAAGTGCAATTTAGAAAATTCAACAAGGCTTCCTTAAGAAGCCACCTCCATAGCATTTTTATTGCCATTCTTATCTCCAAAAATAGTTTCACACTTATTTTCTATAAAAAATTTCCTACACTTCTTCAAGCTAAAATCTCAATTTGTAGGGAAGAAGTAATGACTTGGATTAAACCAAGAAATTGAAGGTACATTAGTGTTGTAGTACTGATTTTTCCCTCTTATTATGTAAGCTTTGCATGAATTTTTGCAAGGTTTTGCAGCCAGGTATTCTAGTTCTTCCAAGAATAAAATTTGTTCTAGTCTTGGTATATGGATTTTTCGTGTTAGCAAATATATCCTTGTGCTATATAGCCTTGATTTATGATTCAAAACAACTTCGAAACATCTGAAATAAAGGTTTTGAATGACAGTTTCATGGCTCTCCTATGAACTGAATGTTGTTAAATCTTTTTGTTAATCATTGATTTTGGTTAAAATCACTTCTTAAAGATGATATTTGAAGGTCTTGGATTAGGGCCTGCTAGTTGGATGAAATTAAATTTTCATGGAGTTTAAGCCTAGAGTTTTGGTACCACAACTTTCCTTTCCTAAAACTTCCTAACTTCTTTCCACATGTTTTGACACTCATTTGTAAGCATTTGGAGCCATTTTTTGTCATCAAATTGAGCTTCTTCATGCTTTTGCTAGAGCGACCAGCTTGCTTATTCGAGTGACCAGCTTACTTTTACAAGTCAGCAGCTTGCTTGTTAATATGAACAAGCTGGCTTGCTCAAGCTTTGCTTACTTATGATCCTACATTGTACCTCAAGGTCTACACTTTTGAATGGTGTTATTCTCTATTGATTATTGGCCAAGAAGATAAGGTTTTCGACCAACCAAAGTTAGGGTACCAAGAAGTAAATCTTCAAGGTAAGTGGTACTTGAACCTTGTTATTGGTTGTATGTTATACAGTTTAATGTGCAGCTGTGAAATGTGTTAAAAAGTGGTAAGTGTGACAAAGTTACCAAGGTTTACGTGATACCTATGAAAAGTTATTTAAATACCTTAAATGAAATGCAATGCCCTTTGATGTTGATTACTCACTGAAAGCTCAAAGGATCACTTTATCGGACTCGGTTTTACTTTATTTCATACACTAGGTACTTACTTTGCTTACTGATTACTGGCAGCATTACCCAACTTTGGTTGTGCCCAGTCTACTCAGGCAGATAATAGATAGACCTGGAACTAGTTACCAGAACATTACTTCGAACCATGAGCTCACTGAATTTTACTTGCATATTCTGATTATGGCTTTTAGTGTGAACATTGAACACTGGATTGATGATATGCTTACATTTTGTAACTAAGTTTAAGCGCTAGTTACTGACCATTGTTTTGCACATCCCATGTTGTTTATACTATTTGATAGTTTGTGGGTCCATAGATGTTTTTGGTATTCTATTTGTGGACCTGAGTTGGGAGGGAACTTTTGTATGGACTCTAGCTATTGTAGCTAGGGTGTCTTGGGGGTATAGTGGGAGGTTGTTCCCTTGTGTTTGGTGTACAAGCCAATATCTCTTATTAGAATTTATTTTGCTACTAAATAATTTGTTCATGGCTTTAAAACTCTTCGGCCCATAGTTGTTCTTAAGAATGTTTGTTTTTGTATAAAGAATACCTCATCTTGGTTTGTTTGTCCCATACAATATTCTGGTTGGGGTTTTCTAGCACTGTAAACTCTTGCAAAGATTATAGTTGTTAGATGTTCTTGATATTGTGCCTTGCACACTTGGGGTAAAGCCGAGGTGCGGTGTGTCATGGTATGGGTTTTGGAGCGTGACATAGGCAATCAAGTTGGGGTTGAATATTATGCACTAATCGAATGCTTTAATTCATATGGATATATAGTCTATTGGACGGGCCAGTAGATTTGCAATGAGTTCACCGAAAACTTGCAATTACAATACAAATCCTAGATTAGTAGACAACATGAGGAATTGATTGGAAAATAAACCAAAGCATTCAAGCGGATTGGTAAAGGAAGAACAAACCATAGGCATCTAATCATCTGAACTTTAATCTTTTTGCTTAGTTAATTTTATTAGTTAGCCTTGCATGTTCTTGTATTATCAATTACATTACTGTCAGTTTAAATAGAAAATTAGTTATGAGCAACTTGTTTGTCGAGCATAGTCCATGTGGGAATGACCTTCTCTATTTATCATTATATTACTTGTTTGATGTTCGATCCATATATCTGGGATGAACTTTGTGTCTATATTAGACCGTAGACAAGTTTTTGATGCCAATGTCATCGACTTTATGCTTGACAACATGTTTTCTTTTGTTAATATTAGATTAAGCATTAAATTTCTAGTTTAACAATTTTTTCATTTTGTTTGTATTTTGTAGTGTTTTTCCACCATTTTTATGCCCAAGAGGTCAAGAGGGAAACTTCTTCCTTTAGACCTTGAAATTGAGCATACGTCTTGAAAACCACGAAGGAAAGCTAGGCGAGGTTTCTAGCCTATTATAGAAATGGCTAACGAGAATAATCCTGTAATCTGGTTGTCCAAGTGTCACCAAATCTAGACAAGCCGAGATCTCTTAGGGACTTTATGGTCTCGACTTTGGATGATCTTCAGCCAAGTGTAATGAGGTCATTAATCTTGGCGAATAATTTTGAGCTAATGCCACAAAAAAATAAAATGGTGTTGAGTCTTTAGCTATGTTTTCGAGTGATGATCTGAATGTTCACATCTTCAACATTTTTGAGCTTTTTGACACTTTTTGGAATAATGGTGTGTCAGATGCTATATGACCAAGGCGTTTTCTATTCTTACTCCAGGATAAAGCCAAGGAATGGTTAATTTCTAAAGCTCCATGTTCTATCACTACCCAGAATGATTTAGCGCAAAAGTTCCTGACAAAAATTTCCACAATCAAAGATAGAAAAGTTGTGGAATGACATTACTTCATTTCTGTAGCATGATCTGGATCCGTTGTTTGAATCATGGGAATGATTTGAGGACCTACTTCGGCTATGTCCATATCATGGTCTTCCATGTCGGCTTCAGGGCAGTTGGATAAGAGTTTTCCCTAGCAGTCGAAACTGTCCCTACGCAACAGGTTCAAAGGACCAACCATAACTATAATAGATGTAGTAGTTGGGGAGCCATCATGAGTAAGTCTTATATTGAGGCAGTTTAGATGCTAGAGGACATGTCTATCATTCCTTCAAATAAGTATCAGTGGTCTAGTGAGAGGAATGCACCAAAAAGAATGCTAAGCATTTATGAGGTTGATGTTCTTATAGCCTTCATAGCACATTTAATCACACTAACCAAGAAGATAAACAATCTCGGCATTCAGGGAAGACCAATTCAAAGTCCTTTTGTTTCTTGCAATGTATGCTAGGAGGGACATTTTATGGAGCAGTGCCCAAACAATCAAGAAGTGGTAAACCATGTTGCCAGTTATAGCTGAAACCCAAGCAATCCATACTTCAACACATACAATCCAGGTTGGAGGAACTACCCAAACTTCTCATGGAACAACAACCAGTAGGGTGGACCTTCATCATCTAAGAGACCACAAGTTCCATTAGGATTTCAACATCAAAATAGACCACCACAAAAATGGCTTGAAGTGAAGACAACAAGGAAGATTTTCTTGGCAGTACATGGCAAAGATCGATGCAACACTTCAGACTATAAATGCCTTACCTCAAAGCCACAAATCAATGCATCAATTCAAAAGCTTGAGAGTCAAATCGGCAACTAGCAAATTCTATTAATAATATGCCCCAAGGTACTCTTTAAAGTGACAATGAGGTAAATCTGCATAGAGAAGGGAAAGAGCAATACAAAGCAGTAACACTTCGGAGTGGTCGCTAATTGAGATTTGAGAATGGCAAGTTCAAGCCATAGGATTCAAGAGTAACTAGTGAGAACAAAGATGTCATTCCAGAAACAATTGCACAGGAAAATAATCTGAATAATGATGTGATACTTTCCAAGGTGCCATATCCACAAAGATTGAAGAAGCAAAGTTAGATTGGCTATTCAGGAAATTCTTGGATGTCTTTATAAAACTTCACATTTTGCAGAGGTATTGGAAAAAAATCTAGTTATTTGAAGTTCATGAAGGATATTCTATCTTTAAAACATAGATTAGCCCAAGTTTGAGACTATATCCCTAACAAAAGAGTGTAGCATATTTCTACAACAGAAGCTACCACCTAATGGCAAGCTAAAGAATCCAGGAAGCTTTACTTACCTTGCACAATTTGAACATAGCTTACAAGTAAGACTCTATGTGATCTTACTACTACCACAAATCTAATACCTCTCTCTATTTTCAAGAAATTGAATGTGAGAGAAGTGAAACTAATATCAGTAACCCTCCATCCTGTAGATCAATTATTAACACATCCAAGGGTTCATTGAGGACGTGTTGGTAAAATTAGATAAGTTTATATTTCCTGCTATTTCATTGTTCTTGACTTTGAGGAAGATTTAAGTATTCTAATAATACTTGGTAGACCATTCTTAGCTAAAGGTAGAACCCCCATCGACATGTATGGTGTGGAAATAAAATTTAATGCTTTTAATGCTATGGAAACATTTAACCAAGAGAAGGAATGTTTTGTAGTCAATACAGTACACAAGGATAATAGAGAGATGATGTCTCAACAGGTGGATTTAGATTGTGTGTTTAAGAAAGATATGATTACAAGTGCAGATGAAGAAGATTTGCCTGAGGAGTTCCACAACTACATTAAACACATGATAAGAAAAATAACTCCCAGGCAGATGCTGAGGTGAATGTCAATGAAAACAAGAATTCCAAGGAGTCCTGTAAGGATTGGGAGGATAAAGAAATTGAAGATCCTGTGAAAAAATGCAGTGAAATGGGCAAAGCAAAAGGAACAATTTTAGAGGTCTTAATAAGGGAGTTGAGTTTCCTCGAGAATACCTCTACACAGATAATAAAAAGCAAAGGGGAAAAAGAATCTCCTTGCCAAACACCTCTAGTAACTTGAAAAAATCCATGATTTTGAACATTGATAAGTAAAGTAAACAGCTGCATTTTAGATTACCTAGAATGAGGTTAATAAATCTCTTGCAAAAACCAACTTTCACCAAGTCAACTTCCACGAATTGTCACAAGACACAATCAAAGTCTTTGAACATATCTAATTTAATCACCATATTGCAGCCCCTTGTTTTGTTGTCTAAGGAATGAATCATTTCTTGACCTGGCAATAAAACATTATTAGGCATAGATCTTCCTTTTGCAATACCATCTTTTTCTTTAGAGATGAACCGAGGAAGCAATAAGAAGATCCTGTTAGCCAACAATCTTGTAAACACTTTATTAATAAAATTACACAATGATATTATCTTGAAGTCTGTAAAAGTCAAAGAATTTACCTTTTTAGGGATCAAGATCAATAAGATTCTCTAGATATGTCTTGGGATAGGAACTTCTACCAGCTATCCCTTACTACTTAAAGAAATTGATCGTGCTTTGTCCACATGGCTTGAAACTGAAAAGGCTTAGGCTCTTCAAATTTAAAGTATTTAAACTCCACCAAAAGAGGAAAACGGTCCGAAGTAGTTCCGTTCTATTGGGAAACCAAGGCATTCAACAAAAAGCTTCGACATTGATGATTATACAAAAACCTTTCCAACCATTTTCATATACAATAACTATTCCTGACACCCATCTAGTTGGAATTACCCCTAGAGTAAGGCACCTCCATGATTTAGCCACAACTTGAAATAGCTTGATGCCGAATCCATAATAAATATCATGTGATGCCAAATCCAAATACTCTTGTGTCAAAGTAATGACATTGAAATCACTCAAAACCTTCTAGGGGCCAATAATCAAAGAAGAGATAATTCCCAGCTGATTTCACAAGTCCATTCTATCCGTCCTTGTGCTCAAAGCATACACAAAAGAACAAGCCACTGATTGATCACACATATCATGTTTTACAGAAATATGAAGATATTGATCCTGATTCAATCGATCATAAGCATGAAATAGAAGATTCTAAAAGACCCATATTTTATTAGAAAAAATCAATGAACAAAAGGAAAACCCTAGCTGAATACGTAGTTCTTCCAATTTCTGAGCTTCCAGCATAGGTTCAGTCAACACCATGAAATTTATTTTATGAATTCGGATAAGTTTTTTGATTCTCCAAATTGTAGGTTTATTACCTATTCCCTTCACATTCCAAGCAAGTGCACTAATCATCTAAAAGGGAATCAGGTAAATTGATTGAAGGGCTTTAATTGCCTTGTAATAATAGTCCTGGGAATTCAGAATTGATTCTTCTTACCTCGTGTTTGCCAAACTAATTTTCTACCCTGAGAGTCTACAAAACCTCTTTGAGTACCCATTTTAGTATTCAAATCTTTTCCAAACAGCCATAAGTGATTAAAATCATCAATTCTACCAAGAGCCAGTCAGATAATTTTATTGGGGTTAGAGGGTCCCATTTGTATAACTTTTTCCATGGTCTCTTTTGGTAGATATAGTCTAGATTGTTGATCATCTTAAAGCTCTGAAACCATGTTTAGATCATCCATGCAAGAATTATCCAAACTTCTCAGATAGGGTTAGGGTTATTAGATGTAACTTGATTAGGGATAGAATTTGAATCATCATGAAGCACATCATTTTGAGATGGACCAAAACCCTTAGAACCATTACCATTAATGTAATTCATCAGATCTAACACATGAACAATATTGTCTTCCATGACAATTGGCTGCTAACTATGGTTAAGATGAGAATCCTTAAGAATCACAACATACTGAGATGGAAAACCAATTTCCTTGACCTTTGCTAAATCAGAATCCTTTGAACCATTACCAATATCGTTATCAACAGAATCCAAGGCGTGACCAAAATCTTCCTCAACAATTGGCTACTGGTCCACGATTTGATTGATTAGGTAATAAGTGGGAATAGACTCTTTTTCCTTTTCAGAAACTTTGAAAGAGTTACCCTTGGGTTGTTTCTGTAAAACTATTTCATGACGTTGCAAAATATTGTTAGGATGCCGAACCTTCAACTGTGTAGATTGTTCTTTTTTTGGTTATTACAAAGGCTGCTAAAGATTTAGTTGGATAGGTTGAGGTTGAATCCGATCATTATTAGCATGAAAACTATCATATTGGGAATGGCCAACCCTAAAATAGTGATTAGAGTAAGACAACAAATTTTCATATTCTATGTATTAGCAAAATCTGTCATCATCTCCGGCTGATTCCTACTCAAACTCTAGATGGATGGGGTTTGTTGAAGTCGCAATCAACACAAACCCTAGCAATATTAGGCTTGTTAACTGTGGCAGTAGAGGCATCAATCTTTAATGGGGTACTAATGAATTGTACGATAGAAAATAATGACATTTTGTCAATATAGATGCAAGAAAGATCCTACAAGGCAACCAAATGGGCACTATTGGAGATTCAATATTGTCCTAGAAACTAGGTGTCCATTTTTGGTTCTCACATAAAACCCGTTGATAGTCCAAAAACATTTTCACCAACAACGAAGATAGTCCTTTCCAGCCTAATGAGAATGTGACGATAATCCAAGAAACCAAGCATGAACCCTCCAGCAAATCGAATCTTGTGAAACTCGAGGCATAGGCACTCCATGGAGTGCTTCCTTTGGAAAAATTTCCAATCCAGGTATGCTTGAAATGAAGAGAAAGCCTTTGGATATCAACTTTGGTGAAAAAAATAGTCGGCTCTCCTTGAGAAAGAGATAGTTACTTTAGTTCAAGATTTTGAAACTACAACATCTGCAAACGATCTATTAATTACCTTGGGTTGCCCTTTAGCCAAAGACTAAAGAGCAGCCATAAGAATTAAACTTGAAAAAGGTTAAAGATGGAGAATATGTGTGTGTGTGAGAGAGAGAGAGAAGGAGGAGTGAAAACACTTGCTCTTGATAATACTACCCCAATTTATAGAAAAATCGCTAAGGCCCACGGTTCAATTCAACCCATTCACAAATGGCAAATGGAATAGGTTTGTTGGAACACAAAAGGCAAATGTCTTCGAAAAAAGCGAAAGATTTTGCCTGCACTTTTTGTTGAGTGCAAATAGCCTTTTATTTCGTTCGCGACGGGAGAATGAATCCTCATTGTGGGTTTGAGGAGGGCGAACCTCCTTCTTCCTTAAACACTTCAACTTGGTTTCAACTTGACCTCTCTTCAATTCTTTCATGAGCATGTAAGACCAAAGACAATAAATATATATCTTTTGTTTCCTATTTAACACACAAATACAATGCTAACACAACAAAAATCTATAGAACACTAAACACCAATTTATTCACATGAAACGTTGAAAACAAGGACTAACTTACATAATTAAACCACAAGTGGAACATAAAAATAACTCTAATTATAGAGTCATCACTTATATGGCTTAAAAGGGGACACTAAGGATAAAACTTCGATTAGGTCACCTTTTTGGCTCAAATGGTCCAAAGAGCTTGCCTAATTATTTCTTTGGCTCAAAATTCACTTACATATCGCAGGTAAAAAATCACACACAATTCATATGAATGTCACAAACAAAACAAGTATCACAAGGCAATCATGATTAACAATAATTGAAAATTACATCAATGTCACACTCTCATTGAAGGGAATATATTTAAGTTTAGAGTGATAAAACTTTCACATTTTTTGAGGGATGAAAAAGCTAAGAATGTTTATGCCTAATCAATCCAAACACTCTAACAAATATAGTCCCCGTGAAACATATAATGTTAAACTGTAATCACATAGTCACAAAAATTATTAAGTGCACAAAAACTACTGCCAAGAACCAAAAAAAAATTTTCGTTAACCCTCAACAATACTTCAAGCAAAGAGGGTATACAAAACCTGAGGGATTCTATTTGGTAGTCGAAGAGTGTTTTATACAATCAATCCTCTAATTTGATAAAAAATATGCAAAAATTAAAAATCTTTGTGTTTTTAGAAAAGATTTGAAAAAAGAACCTTAAATTTTAAAATAAATACACCACCAAGTTTAAAGATAAATAAAAAAACACTAACAAGAACACTTCCAAATGCGTAACACACTATCACAATTACATCACCAAAAAAACAAACACATATTCCAACTTAAAATGAAACATTGTCCTCAATGTTTAAAACTACAATAAAACACAAGAGAAACTTCAAAGTCATAAAAAGTAAATAAATAACAAAAACACAACTTCCATGATTTTGGTTGAAGATTGGCTCACTCTTCTTCTTCGTTCTCTTCTAGCTTTCTTTTCACTCGTGAACTTTTCATCATCTGACTCATCACTAGCCTTATTCTCCAAATCCTCGATCACATAAAAAATGAGTGTAGCCAATAATATTGGAGCTTCTGACATATAAACATATTTTTTTCACCAATGTATTGAAGTAAATTTCCCATAGCCTTCATGTACTGATAATGATGCTCCACTTACCTTTCAAACATTGCCAAGCGGCTTCCCCATACTTGGCAGATTGCTTGAAGTGGATGCTTTATCTTTTTGCAGTTGCACATAGTTAGATTCATCTTTGAGATTGCCATACGATTAATGGGCATGCCCGTGTCAATCAGCTTGTCTTGGTTTTCATCCCATTAGACTCATGAATTTAAATGCAACTACGTGTCTAGACAAAGAAACAATTGTCCCTTGCTTTTGGTTTTAGCTATGTGAAATATTTGTTCATCAATAAAACAACCCACATGAATATGGTATCCATCAACCAAGCAATAAAGCAACAAAATTCTATAAATTAAGAAAACTATGATGTTATGTTAGTCGCATGTGTAGCCGGAATCATGGATGCGTTTATGAAATTGTACAAAACCCTTGCAATAGGAGACAAGTGTTTACTAGAAAATGATATCTTAGTCCCTAATACATTCTTACCTCTATTCCATGGAACATCAACACCATCACATAAAAATTTAGCCATAGTAACTATATCTGGATCATATTCCTTTTGGTATCTACTATAACCGTCCTATTTATATTAAATAGGACAAGAAGTTTGTTAGAAGAATCATGAGTAGAAAGAATTTTCTTTCCCCTATCCAAGAATTCACCATTTTCATATTCAAGGACATTAACATAGAATTATTTCATAACTATTTCTATAGAAAACTCATTATGCTTTCAAAATATAGACCAAACTCTCAGTTGAATTGATACGTTCTACTTTGTTTTGGAGGCCTCTACGTTTCCACGGAAAATCAAATTTAATAGCTTTTTCAAGAATGAACTTGTACTTTTTGGAATTTGCAAGAAGCCTATACTTATCATAAGCTTTATCAGAAGGGAATCGAGTTTTAGAATAATTTTTCTTCAAAGAAGTACTTGCTTTAGAAACATTCTTCACTTTAGATGCCACGATTCTAATTTCATACTATCAAGTCAATTTGATTTTTAAAATAGTCAAGAAACAAGCTAAAGAACACCAATTATACTAACAAAGTGCAAACAAAGTCTCCCTAAGCTTGAATATTCACAAAATCAACCCAAAAAAGCTCAACTAAGCACAAATAAAACAAGGCAATTTCACCAATCAAAGATCAATTAAATTGAAAATATTAACTTTAAAACCACTAAAAAGGATACAAATCACCTTGTAGATGTCTTAGAAGTGCACCTTGGAGTTCCCTTGGTCCTTAGGAAGAATCCTCCATAGATTGACTATCTTGAAGTTCTTGGTGAGAATTCCTCTTCTTGTTTTTAATTCTAGAAAGTTGAACAAAAAGGTGAGATATTTTTATGTTATACTCAAGATTTGAAGTGTAAATCTAACAAATGGTTTTCTTTGGGAAAGACTTTAGAAGAGTTTATAACGATTTTGGGGTTCTCTTGAAAGTGGAGGAGATGGGTCTGTATGAAAAATGCGCTGTGAATTCCTTAATAAATGATAAGCTCATAAATGCTATGTATTTTTTGTCTTTTACCTTAATTTTCATGTAATTTGAGAAATAATTGAGTGAATTATGAGTTTAATTGTTCTATTTTAGTTTGTGGAGGTTTTGCATAAAAAAAGAGTCAAAGCGACCAAAATGTTGGAGAAAACTCAAAAGGATTCAAAACGTGTACCGGTAGGGAGTGAATTTAGACACTGTTTGACATTTTTAGCATTACTTTCTTGTCCAAGCTCGAATTGAGGTGATGCAATAGTGTTGCAAAGCTAAGAGAAAGAGGTAGAACTTTCATATTTTGACTTTTCCCAAATTCCATCAGCTTTAAGGCCAAAATCGAGGTGGAAATTAAGACGGTGCACAAGAATTCATGCACATATGTGTACTGCGCAAGCTGAGAAAAATAAAATTTTCTTCTGGAAATTGTGCACATGTGCGCACGATGAGCAGCTGGTGACGTATATTACTTGTTTTGGAAGTTTTCTCCACCTGGTTGGACTCCTTTACGAGATATATTGTAATTCTATAATACAAGAGGTCTAAACCCTGATATATCCCCTATAAATACCCCATAGTATGGGAGTTGAACATATACGTAGTAGCCATTAGTTAGAATAGAAATTAGAATAGAAAATTTCTGAGGTTAGGGTTAGGGTTTCCTCTTCTTGTTCAAGACTTCAAGCACATCAACTCTTGTTCCAACTACGCAGTTGAGTTTGCTTTCTTATTTAAATTCAATTAATTCCAATTTTTGTTTCAATTCTATAGTTTTAATTTGATCTTATTGCATTTACTTTTCTAGTTCATTAATTTAATTTTGCTTTTGGTTAATTTTGTTGTTTTCTCTAGTTTTAATTAGTTTTGGTGATTGTTCTTATTTTCTAGGGGTTTAGAATTAATTTAGTTGGGTAGAACAAAACCTTGCAAGTGAATTATCTAAATAGTGAAAGATTTGTGAACCCTAGTACTTGACCAATAGTCCTCGTGGGAACGTTCCTTATTCATCCGATCTACAAACATACCTCGTATCTTGCGTGCGTGTGTAATCATAGATTAGGGTTATTAAGGCTTAATTTATTACTTGTTTGTGAATTGGATTACCTAATCAGTATTTACCCGAACAAGTTTTTGACGCCATTGCCAGGGACTATTCTTGGCGCAATATTAGGTTTAGATTAGACATTTTATTTTCTTTATTTAAAATTTCTTTTTGTCTTTTAACTTGTCTTTTGGATTTTTGCTTTCATATTCAAACTTTGGTCTTTTTCTTGTAATTTGTGGTAAATACTCGTTCATTCAAACAACCATTACATCCCGGTGATTTAGAGATTGAACGAACTCTATCCAAAAACCACAATAAACAACAAGATTCAAGCCAAGGAGAGAGTACATTCTTATCTGATGGAGATTCCGAACCATAATGCTAGGCAGCAAGAAGGAAAAAGATGGCTGACCATCCTTAAATGCTTACATTGATCTAAAGTGCCGAAGTCGAGCCTAAAACTATTAACAAGGGCGGTGTATGGGAGGCAACCCATGTCCTTTTACATTATGTTTGTCGTGTTTATTATGTTTGTTATGTATACCCTTAAGGGATTAAGTTTTCCCTGACTATTATGGAATTTTATTCCTCAATTTCCTTGTTTTCTTAATTTCTTAATGGGTTTAACGTTGTGTTTTTCTTTTAGTATTAATCACATGTTTCAACTGGCTTCATGGATATTTATGTCGAGGACTATGCCAACTGTTCTATATTGCCAGGAAGCTTTCCTTTTCCCCTCTTTATGCTTTTATTTTGTTTAACATTGGGGAGGGGAATTATCTGGATTTACATTTGTTTGGTGTAGTTAGTTTAATTGTTGCACCAATATTTTAGCTTTTCTTTTGATCTGAAAGGTTTTAAAGTTACAATTTTTGAAAATTATTTTTTAAAATTTTGAAACTTTTTGAAATTTTCAAAAATTCCACAATCACTTAGCATGTCTCTTTGATTTTTTGTATGATAATTTTTGAACTGAATCATCATGAGTAAGTAGTCGGTGTTAATATTTTCTTTGCATTATTTCTAAGAATTTTCGACCATTAACAGCCATAAAATATTTCATTTTTGACACTTCAAGAAAATTGTGTAAACTCGTTTATATTGCATCTTAGACCTTGTTTTCTTACTTTTTTGGGTAGAAGGATAGAGCATTTCTTTGGAACACAGCCTTTCTAGCCAACCCTAATTGAAATTGTATCCCTAGTACCCTGTTTAAGCCTTAATTTGTAATGAAAGGAGAGAAACATCATTCCATTTCTTTTATTAAAATTAATTTTATCTATCTATATGAGCTTAATATTTTCTCTTATTTTCTAGCCTAAATGTCCCTTAAAAACAACTTTTATGTTTTGAGTCTTTCGAAGTTTCATCGGGCATCACGATTAAAATTAAGGTGGAAATTAAGATTAGTGCTCTGGAATTCGTGCACAGGCGCATGTGGGCATGTACGCAAGCCGAGAAAAAAAATTTTCTTCTAGAAATTGCGCACATGCACAAGAAAATGCTGTGCATGTGCATACGATGAGCAACTTATGACATAAATTGTTGTTTTCTCCACCCGGTTGGTTTCCTTTACGAGTTTTATTGTTATGTCATCATTTTAGGGGTCTAAACCCTGATATATCCCCTATAAATATCCCATTCTATGGGAGTTTCACACATATGTAGTAGCCATTGGTTAGAATAGACATTATAATAGAAAATTCCTTAGGTCAGGTTAGGGTTAGGGTTTTCTTTCTTGTTTAAGACTTCCAGCACATCAACTCTTGTTCCGGCTACGCTCTTGAGTTTGCTTTCTCATTCAAATTCAATTCAATTCTAGTTTTTGTTTCAATTCTGTAGTTTTAATTTGATCTTATTGTGTTTACTTTTCTAGTGTATGTCATTAATTTAAATTTGCTTTCGGTAAATTTTATTACTTCCTCTAGTTTTACTTTATTGCTTTCTCTAGTTTTAATTAGTTTTGGTAATTGTTCTTACATTCTAGCGGTTAGAATTAATTTAGTTGGGTAGAATGAAACCTTACAATCGATTAGTCCAACTAGTGAAAGATTCGTGAATCCTAGTATTTGACAAACAATCCTCGTGCAAATGATCCATACTCACCCTATCTATAAACATACCTCTTATCCCTGCGAGCTTGTGTAACTATTGATTATGGTTATTAAGGCTTAATTTGTTACATGTTTGTGAATCGGATTATCTAATCAACATTTACCCAAATAATAAACCCATTATAGGGCCCCATAGTCCATGGGTGCTAGTACGCCCAGCTGGTAGTGACTGGGTATGCCATCCACAGTCTGGGTAGTGGTTGTCGATGCACATTTTTCAATCCAACCTTGAACCGTTTTTCATCCCTTTGAATATTTTTAACTCCAATTCACCTTGAAACTTTATTTTAAAACCTAATCCACATAAACATCCAAAATTGAGCTCAAAATTATAAATTAAAAGTACACAAATAAGTAAAAATTGAAGAACACAAGGCTAGAAAACATGGGTTGCCTCCCAAGAATTGCTTTTTGTAAAGTCTATCACTATACTTTGTTAATGCTTCATGTAATTGAACTTCTCAAAACTTGTTTATGGATGCCATCAAGTTGATTCTTCGTGTCAACTATGAAGTAATTGAAGAACTCGTGCTGCTATCTCCTTGTCCACACAATACAAAACAAGATTTCCCTACTATGTGCCCTTAAAAGTACCTTTCCTTGTTCTAGATCAATCGATGCTTTGGAAGTGGCTAAAAATGGTCTTGCTTCTATCTGCTAGCTGGATAGGCTTGTTGGCCTTATGAGTGATTGTTAAACCAACTTTCCTAAAATAGATAAAAGCAATAAATTTAGACTTGCTCCAAAATCGCAGAGAGCTCTATCTGTTCAAAAACACCATCTATTTTACAAGGTATAATAAAATTCCTTGGATATTCTCTTTTTGAAGGTTTCTCATCTCGCTTTTGCAGATGATATAGTCATCTTCACTTGGGGAAAAAGAAAATATTTGAAGAATTTGATGAATTGTTGGATTGTTTTTAAAGAGAGACTGAGCAACAGATTAGCCTTTCTAAGTGCTCTTTTGTTTTCTAAACTTCAAGCCAAATGTCTTTGGTTAGAAGGGTAGAGCACCTTACTAATATGAAGAGTTCCAAATTGCGTATGTTGTTTCTTGGTTGTTCGATCTTCAAGGGTAGGAGAACTCCGAGCCAACTTTCGATATATTACTAATAAAATTAAGGCAAAGTTGGCTAGTTAGAAACATAAATTGTTGTCTTGTCATCTATTCCAATACACATCATTGCTGTTTAAGATCTCCCGAATATGTTGTGGCTACTAGTGAAAAAATATTTGCTAATTTTTTCAGGGGGGTTAAAGATGGGAAACCTAAACGGCGTTATTGGAGAGTTTGGTTAGAAATTTGCTACCCTACTGATGAGAATGGAATAGGTATTCGTAACCTATCTAATGTAATTGATATATTCACTTTGAAACTTTTGTGGAATTTTATAAATCTTCCTCCATATGCGCAAATTTTATGAGTGCAAGATATAGTGGTGATCCAATTTTTTAATCTCTTTTCCGGAAGAGAATGTTGAAGCCAAAAGATAAATTACACAACTTCATTCTAGTCTTTATCAGGAAGGTGACTGTGATGTTTAGCGAGATAATTGGATTGGGGATGGTCTTTTCATGGTTTATTGTGAAGACAATGTTCCACTTAATCAGGCTTATTCTAATGATTCGGGTTGGGATCATTACTTCTCGGAACAGATTTCAAGTCCTTAATTGAAGTCTAAGTTATTGGCTAAAAAAGTGTATTTATCTAATGATCCTGATATCTTGATTTTGAATTCTTTCTCATCATGTTATCTAATGATCCTGATATCTTGATTTTGAATTTTATCTTTCTCATCATGTTCTTTCTCCATCTTAACTAACCATGGGTATGTTACGAAGCCATGTTTGAAATTGGCCTCTGAGAGGTTCATTCGAAGTTCTAGGATCACTTTGAAAATTTTGATCTTCATGTGGAGAGTCCTAAAAAATTTCTTGGCCTTTCTAGAGATGATGCAAGAGTTAGGGTTTCAAATGGCTTCAAAGTGTCCCTTTTGTAATAGTAAGGATACTTTGGAGCACTATTTCTTACAATGCATTGCTGCTCGGCAGGTTTGGGGCCACTTTAGCACAATATTTGTTATTGCTACCTTTCCTCACGTAGATCTTTTGCTTAAATGTTTACTTTGGTGAATATCTGGTTCTTCTACCATTGAGGGCACCATTATCTCAATCATGCTGACTATCATTTGCTATGTTCTTTGGCTGCATAGGAATGCCTTTACTTATAATGCTGAGAAGAGGACTAGGGTGACTTTACTTCACAAAGTTACTGCCCTTCTTCGAGAATATTACACTTGCTGGACAAATTTGGGTATGATTCCACTTTCTTAAACCTTCACGTTAAGCAATTCTTGCCCGATGATAATTTGATTAGGCGACAGCTTTCTACCCAAACATTTTCTTGGACTAAACTAGGTGCTGGACAATTTAAGCTCAATGTAAATGGTCATCTGTGGGAAATCCAGGTGTTATGGGATGCAGAGGTGTTCTTCAAGATCATTATGGCAATCTCATATTTGGCTTTGCAAGACATATTGGTCAAGGCTCAAATCTAGAAGCTGATGCCCTCGGTTCATTATTGGGGCTAAAAAAGCGCTTGGCTGATCAATTTAAACATGTTGTGATTGATGTTGTCTCTCAAGTGCTAGTAAATATGATCAATGATTCTGTCTGCATTCCTTAGACTTTGGATGCAATAATTCGCAAGATCAAGCGGCTTTTTCAGCTTGGCAACTTTCAATTAGAACATACTTTTAGAGAAGCTAATTGTGTAGCTGATAAACTAGACAAGTTAGGTCTAAATGATCAGGAGTAGTGATCTCTATTTTAATTTACAATTTTATGCTCATAATTCTCTTTCTTGAATTCATGGACTACTTTAATTTAGATTTAGTGGGTTTCCCCTATGTCCGAACTAGGTACTCTAGCGCTATTTTGGTCTATGCCTATTGATTGGAGGTATGGCCTAGTACCCATTCTTGAACTCATTTTTTCGATTATTATTTATAATATTTGGGAGCAGCGCGCCCTCACCAAAATTCCAGTCGTTAGCTACACAAAAAAAGTACTATTGAAAAAAAAAAACTCTTATTTCTTGTTCTAGGGTTTTTATTATTGCTCTTTAGACTAGAGAACTTCATTAATTTCTCACATTGTCCAACTTCAATTTAGAGAATTTTCAATTCAATGCTAGATTCCTTTGTCAAGATAAATTCCAGTAATTTCATTTTTCTTAGTTGTGCTTTATTTATATTTGTTTACAACAACTTCAGTTTATTCAATTATGAACTTGCTATCCAATTAACTTTTGCTTTGTCTACCCCAATTATAATGCACTAAATTCATAAGGGTTGGGTGCAATTTACGCAATTCTCCATGGGTCAATTCGAACAAGGATCAATAAGAAAAATCTTAATAATTAGGTAATAATTTACACAAGTTTGACAACTCTAGAGAATACTAACTCTAGACTTGGTTAGGTTGGCCGATACGAGAGTTGATCCCCAATCATAAACCTATGTTAATTATTAGATTAATTTAATTTGCGATTAGAGACGGCCAAATTGATTATTTAGTTCTCAATAATTCGGTACAGATAAAGCTCAAATTGATTAATTTAGGAGATAGATTCGTCTACCCAAGTAATTTATTTGATAGGATTCAATCGAGAGAGATCGGGTTGGATTGAAATTTGAGAATTGAATTTCCATGCATTATAATTAAAGCAATTTATCTGAATTTTGACTAACTATAGGAAATTGCTAGCCTTTTACCCAACCCATCTTCTCAATTATCTAAACAACTCAGGGACGACAATCCAATAGGCAATATTGAACATCAAGTCAATTACTTGTCCTGATTTGTTGTTTTAATTTTTAATTTTCTTTCTATGTGACATTGCTCGCTTTTCTTTTCTACTTAACCCGTTTATAGTGTTATATATATTGGTACGTGTAATCAATTCCTTTGTGTTGTTCTCTGATGATGTGGATTAGTAACACACATAGCTTCTTACCTAGATTGTTCTAGAAGTGCCTACGTGGCAGCCTCATTAAGGGTAATTATGTAATTCAGCTTCAGCTGAGCTAGCATAGAGATAGCCTTAAGCCTCATCGTTTAAATCTATAAATATGGGGCTTGAGTGCTACTAAAAGAGGATACACAATTCAGAATCCAATCCAAAATTTGGATACTCAAACACACACTTGCAACTCGGATATTCCACTTTCTCTCTCCTTCTAGAATCTATTTCTAGTTTCATCAATTGGCGCCGTCGGTGGGAATCGAACCCACGATCACGTTCAATCAATTCTCAGTCATCGGATGAATGAATTGTTTGTTTTTGTTTTAAGGACGATGAAGAACCATGGAACACGCCGAACTGCTAGTAAGGATGCCGAGACGAGCAATCAGCACCTCGTAGTGCATACCGACGAACTAGAAAATGCTGGAACATCAACTCAAGCTCAGCAAAAGCAAAATGATGTCCTGAAGTACATTGCTGACCACTTCGAGTCTTTTCGAGCATTCGTGGAACAGCGCGAGAGCAAAACCCCGACTGAGCGCTCGAACCTAACAGCTACTCCACAAGCTGAACAGAAGCGCGACCCTGGCCGACGACCTGGCAAAGAACCGGTTGATGCCATGAGCCCAACCGATCTACGTCATAAACTAACAAAGTCGCGCTCGAACGAGCAATCGAATGAGTCACACTTATCCAAAAGTGAAAAATTACCGATGCACGAGAGACTCGGTGCGCATTCTTCAAAAAAATCAGGATCGAGAGGACCCTCCTCGGTTGTTTTAAAACAGCTTGAGGAGCAGAGCCTCGAAAATAAGAAATCCAAGAGATTTTGAAAAAAAACAATTTGCTCCTGAATACTCCTGCTACGGTAGAGATTGATAGAGATCCGTTCACAATCTCTATCAAAATTGAACCTCTTCCAATGCAATTCAAGTTGCCGGACTTAGACCGCTACAAGAGAGAATCTGATCTATCAGATCACTTACAACACGTGGTGGCAATCACTAGCCTTTATGGCTACAGTGACGCGACCCGATGCAAGTTGTTCGCAACAACTCTTCGAGGCCCGGCACAAAAATGGTTCCAGGAGTTACCGACGAACTCAATTGCTACTTTCCATGACCTGGCAAAGTCATTCTTGGGTCACTTCAAGAGTAAATCAATACTACAGAAGGACACATCACACCTCATGAACATCCGACAGAGGTTCGATGAGTCACTTAATAAATTTGTGGACCGCTTCAATGATGAGATGGTCCAAATAAAAAATGTTGATGAAAGAATTCTAGTGGCTGCTTTTTGCAACGGCATCCGACCAGGCGTCTTACTTCAACGCCGAGTTGGCCAAAAGAATGCCGAAATCCTATTCTGAACTTCTAGAAAGAGCATCGGAGTTCATCCTGGGCGAAGAGTCAAACAGGACAAAAAGGGAACTCTACGATACACAAAGAGAAAAAGTCCTGAAAACCCCGAACCCCTCATCCTTGAAAAAACTGAGGGTCGCTGACAGGCTGAACTATTCCAGAGCCACACCTATGGTGAACCGGGTGGTCTTTCCGGGCAACAACTTCGGGAACCGATCCCCGAGAATAAGGAACCATCCTGATGCTGACTTCACACTCCTCAATGTGTCGAGGAGGGAAATATTATACCAAGTGCAACACCTGGGTCTCCTAGAGCCACCTCCTCGGATGGTTTCAGCCTCGAATAAAAGAAACCGGTCAAAGTACTACGCTTTCCATGGTCAACACGGTCATGATACCGAGGCATGCAACCATTTGAAAGTTGAAATTGAGAAGGCCATCCAGGAAGGACATTTACAGCAGTTCATCTATCGAACTGATCGGCAGAGTTCCAAAGGAACAATGCCAACCAAAGAAATCCGGCGCAACCTCGACCGCCACCTCGTCAACAGATCCGAGGCGGCCAGAACAGAAACAATCCCGTGGCAAATCAAGATAAACAAATTCGCATAGCCGGGGTGATAAACACAATTGTCGGAGGCCCGACGACCGGGGACTCAAACAATGCCCGAAAAAAGTATGCCCGGAACTTTCCTTCAGGAGAGGATCGGGAAAAGTGACTAAAGCCATTTATGAGCCTCGGATACACCTTCGAAGACCCAGTCCCCAGCCGAATGCCAAACAATGACCCCGTGGTAATTCACGTAAATGTGGCTGGATATGAAATGCAACGCGTGTTCGTAGACACCGAAAGTTTGGCGGACATAATCTTTTGGGATGCTTGGGTCAAAATGCCATATGGATCATTCTTTGATAAAACCTTTCAAGACTCCGTTGGTGGGCTTCACCGGAGACTCAATCGTGCCAGAGGGACAAATAATGCTTCCACTGTGTGTCCCTTGGAGCTCCCCTGAAACACAGAATTGAGATGACCAATTTTTTCATCGTCAAAAGGGACAGCTCCTACAATATGATAATCGGCCGACTCACACAGTACACCTACAGAATCCTTCCCTCCGTATTCCATATTGGGATAAAATTCATTTTGAGGGATGGGTCTGAAGGAACGGTCATTGGTAGCCAACAAGAAGCCCGAGCCTGCTATATTATGTCCTTGCGGTCCCAATCGCAAATGATGTCCATTGCAGACAAGGCTTACTTGGAAACCTTCGATGCCTCATCTACCTGGGATGGCTTTGAAGAGCCCATGACAAGTCAGAAAGAGAGGGAAGAGATGGGGCAGCCCCGACTGGGAGCTGCTAAGATCCCCGAACCTCTAGAGCATAAAAGAAAGGGCAAGGCAAAGATCGAGACCCAAGACGATGTTCAAATTGAGGAGATAGCTTTAGATCCGAGCCTTCCTGATCGAAAAATCAAGATCTGTGCTACTCTCCCAGTAGAGTTTAAGGAGAGCCTTTCTCTTCAGGCTTTTAGCCAAATACAAGGACGTGTTCGCCTGGACCGTCGAAGACATGCCCTGCATCCCTCGGGAGATAATTGAGCACAAACTTGTAGTGGACCCGGCATACAAACCAGTGAAGCAAAAGAATCGCCTCTTCGGTCCAGAGCGCAGCTTAATAATCAAAGCTGAGGTGGACAAACTCTTAATAGCCAGATTGATTAGAGAAGCATTGTATCCCACATGGCTTTATAATCCTGTCCTTGTAGAAAAACCAGACTCTTCTTGGCGAATTCCCAAGATTTTACTGATCTTAATAAAGCTTGTCCAAAGGACAGTTATCCGTACCCCCGGATCGATACAGTAGTAGATTCATTTGTTGGATTTTACATTTTACATTTTTTAGATGCATTCAAAGGCTACCATCAAATATACATGGCTAGAGAAGATGAAGAGAAAACCTCTTTCATCACCGACCGAGGCACGTACTGCTACACTACGATGCCCTTCGGACTCAAAAATGCCGGAGCTACCTATCAGCGCCTCGTCAATAAAACCTTCAAGTCCCAAATAGGACGAAACATGGAGGTATATATTGACGACATGGTAGTTAAAAGCCGAACATATGAGAAAACCCTAGAAGATCTCAGGGAAACATTTGAGACGTTAAGGTCCATCCAAATGAGGCTGAATCCCAAAAAATGTACATTTGGGGTCCCCTCGGGAAAATTCTTGGGATTTATTGTCTCTCACCGAGGAATCGAGGCGAACCCTGAAAAGGTGCAAGCCATAATTAATATGAAAACTCCCACCTCGGTGAAGGAGGTTCAAAGACTAACCGGTAGAATGGTGGCCCTAAATCGATTCTTATCCAAATCAGCAGAAAGGGGCCTGCCATTCTTTCAAGTAATAAAGAAGACTGAGGGCTTTCAATGGACCGAAGAAGCTTCTAAAGCCTTTGAAGAACTTAAAGAATACTTGGGCACCTTACCGAAGCTCGCTTCTCCACAAAAAGGCGAACCGCTATATAATTCCTGTATATCTTGATTGTCTAACCGGTAGTAAGCTCGGTTCTCTTGAGGCAAGACGAATAGGGTAACCAGTGCCCTGTGTATTTTGTAAGTAAAGTGCTTCAAGGTCCAGAGAAGAACTACACCCATTTTGAAAAGGCCGCCTTCTCGTTGGTGGTGTCGGCTCGGAAGCTGAGGCCTTATTTTCATGGTCACAAAATAATAATTTTGACCAACCTTTCTTTGAAAAATATCTTGAACAAACCAGATGCTTCAGGCCGAATGCTAAAGTGGTCTGTAGAGCTGTTTGAGTTTGACATAGAATTCAGACCTCGGACAGCAATCAAAGCTCAGGCTTTCGCTGATTTCATTGCAGAAAGCTGTGACATCGAAAAGGTTGATCTCATCCTAACAACCGATCCAGTAAAAGAGCAAAAAATGAGGGAAGACCTTGCATGGGAGCTTCATGTTGACGGAGATTCGTGTGAGTCCGGAGCCGGGGCAGGGATAATAATCCAATTTCCAGAAGGGGACTATGGATCTCACTTATGCCCTCAGATTCGGATTCAAGGAAACCAACAACGAAGCTGAGTATGAGGCCCTCATCTATGGGATGGAAATGGCCCACCAGATGGGTGCCCGAACCTTAAAGATACATTCGGATTCACAACTGGTTGCTTTGGATATTTTCAGACAGCTATATCCCTAAAGGATGAAGAAAAGTCTACCTTTACCTGTCCTTGTGGCACCTTCGCTTACCAGTGAATGCCTTTTGATTTTTGTAATGCACCAGCCACATTCCAAATATGTATGTTTGCAATCATTCATGATATGATTGAGAAATGCACATAAGTTTTCATGGATTACTTTTCTATAGTTGGTTCTACATTTCATAATTGCTTTCATAACTTGTTCCTAGTTATTGAAAGATGTGAAGAAACTAATCTTGCTCTAAATTGGGAAAAATGTCATGTCATGTTTCAAGAGGAAATAGTTTTGTCATAAAATTTCTGCCAATAGAATTGAGGTGGATAGGGTGAAAATTGCACACAGATGTCATTGAAAAGTTATCTCCACCTGATGTTATTAAAGGAATAAGAAACTTTTTTGAACATGTTAATTTTTATCGGTGGTTCAATAAAGATGTTTCTTCAATATCTAACCCTTGTGTGCTTTATTGCAAAAAGATGCAAATTTTTACTTTGATGAGAATTGCTTGCGTGCATTTAATATTTTGAAAAGATCTTTAGTGTCTGCAAACTACAGTTATGGTGTTCGATTTGTTTTTACCTTTCGAGCTAATGTATTATGCAAATAATTTTACTGTGGTTGCAGTATTTGTTAGAAAAAGGAGAAAATTTGGCACATCATTTATTATGCTAGTAGGACTCTTAATGAAACACAAGTTAATTACTCTACAACTGAGAAAGAGTTACTAGCTTTTATGTTTGCTTTTGACAAATTTCATTCTTATCTAATTGGTTTGAAAATCATTGTTTATATAGATCATGCAGCATTAATATACTTGTTTTCTGAAAGTGATGCAAAGCCTGGACCAATTTGTTGGATTTTATTGCTGCAGGAATTTGACTGTGAGGTCATTGACAAGAAAAAGAGTTCAAAAATAGTAGTCGATCACTTTTCAAGACTAGAATTGCAAAAGGAAAAAGGTTTAGGTTGTCACCTATCAAAGAGGAATTTTTGGAAGAGCATTTAATGGTAGTGGAAATTAGTACGTAGTATGCTAATACAGCCAATTACTTGGTGGAAAAAGTTCTTCCACTGTCAGATCTTAAATTTTTCTATTGGGATGAGCCTTAGCTGTACCTACAGTATACTGATCAAATGATCCAGAGGTGTGTACTCGAATAAGAAATGCAAAGTGTGCATCGAATGTGTCGTTCATCCCAAGTTGGGAGGCACAACGGGAATCAAAGAACTACGGTTAAAATTATTTAAAGCAAGTTCTATTTGCCATCATTGCTTCGGGTTACTTGAAAATTTCTTCAACAATGTGATGAATACCAAAGAATGGGAAATATGTATCTTAAAAAGATGAGTTAGATATGCCTCTAAATAATGTTTTTTGCAGTTTAATTGTTTGATGTTTGCGGATCAATTTCTTGGGACTATTCCCAAGTTCTATTTTTCAATAGGTATATCTTGGTAGCACTAGATTATATTTTGAAGTGTGTTGAGGTTATGGCATTGCCAAGTAATAATGCAAGAGTTATTGCAAAATTCATTTGCCACAATATTTTCTCAAGGTTCAAGGTCGCTGGGTATGGGATGATACACAAAATTTCTCTACCCTATTATCTCAAACTCCAGGACAGATTGAGGTTTCGAATATTGAGTTTAAGTGGATCTTAGAGAAGACCATGAATGGCTCACGGAAGAATTGGTCATGAAAGCTTGATGATGTACTATGGACATAGCTGACTACATTTATGACATCTTAGGGATTTTCCTAAATAGGTTGGTTTTTGGGAAAACTTGCCATTTACCTACAAAATTTGAGCATAAGGCATTCTGGGCAGTTAAAGCACTAAATATTGATGAGAAAACTACCAACAAAGTGAAAAGCGGTTCATCAAAATTTGTGAGTTATATGAGTTTAAGGAACAATCTTATGAAAATACATGTATTTATAAGGAGAGAGCAACGATATCGCATGATAAGCATATTCTCTAAAAAGAGTTCTAGTCGGGCGAGAAAGTGTTTATTTGTGTAGTGATTGTTACTAGACATGAATTATGCAAGTATACATATTGAACAAGTAATATAATCATGAGAAAAATATCTATTCCACAAGAACTATGCAACCCCCTACTAAGCACCTAAGCTTCACACTTTCAATCCCATCAAAACTAAGAAGCAATGTAGTAAATAACAGAAAAATAGAATAAAAACAATACAATAATTCAAGTAAAGAGTGAAAAAAGTAGATAATTGAATTTTTTAGTGTTCACTTATTCCTTACCAATCCCCTCAATAGATCCACTTAATCATTTTATCATTTCTTGATTCACTTATGTCATTTACTAGTCTAGACTCTTATATAATTGTGAGTTATCTTTCAGGACTTCTCTCAAAACCTACTAAACCTAGCTAATTCACTATATTTCTATGTGAATTCGATCCAAACTTAATGCATAGATGACCACTCTATAGGAGTACCTAAGATGAATAGGTATCTTTCCATATTCACAAAATGTCCGTCCTTCCCTATAAAACTTCCGAACACAGGCTAGTTAGACCCATTCCTAGCCCGAAACCTCCTCATTCAATTTCTGAGTTAGGATAACAAATTAATTTATAAGTTGATCATGCATACAAACTCATTTAATACCATCTAATTAAACAAGATCATAATCATGAATGAAATAAATCAAATCTATTCAGATTATGGCAAGTTATGAATGAAACCATATATTCAGGGTGTATTGTCTGAACAACTGATACAACGAAAGAGACAATTACAATCGTGAATAACATATTGAACACAAGAAATAGGGAAGGGAATGAAAAACTAGGGTGGTCAAGCCGAGTCTTCTCTTCTTCTCCCGTGTTCTCTTCACCAATGTCAGATCCTTACTTGTGTTGATTCTTTTATTGCAGCTGTCTGATGTTTTCTGTGGACTGTGTCATGCTCTCTCTCCGTAATTAATGACCTAATCCTTATGTAGAGCCTAACATGGTTTACACGAAAATGTTTCAAAAATATCCAAAACCCTAGTCAAAATCATAAAAACCCATGAAAATGACTATTGCGGGGGGTTGGGCACCCCTAACCAACCTCTGCTAGTGCCTAGGCACTAGTAACTGGTCACCCCTGCCAAGCCTCTAGTTGTGTCCAGCGCCCAACTTTACCTAGGAGTGCTAGGTCTTGCTCCATTTTGACCCATTTTGGTCCATTTTCGCCTCGTTTGACATCCATTGCAAATAACAACTACAAAACACAATTTGCAGACATAAATGCACATTTTTTTTAATATAAAAACAATAGAAACCTAATTTATACAATTGGAGTGTGAAATTACGAAAATACCCCAACTTTACAAACTAAAACTCTCAAATTATGAGCAAAAGAAAAGTAGTAAGAGTACATGAAAATACTCTCTTTTAAAGAGTTAACACATCCCTGAACTTGAGCATGTACTCATCCCAAGTAAAACAAAACAAAAACAAATACTAACATATAAGTAAACACATAACGACTGAACTTCCTTCCAAAATATCCATGGTCGTCATAAAGTAAACTAAGCAAACGAAGACAAGAATGTACACGCATACACACACAAATACATAAACATATATACATATAAATACATATGCATATACATACACATACATGCATACATAGCTTTAAGCACATTGATGCCAAAGACTTAAGAAAGCATTAACCATTCCTCTTGCAAAGAAATGTTAGAACAGATGCACTCGACACAAGAAATCAATTATCAAAATTTTAATACTAGATTAACAAGTGGCATAAAGTCGGATGGAAAAACACACAAGACATACTTACAAGTTCAATGAACCACAACCAAGGAACAAACGTAGGCTAAGAGATCAAGGCTAGGAAATATTTGTATATAGAAGAGGATTAAATCAGCTAAGAAACATTAGTTCACTAACCTTTGAACCATATCCCTTATAAAACCCTCCAAATACACAAAGCATTTAGCCAACTACATTTTTGAAGGTAATGTCGAACCTTCTTTATTACACATGAAGGAAATTATCCTTATTTATTCTCACATAACACACATACGCTTCATTTTCTTAACATTCTATTTGTTTATTTGCAGTTTTTCTTTTTTCTTTTTCTTTTTTCTTCTCAACAGATAATAGTGAGGACTTGGTAAAATACCAGCAGCATATTACACTTTTTTCCCCACTACACATAACCTTTCACTTAAAACCCATTATTACATCTGAAAGCATAGTATTGGCACCAAAAAGGACCAATAGTAACTTTTAACGTGATGGCTTGAAAGAGTGGTGAAACAGGAAAAAGGATACCCGGCTAAAAATGAAGTGGTTTATCAAGAAAATAGAGACTCATAAGCTGAAAGGGGTAACTGGGGATAACAAATGCAAATAGACAATCTTAGATCTTGATAATTGCATAGGTTTTTTGGCACAAACAGTTCAAAGAACATGACTAAATACTTTCTTTATTTGCGACACACCTATACATCGCAAGCAAGTAAATACATACCCACATATCCAACTAAATACTCTAAGTTAAACAAGATCGCAAGATTCATTCTTGATTAATCCTCAAGAAAACAGCAAACATCTCACACATCCTCAAGGCAATTGTACACACACACACACATATATATATATAATATAAAATAGTGTAGAGTTGGTAAAATACGAGCAACATGTTACACTTTTCCCCCACAACACATTGTGTATTTCACTTGACCCATTATTACATCCGAAAGCATAGTATTGGCACCAAAGAGGACCAATAGTAACTTTTAAGGTGATGGCTTGGAAGAGTGGTAAAACAAATAAAAGGATGCACGGCTAAAAATGAAGTGGTTTAACAAGAAAAAAAGACTCACAAGCTAAAAAGGGTAACTAGGGATAACAAATGTAAATAGATAGGTTTTTTGGCACAACCTACAGCTCAAAGGACTTCCCTAAATCACTTTCTTAGTCTGTTACACACCCAGATTGCAAGATTCATTCATGATTAATCCTCAATAAAATATCAAACAACTCACGCATCCTCACTCAAGGGAACCACAAGGATTAATATAAAATGTGCTGGGTAAAGTAGAGGAATTTACCTTCCCATAGGATTTTGTCATCTTGTATATGGAGAAGGAGGATGCTGATGAGAGTCCCCTGATATTACAAATGTAGTTTTTGGCCATGATAACTCTAATAAACTATAATTATTTTACTCTAAATTATGGCATTTTGATAGTTTAAATTCTGAACTTTAGTTAATTAATTGAATGTTTATGTTAATTTCTTTCATATGTGTTTATATTTTTGTTCTTGTTAAATATGATAAGTTTTTATTAAAATTTTAGCTAAATTAATGTCTTAATTTGACTAATATTATGTAGGTCTAAATTAGAGGTTGGAAGCTGAAATGAACAAAACTCAAGGACCAAAACTGCTGCAATTATAGAAGAAATGAAGGCTTGTTGGGAGGAGAGTCCAGATCGAGGAGAGTCCATATCACGATCTGGACTCAAGAAAGTGACAAAAGTGTTTAGCAGTCCATGTTGCGATCTCATTTCTTCCAAATCACGACATGGACTCACTGTTAGCTTAAGTTGTTAGGACAATTTTGTAATATTCTAGCAACCAATTTTTCATTTTGCCTTTTATAATACTCCACTATTTAAGCTACTTTAAAGATGTAATAGAGAAGTAAGTAGGAATAGAGTAAGTAGGTAGTGAGTAATTTTTAGGGTAGATTTGAATAGCTTAACTTTCGAGTTTCCTTTTTAATGAAAAGTTCTCTTTAATCATCTTTTAGATCTAGTATTAATTTCCTTGCAAGTTTAAATTTTGATTAGATAATTGTAGTGGCTTAATCATTAGCTTCAAGTAGATATAGTGTTTTACTTGTCTTCTAGTTTAAATTAGTGAGAATCTCTTTGCTTTCATTCTAGGTACTTTCATAGAGAAATTAGGGTTCTTGTTAATTTATTGCATTTTAGTTAAGAATTCTCAATTCCACGCATTAATTTCTAGTTAATTTTTAGTGGGCTTTATTTATTATTATCAAAAATCCAAAAATATTTAGATTTCAATTTTAACTCTTTTCAAATTTTAGTTTACAAATGGTTGCTTCTAGTGTTCAAAACTTCTTTTATGTTGTTTTTTTTTTATTTGGTTAATTTCTTTCTTTTTAATTTTAGTTTTATTTTGGTTAATTTAGAGTATAATTAAGTGATTTTATTTAATTTTTTTTATTAAGATATAGTAGCTAGTTTCTCAATTGTGTAATTGCTTAGTTCCATTTACTTACTTTAGTAGATAATTTAGCTTAATTTAGATTTTAATTGCTTGAGTTTAATTATGGTTTTGAGCAGTGTAGTTTCATCTCCTATTGTTTGAATTTTCTTAACTATACAAAGATCCGTAAATCTTGGTAATTGCTTGCCAAACAATCTTCATAAGAAGGGAACGATACCCACTCATCCTATATTACTATCAACTCCATATACTTGCGGAAGTGAGGTAGAGTATAGTGATTTTGTGAGTTAATTATTACTTGTTTTTTTTAAAGTTGAACTCTACCTAGAACAAGCAATCAAGTTTTTGGCGCCGTTGTCGGGGATTGTTCTTGGTATTTGGCAAAATTAAGCGCTTTAGTTTAATATAGTTGTTAATTTTGTTTATTCGTTTATGTTTGTTGTTTTTCTTGTGGAATTGTCTTGGCATTTGAATTGACTATTTGATTTGGTTTTTTTGTTGTGCATGGAAAGAGGAGATAAAGGGCCGTTTATTTGCTTGGACAAGGAAAGGGAAAAAGAGTTAAGGGAAATTCGGAAGTTTAGAAGAGTACAACAAGAGCAAGAAAGAATTGAAATGACAAATGCTAATCAAAATCAAAGGAATTTGAACATGGAGAACGATGAAGAAAAGGTTGTGGGGAATAATGGAATAGGTGGTTATGGAAATGTTTTGGAATGACATGAATGGGAATGGAAGGCCATTGAGAGAATATGTCTTACCAAACTTTGATGGGGCAAATTCTAGCATTGCATGAATGCCTATGCAAGCTAACAATTTTGAAATCAAGCCTGCTTTGATACATATGCTAGATCAAGGAAAAGATGTCCTAGTCCCTGGACCATTTGTGATTCATTCCATTGTACATTCACATCATCAAACAAAAATTTAGCCTAAAAGAGACAAATGTCTACTAGGAAAAGATGTCCTAGTCCCTGAACCATTTGCGATTCATTCCATTGTACATTCACATCATCAAACAAAAATTTAGCCATTCCATCTAAATCTGGATTATACATTTTATAAACGCTATAACTATCCCTATCTATATTAGCTAGATCAAGGATTTCATTCAATGGCTAACGAGTACATAAAAATTTCTAACCCCTAACCAAAATTTCACCATTAACATTGTCAAGGGCATTGGCATAAATTTCTCGTACAATTTGTTCTATCAGAAGAAAATTCATGATGTATACAAAACTTAGACCAACCATGTTTCCAAATCAAACATTCAACCTTATGTCGAAGGTTTCCATTTTCTTATGGCTTATCAAATTTGAATCCTATTTCAGAAATTAACATTTTCTTGGTAGAGTTATCTTGAAACCGATTATAAGCTTTATCTAAAGGGAATTGATTTTTTGAATTGTTCTTTGTTGAAGAACTACTTGCTTTAGAATTATTTTTCCCTTTGACACCATGATTTCAGTATCACACTAGCAATCTTAATTAACCTTGAAATAGGTATAGAAAAATATTAAGAACACCAAATAACTTAACACATTCACAATAAAGTTCTTCTTAAGCCAAATTAAGCACACAATAGGCAAGAAAAGTTCAATTCCAATCGAGCAATTTTACCAATTAAAGTACAATTAAATTCAACACTCTAACTTTGAAATCACTAGAAAGGATAGAAATCACCAATTTAGAAGCTTTTAGTCCCTTCTAGCAACCGGATAACCTTGGGATGGAATTACAATCCTCCAAGAGTATGCTCTTCTAGATGTTCTTGTTGAAACTCTCTTGTCTTCTTAATGTGCTGAAAATCGATAAAATATGAGTTCCTTGTGAGATTTATGCAAGATTTTAACTTTAAATCAAGTGGGTTTCATATTGTAAGTATTTAGAAGATTTTGGAAGGGTTTGTGAGTGTTTTGTGGGTGAAATAATTTCATAGGAGGGTTTTAAATGGGCTGCAATTTCGCAGCCCTTTCCTTTAACACGCCAGCCAAGGCGCTGCTCAGCTCTTGAGGATGCACCCATGTCTGGTCAATGGTGGCTAGATGTGGGTCAGGCTAATCTTCTGTGCTACAATTTTTGGTCATTCTGTCAACCATTTTTGATTGCCATATTTAAGCCCCAAATTATTTTCATGCTTCTTTTTTAACAGCTTGATCATATAACCAACAAAAATTTAGTTTAAAATTGTAATGTTAAGACTTCCTAAAATTTACTAAATTTATAACACCTAGAAAAAAGTATGAAAACATGGGTTGCCTCCCATGAAAAGCTTTGTTTAATTTCTATAGCTAGGCGTAATTGATGATCATGTATTCTAGAGTTCAACTGTGTAGACAAGTTGATTCACAATGCCACTAAAGCATTCTTTGATATGTTAACTATTTTCTTTAACCTTTCAACCTTGACTATCCATTAGTTCAACCGCACCATATGGAAAAACTTGTGTTATGACAAATGGTCCTGACCAATGCAACTTAAGCTTCCCAAGAAATAGCCTTAGCCTCGAATTGAATATCAAAACTTGTTTCCCTTCCTCAAAGTTTTGATGAAAAATATGTTTGTTATGCCACCTTTTATTCTATTCCTTGTAGAGTCTTGCATTTTTATATGCTCGGAACTAAAACTCATCTAACTCATTCGGTTGAAGAAGGCATTTCTTACTAGTTCCATCAATATCAATATTAACCTTCTTGATAGCCCAATATGCTTTATGTTCAAGATTGAGCGATAAAGGTGACAAGCTTTCCCAAAAATGAACATATAGGGAAATGTACCAATTGGGGTTTTGTACGCTGTCCTATATACCCGTAAAGCTTCATCTAAATGGTTTACCCAATCCTTTCTTGAAGGGCATACTGTCTTTTCTAGAATATTCTTGATTTCTCTATTTCAAATTTTCACTTAACCACTCATTTACAGATGGTATGGTAAAGCAATTTTATGCTTAACTCCACATTTTTGCAACAAGGCTTCAAATTGTCTATACAAAAGTAAGACCCCCATCACTAATGACTACTTTAAGAGTACCGAATCGAGTAAAAATTTTCCTTTTCGAGAATTTAAGCACCACTTTTGAATCATTGGTCGGCAAGGCAGTTGCTTCTTCCCACTTCAAAACATAGTCTACTACTACCAAGATGTACTTTTTGTTGAATGGTGAGATGAATGGACCAATGAAATCAATATCCCAAACATAAAAAATCTCCACCTCAAGAATGTTGTTTAATAGCTATTGAGATATTTCCTATTTTTTGGCATATGCCACAACTTGCTACAAACTGATATGCATCCCTGAATAGGATAGGTTAGTACTGGTTAGCTAATTTAGGGGGTGGTGACTCACTATGTACTACTTATTTTACTTCTTCCCTAATTTAGTTTTTGCTCTTATCCATCTACATAGAATTGATACTGGCAATGTAAGAATTCAACACTTGTCTAGATAGGAGTAGGGATTTTTTTTTTTGCTCTTCTGTTTTTAGATGTTATTTAAAGGGCTTCAAAATGTTATATGTCTTTGTTGCTCTTCATATTGTGGGAGGTTTAGTTTTATGTCCTCTTCCATGTACTTTTCAAATAACATACAAAATATGAGAGTGAGGCCCCCACCAATGCACAGGTGATTTAATCAAAAGAAAAAAAAGGATAGGGTAGTCCAATAGAACCTTGACTGCAACACTTTTGAAGTAATTTTAGTCCAATCAAAGTGCCCACCATAATTTGCAGCATGGCAATGGTATAAAATAAGAGTTCATCTCCTCTTATGGCACACATCTATGAATGATTTGATCTGCGCAGATTCTGAACAAGAATGGCTCATCCCAAATGTAGTTTCTTACATCAAATAGGAACCTCTTTCACTGCTAGAAAGTCATATCGAAAGATAAAATATTAGCAACTAAGAAATTAAACAGCATACCAAGGATCCTGATGATTTAAAGAGAATAGTTGCTTGTCCGAGAATGTTTCTGTAATCCGGATTGTTGATTGCTTCTCATTCCCTTGTTCTAGGCATGATAAATTATCCGCTACTTGATTTTTAGTGCCTTTCATGTGCTTTATTTCCAAATCAAACTCTTGTAGCAATAGTATCCAATGTAGTTTTGGCTTCACATCTTTCTTTGCAATTAAGTATTTGATAATGGAGTGGTTTGGGTACAATTACCTTTGTTCCTACCAAATATGCCCTAAACTTATCAAATTTAAACACCACTACAAGCAACTTCTTTTCTATGGTAGTAAACTACATTTGAGTTTCAATTATTGTTTTATTAGCATAATAAATAGAATGAAATATCTCATCTTTACATTAGCATAGAATAGCGTCAACTGCAAAGTCACTATTTCACAGATAAATTCAAAAGAAAGCTCCCAATCAATAGCTACAACAATGGGTGTTGTGATTGACTTTATCTGAAGAACTTCAATAGCATTTAGACATGCATTACCAAGCACAAAGGGTGTATCTTTCTCTAATAAAGTGTTAACGGTATAGAAATTTAAGAGAAGTCCTTAATAAACCGTCTGTAAAAACCTACATGGCCTAAGAAATTCAGTATGCGTTCGATTGAGATGCATGGGGGTGGCTTCTGAATTGTTGTAATCCACATCTTATCTACCGCTATAACCGTCATATACACTTTATGGCAAAGAACTATGCCCTCTTGCACTATAAAATGGCACTTTCCCAGTTAAGGACAAAGTTTGTTTCTTCACATTGCGTTAGCACCCTGTCTAAACTGAGCAAACATATTTGACTAACTCTAGTAAACTAAAGTTATTTTCCTCCAAATTGTGGCATTTTGATAGCTTAAATCCCGAACTGTAGGTAGTAATTTGAAAGTTTAAGTTAATTTCTTTCATACGTGTTTATATTTTTGTTCTTATTAAATATGATAAGTTTTTATTAAATTTTTAGCTTAATTAATTGCTTAATTACGTTAATATTCTGCAAGTTAAAAATCAGAGGTTGGAAGCTGGGATGGACAAAGCTCAGAGGATCGAATTGCAATTATTAAAGAATAGAAGGATTGCTGGGAAGAGAGTCCAAATCGCGATATGGAATTCAACATATCGGGATCTAGACTCGAAAAAATTGCGTAAATGTTTAGCAAGTCGAGATCGCGATCTCGACTCGTTGGTGGTTAAGTGTGAGGGCAATTTTGAAATCTTTAAGCAAACAAGTCTTGATTTTTGCCTTGTGTAATGTTATACTATTTAAGCTACTTTTAAAAATTGTAATAGGCAAGTAGGATTAGAAACTTAGATAGTTAGCATGCTGTTAGGATAGATTAGGATAGTTTGAGCTTCAAGTCTCTTCTTTAATGAAAATTTCTCTTTAATTGTCTTTTAGATCTCGTTTTCATTTCTTAGCAAGTTTAAATTTTGATTTGATAATTTTAGTGGGTTAATCATTAGCTTTAAGTGGATATAATTTTTACTTGCATTTTAGTTTAATTTAGTGGAAATCTCTTTCCTTGCAATCTAGGATTTCATAGAAAAATAAGGATTCTTGTTTATTTCTTGCTTTCTAGTATAAAATCCTTCATTCCTTGCATTAATTTTTAGTTAATTTTTAGTGGGCTTTCATACACATCTTATCATGTATAAGAGAAAGATATTTAAATTTCAATTTTGACTATGTTCCAATATTTAGTGTAGAAAAGGTTGCTTTTAATCTTCACGGTTCTTATTTGTAGTCTTTCTAATTGGGTAACTTGCTTACTTTTTAACTTTAATCTTATTTTGGTCAATTTAAGGTAAAATGAACTTGTCTCTACTTTTAGTTAATTGCTTTTGTTAGAATTTAGTGGCTAGTCTCTTAATTTCATAATTGCTTAGTTTCCCTTACTTATTTTAGTAGATAAAGTAGTTTAATTTGGTCTTGTTTATTAGAGTTTAAATATGAATTTAATTAGTGTAGTTTCATCTCTCACTCATTGATTCTTGCTTAAATATACAAATACCCATATATCTCGGTATTTGCCTTGCAACAATCCTAGTGGGAACGATCCCTACTCCCCTTGCTACTAGTTGACAACCGTATACTAGCGAGATGTCACCTAGTTAGTGGTAGGAGATAGGTGTTTTCTAAATATTTTAACTTGGTGTTGTAAAGAGTTGGAAGAAAGGGTTGTGAAAAATTTGTTGAAAAGTGGAGAAAAACAAGGTGTTAAGGATGAAGAGAAAGAAAAAGGGGAGTCTTCAAATAGGAAAGACAAAATGATGAATGAGTCTATTAAGCCCTAATCACCAAGCAATGAAGGCAAGGATCCAAAGCAAATCAAGAGCCAAGCACGTTAATGTGCCCTTTCCTCAAAGGCTAAGAGATGAAGAAAAGGCAAAGAAGTTTAAACAAGTCCTCACTTCAAAAAGAAAATTGCATGGGGATGAAATCTTATGCTTAACGGAGAATTGTAGTGCACTCCTGACAAAAAGGTTGCCACCAAAGCTCAAGGAGCCCGTATCATTTTCTATACCTTGTGAGATGAGGGTTTACAATTTGGAAGAGTATTGTGACTTGGGAGCTTCAATAGATATCATGCCTTTTGCAGTATTCAAGAAATTAAATGGGGGACAATAGAAGCCAACAAGTATCTCATTGCAACTTGCAGACCAGAAAATAAAGTTCCCAAAGGGGATCATTGAAGATGTGATTGTCAAAATTGACAAACTCTAGCTTCCGGCCGATTTCATTGTGCTAGAAATGGAAGAGGATGAAGAGATGCCAACCATTCTTGGGAGACCTTTCCTTGCTACCAGTCGTGCACTAATTTATGTTCAAGAGTAGAGAATTTGGAATTTTGGATAAATGATGAAATTGTTACATTTAATGTTTTTAGTTCATTAAAGCTTCCTTCAATTTTTTAAGATGTCATGAATATAAATGTGGTGGATGACTTAATTGATGATTGTTGCAGGAATGCAATGGAGAAAAACACAACGGAGGAAGAGGACTAAGAGTCAAATGCTCTAAGTCAAGATGAGGAATTTGAGTCATTTGGAGGATGAGATCTTATTGCAAAAAGAGGATGAGAAGAATCAAGAAAAAAGTAAAGGGGGTTCTCCGACCAATGAACCCCCAAGTGGGAGCTTAATCCTCTTCCCACTCACTTAATGTATGCGTATCCTGGTGAAAATGAGACATACCCAGTGATTGTAAATGCATCTTCGACAAGTGAGCAACTTGAAAGATTAATTGTGGTACTTAAAATGCATAAAGATGCCATTGCTTGGTCCATTGATGATATTAAGAGAATTAGCCCTTCCATATGTATGCATAAAATCTTGTCAAAATGAATGATAGAAATAAACCGGTAAGGCAACCTCAAAGGAGATTCAATCCTACGTTAAAAGAGGTTGTGAGGAAGGAAGTTCTTAAACTTTTGAAAGCCGGTATTATTTATCCTATTAGTGATAGCGAGTGGGTTAGTCCCACTCAAGTCGTTCCAAAGAAGAGTGGTAATACCATAATCATAAGTGAAGCCAATGAGCTCCTCCCCTCTAGATTGGTTATGGGTTGGCGAATGTGCATTGATTTTCGAAAGTTGAATGAAGCCACCCGAAATGATCATTTTCCTTTACCTTTTATTGATCAAATACTTAAGAGGTTGGCCGGTTTTGCATATTATTGTTTCCTTGATGGTTATTCCGGTTATCTCCAAATTGTCATTTGTCTGGAAGACAAAACAACTTTTACATGCTCATTTGGTATCTTTGCATATAGGAGAATGCCATTTGGTCTTTGCAATGCACCCAGCACATTTCAATGTTGTATGTTTACCATTTTTCATGACATGAAGTTGAAAAGAGCATAGAGATCTTCATGGATGATTTTAGTGTAGTCTTGCAAATTTGTCTAAGGTGTTGAAAAGGTGTGTGGAAACTAATTTGGATCTCAATTGGAAAAAGTGTCATTTCATAGTGATGGAATGAATTGTTTTGGGTCACAAAGTTTCATCAAATGGGATAAAAGTTGATAGGGCAAAGGTAGAGGTGATTGAAAAGTTGCCTCTTCCAATTAATGTTAAGGGGGTAAGAAGTTTCTTATATCCTGCAGGTTTTTATAGAAGATTCATTAGGAATTTTTCACATATAGCCAGACCTTTGTGCTTATTACTTCAAAAAGATTGTCCTTTCTTTTTTATGATTCTTATTTGGAAGCATTCAATGAGTTAAAACATGCTCTTGTGATTGCACCGGTGATTGTTTCATTAGGTAGTATTTAACTTTGAAATGACAAACATAAAATAATTAACCACACTAATTCACAATACTCAACCTAACTTCCGCAAGTATACGGATGTTGATAGTGGTATAGGATGAGTGGGTATCGTCCCACAAGGATTGTTTTCTCTATAAGTACAAGATTTACGGATATTTGTGTAGTTAACCGAAATCAAACAATGGATGATGGAACTACTCTAGTAAAAATCATGATTAAATGAAAACGATAAAAACTTAATTTTATGCTACATTAACTAAAAAGCAACTAAAAGAAAATTACCAATTACGATATTAAGAAACTAATTAATCTACTCTAGAAAAAGCAAGTAAAGGAAGGCACTTAATTCCAACCTAAATTAACCAAATTAAACCTAAAAGTGAAAGCAAGCAAATTACCCAATTAAAAGGACTACAAATAAGAAACCTTAAAAACTAAAAGCAATCATTTCTAAACTAGAAATTGAAAACAGTTAAACTAGAAATCTAAGTATTTTTTTGGATTTTTGATAGAAATAAAGAAAGCCCACTAGTAATTAACAAGAAATTAATGCAAGAAATTGAGAATTCTTAACTAGAAATGCAAGAAATTATCAAGAACCCTAATTTACCTAAGAAACCCTAAATTGCAAGTAAAGAAATTATTACTAAATTAGACTCGAAAGCGAATAAAAATTATATCTACGTGACGCTTATGATTAACCCACTACGATTATCTATTCAAAATTCGAACTTGGCAAGAAATTAAAAGGAGATCTAAGAGACAATTAAAGAGAAATTTCTATTAAAGAAGTAAACTTGGAGCTCAAGATATTCTAAACTATCCTAAAATCTACTAACTATCTGCTGCTAACTCTACTTACTTCCACTTCCTATTTTTAGTAGCTTAAATAGTGTAGTGTAACACAAGGAAAAAATCAGGAGTTGTTGGCTGAAAGTTTACAAAATTGCCTTTACAACTGAAGCCTCAGCGAGCCGAGATCACAATATGGAAAATTTGAGATCGCGGTCTCGACTTTAATACAATGACATTTTCCCGAGTCGAGATCGCAATATGGAAAGTTTGAGATCTCGATCTCGACTCTCATCTCTTCCCAGCATTCTTCATTTCTTCCATAATTGTAATTTGGTCCTTTGAGCTTTGTTCGTTCCAGTTTCCAACCTCTAATTTTTGACCTGCATAATATTAACACCATTAAGCAATTAATTAAGCTAGAAATTTAATAAAAACTTATCATATTTAATCGAGAACGGAAATTCAAACACATATGAAAGAAATTAACTAAAATCTTCAATTACTTACCCAAACTTTGGGATTTAAACAATCAAAATGCTATAATTTAGAGGAAAATAACTCTAGTTTATTAGAGTTATCACACCCCAAAACTTATCATTTTGCTAGTCCCGAGCAAAACAAAAAATTAAACTGAAAAGAAGCCTACTAACATTCAAACATATAAACACCTCCAAAGTTGACGTGTCACTTGATGAATCATGGATGTACTTAGAACAATTAAGAAGTCTCTCAAGAAACATTCTATACAATATGATATGTGAAGTATCTAAGTGAATCAATCCAACATTAAAATTCATTGTTCTACATAGAAGCACACATTCATTCACTACACAATATTTCACATCACCAAGCATTACCATTCTCAAAAAGAGTTACCAAAAGTTTTAGTTCTTTTCATTTAAAACATCATCACTTCTCAAATCACAAATATTATGAAGTTAGTCAACTATCTCGACTAGGCATCATGAAAATAGAAGTTCAATTAAGAATCAACTAAAATGCAAATGTCACACATTTTGAGAATAAACCTCTAACAAGGAATAAGTAATATGAGATTAAGATAAGTATTACAAACATTTACTCCTTAACTTATTAGGATATTAAAACGTAATTCCTAATGGCTTAATTCGGAGAAACAACATGGGTACATGTCGGAATCCCGTACTCGCCTTAATCCTATTTTTTTCAGTCCTAAACCAAGGAAAAGGAATGAAGTGTACCTAAAATTAATCTCGAATATCAATTATTCACAAGTTGGAAGAACATTCCCTATGCAAACACACGAAATGTCCCAAAATTTTTTCTACTTCATTTAACTCATTTCTTTCCAAAAGATAGTTCATCAACCAAATAATATAAGTGATTTGATCAGAAACAACATTTCAAATAAATTTTCCTAAAATTTCAGCCCTTCTTTTTGAAAAATAGTGATGCCAAGTTTATGAATTCTTTGTGTTGCAAATGAACTACTTACTCACACAAAAATTCTTGAAATGAATCAATCATATACTTCAATCACAAAGCATTGATTATCAAATTTTATCATCATTGAGTACCTAATTGATCAATTTTCCATCAATTAAACATCAAGTGGCAACAATATAAATTAACCATTCCCAACACAAAGAAATAAACACCCCCAAACTTGTCTCTTTTATTGTAGTTGATAAATAAATCATCCTTCCACTCACCCCAAATTAAATATAAAGACATATCAAAAATTAACAAAAACTACTCGAATCATGATATAGCTATAAATTAAGAACTAAAATTGAGTAGAAATGCTAAGAATAGTAAACTGCAATTTAGTGCCATGCATCTCACCATTCAAGCTTCATACAAAATCAACATTCAATTCAACTCATCAACTAATGCAAAGATGGCATTAGCTTAGAGCCCATAGCCATGCTACTCTTATTTGGCAATAATCATGACCAAAGCTACACCAAGTATCTAGCAAGAAATTCCATAAAGATTCAATCCATGAAGCATCAAACTAATTAGCTACTTGGAGTCAGCTTAAGGCCATTAGACAGATTACTAAAACGGAAAATCAAATTACTTCCAAATTAAAAGACTAAAAATAAAATAAATTCACGGTTGAAGTGATTTTTAAAGGAAGACGATCTCGACTCGGTGCGAAAATATCCTTTGCAGAAGTTTGGAGTTTCAATCGCAATCTCGACCAAATGACCATTCCGCCCTCCAGCAATTTGAGTTTGAGATCGCGATCTCGAGCTCAACTTCTGAAAAGTGAATTTTTTACACTTAGCCAAAATTGCTCCACTCTTGATCACTTTTCCCCATTTGCAATTTAATTCGGACAACCTACAAACAAAAAATTCACAAGTTAGGATGACAATTTTCACTCAATCTTTAGCACCATTTATTCAACTAAATAAAACTTAGATTTTTATCTAAAATTCTAACCTAATTAATCTAAATTAAAACACATACTAACGGAAAGCAAGGACAACTAAATGAAAAACTTGGGTTGCCTCCAAAGAAGCGCTCTGTTATAGTCACTAGCTTGACTATGGCATGGACTTCATTCCAAGTAATTGAGGATGATTGACCCTCCTTTCCTTTTGGTTTCCATGGAAAAAGTTTAATCCCCTTTTTCTCCATGATTAAAGCTTGATTTTCGGGTTTTCTATGCACAAGTCCTTTCTTTCTAGCCTTAGCCATCGCTAGTGCCCCAATTAACATCTCCAATTGTTTCTCAAACCATTTTCTTTTCTTTTTGTGCCTTCTCAATTTCTTGACATCACCATTTTGCTTATTCTTTGCAAAACTCTCTTCATCCTTCGTTAGCACACATCTCCTTATTGGGGGATTTTTCATTCAATTCATTTCTCAGATCTTCCTTTATTTCCAACACTTGCTTGAGCTAATTGCCTTGGTTAACTTTATTTTGCTCTTCATTTGACCTAGCAAGGATAGAATTAAGAGATTGATTATCACATTTCTCTTCAACAATGGGAATATTGTAATTATATTCAAACACATCAAATTCAATTGATTCATTTTCAACTCGTAAGACCAACATCCCATTGTTCACATCAATTAATGGATGAGCGGTCGACAAGAAAGGCCTTCCTAGAATCAATGGAATCTCACTCTCTTTACCCGTATCTAGCACAAAGAAATCAACAGGAAATACCAACTTTTCAACTTGTACAAGCACATCTTCCAACAAGCCATATGGTTTCCTCTCGGATAAATTCGCCAATTGGAGTGTGATATTAGTTGGCTTGACATTGTTGATCCCTAACTTGTCATAGATGGCCTTTGGCATGATATTTATGCTTGTCCCCAAATCACAACTCGATAGTGATTGATGCCACGTTTTTCCTCCAACATTCACCGGTATCATAAAACTACTGGGATGTTTAAGTTTAGGGGGCAACCGCCTTTGAACAATGGAACTACATTGGGCATCAGGACATACTTTCTCATCATCATCTAACTTTCGCTTTCTTGCCAAAAGATCCTTCATGAAACGAGCATAGTCGGGCATCTTGGTGAGAACATCAATAAAGGATGTTGACATTAATCTTTTTCAACATATCCAAGAAATGGGTGAATTGCTTCTCTTTTTCCTCCTTTCTTGGATCAATGAGTTTTTGAGGGTATGGCACTTTTATTGATGAATCTATCTTCAAAGGTTCCTCCACATGCTTCTTCTTGGATACCTTGATCTCATTCTTTTGTTCCTTTCTGGCTTCATCATCAACCACTTCCCTTTCATTCTCGACTACCTTGGATTTTTGTTCCTTGCTTTCTTCCTCCATTTTTTTCTTCTCCTTAGATTCAACCAATTCTTTTCCACTCCTTAGAAATTGGTTATGGCATTGCATTGCTCCTTGGGGTTTGGAATAGTATTCCTCAGAAATGCCCCAATAGGTTTGTCATTATTCAACCTTGTCAATTACCCAAATTGAATCTCCAAATTCCTTGTTGAAGCCTTCAAATTCTCATAATCTCTTTTATGCTCTTCCGTTTTCCTATCCAATTCTTCTCTCAAATACTCAGCTTGTCTTTTTCAACCTTCTTCATCCAAATTTTCTCTATGAGCATATTGATCATGATACATCGATTGGGAATAATTTGCATAATGGAAAAGAGGTCCTTGTTGTTGGTTTTGAATGAAGGGTTGGGGAAAGGCTGATATGAGTTGGGTCAGAAATTTTTTTGATGTGGCGATTGATAAGGTCTACGTGAGGAACTTGAGGCTTGAGCATGTTGGGCATTTTGAGGTGGGGTATTTGGTTGGTAAGGAGGATTGGATTGAATTGGTTGTTGGTGTTACTCCATGAGAAATTTGGGTGATTCTTCCAAGAAGTCTCATTGTATGTATGTGTTCCCATAAGATCTGGATTGGTTCCTTGGAAATGATGATTGATTAGCCACATAATTGATTCGCTCATTAGCTCCATATGGCATCTCACATTGTCTATTTGCATGGCTGCCTCCACAAAAATCACATGTCATGCTTGGTTGAGTTGGAGAAGAAGACATAGCATTTACACTACTAGATTTCCCTAGGTTCTCCAACGCCTTTGCCATGTTGTTCATCACACTCATGAACATGCTTTGCTGTGCCAAAAGGGCATCTTGCATGTTCAGATTCAATGCTCCACTATTTTCATTGGCTTGATTAGCTTGGTGTTGAAGCACCGGTGGAGTTATCGGTCCATGATAGTAATGGTTGTATGCCATCCTATTTAACAACTCTTGAGCTTCTTCCGGAGTCTTATATGAGATAGAACCATCGACAGAGGCATCTACAATAGAATTCGTCTCTTGAAGTAAACCATTATAAAAGGTTTGGATTTGAAGCCACAAAGGAATGCAAATTGGCGTGATGAGGGCATTTTCTTGGCAACTCTTTGAATCTTTTCCAAGCTTTCCCTAGGTTTTCACCAACATCTTGTTTGAACGATGTAATTTCATTCCTTAATTTAGCGATTCTAGCGGGTGGAAAGTACTTTGCCAATAACTCTTGAGCAAGTTGGTTCCAAGTGGTGAATGTTCCTTGGGCATGGGATTGCAACCATGACTTTGCCCTATCACGAAGAGAAAAAGGAAACACCCTCATCCATACACAATCCGGATATACTCCATTAAACTTGAATGTGTCCAAGACTTTTTCAAAATTCATGAGGTGTGTATAAGGTCCTCATTTGGTCCATCTCCGAACATGGCATGGGCTTGGAGCATTTGGATTAGGGCGGGCTTGATTTCGAAATTGTTAGCTTGCACGGGCATCCGTGCAATGCTCGATTTCGCCCCATCAAAATTAGGTAAAGCATACTCCCTCAATGTCCTTCCATTCCCATTCATGCCATTTCCATTCCCATGAAGAATTGCCACCTATCCCATTATTTACAGCAACTTCTTTTTCTTTGTTTTCCAGTTCACATTCCTTTGATGAGCACTAGCATTTGCCATCTCTATCCTTTCTTGATCTTGTTGAACCCTTCTCAATCTTTGAATTTCTCTTAGCTCTTTTTCCCGTTCCTTGTCTAAGCAAATGAATGGCTCTGAGCTCCTCTTACCATGCACTAAACAAAACCAAAATAGTAAATTGAAGTGCCAAATCTATTCCACAACACAACCAATCAAACACAAAATTAACAACTAAATTAAACTAAACTAAAGTGCTTAATCTACACGACCCATAAAGTGCTTGATATTGCAAAAAACCGAAGACAATCCCTTGCAACGGTGCCAAAAACTTGACTGCTTCGTTAGGTAGAATTTAACTTTGATAGGACAAACAAAAAATAATTAACCACACTAATTCACTATACTCTACCTAACTTCCGCAAGTATACGGCGTTGATAGTGGTATAGGATGAGTGGGTATCGTCCTTTCACAAGGATTGTTGGAAGGCAATTACAAAGATTTACGAATATTTGTGTAGTTAACCGAAATCAAACAATGGATGATGGAACTACTCTAGTAAAAATCATGATTAAATGAAAATGATAAAAACTTAATTTTATGCTAGATTAACTAAAAAGCAAGTAAGTGAAAATTACCAATTACGATATTAAGAAACTAATTAATCTACTCTAGAAAAAGCAAGTAAAGGAAGGCACTTAATCCTATCCTAAATTAACCAAATTAAAACTAAAATTGAAAGCAAGCAACTTACCCGATTAAAAGGACTGCAAATAAGAAACCTTGAAGAATAAAAGCAATCATTTCTAAACTAGAAATTAAAAACAGTTAAACTAGAGATCTAAGTATTTTTTGGATTTTTGATAGAAATAAAAAAGCCCACTAGTAATTAACTGGAAATTAATGCAAGAAATTGAGAATTCTTAACCAGAAATGCAAGAAATTATCAACAACCCGAATTTACCTAAGAAACCCCTAAATTGCAAGTAAAGAAATTATTACTAAATTAGACAGCATCTAAATTATGTCTACGCGAAACTTGTGCTTAACCCACTACGATTATTTAATCAAAATTCGAACTTGGCAATAAATTAAAAGGAGATCTAAGAGACAATTAAAGAGAAATTTTTATTAAAGAAGTAAACTTGGAGCTCAAGATATCCTAAACTATCCTAAAATCTACTAACTATCTACTACTAACTCTACTTACTTCCACTTCCTATTTTTAGTAGCTTAAATAGTGTAGTGTTACACAAGGCAAAAATCAGGAGTTGTTGGCTAAAAGTTTACAAAATTTCCCTTACAACTTAACCCTCAGTGAGTCGAGTTCGCGATATGGAAAATTTGAGATCGCGATCTCGACTCTAGTACATTGACATTTTCCCGAGACGAGATCGCGATATAGAAAGTTTGAGATTGCGATCTTGACTCTATTCCCAACATTCTTTATTTCTTCCATTATTGCAATTTGCCCATCCTTTGAGCTTTGTTCGTTCCAGCTTCCAACCTCTAATTTTTTACCTGCATAATATTAACACCATTAAGCAATTAATTAAGCTAGAAATTTAATAAAAACTTATCATATTTAATCAAGAACGGAAATTCAAACACTTGAAAGAAATTAACTAAAATCTTCAATTACTTACCCAAAGATCAGGATTTAAACTATCAAAATGCTATAATTTAGAGGAAAATAACTCTATTTTATTAGAGTTATCAACCGGTCATTGTAGCACCAAGTTGGTCTCTTCCATTTGAGCATATGTGTGATGCTAGTGACTATGCAATAGGTGCCATTTTATGTCAAAAGGTGAATAAGATGTTGCATGTCATTTACTATGCAAGTAGGACCTTAAATGGTGCACAACTTAATTATTCTACAACGGAAAAGGAACTACTTTCTATATTATTTGCATTTGATAAGTTTAGATCGTACTTGATTGGATCAAAGGTAATTGTTCATATCGATCACTCCGCAGTTTATTAAAGTATTTATTTTCTAACCAAGATGCCAAGGTACGGTTATTGAGGTGGATACTTTTATTGCAAGAGTTTGATTAGAAGGTAAGGGACAAGAAGGGTGTGGAAAACAGGTAGCCGTTCATTTGTCAAAGATTGAAGGATCTAGGCTTGTCAAACTTGAAGATAGATCCATCAATGAAGAATCATCAATTGAGAAATTATTTGAGGTGAAGGAAGTGAGTCCATGGTGTACGAATATTGTGAATTATCTTGTAGCAAGGATCATACCAAAGATACGAAATGTCAATGCAAAAAGGAAATTCTTTGCTGAGCTTAAACATCACTTTTGGGAAGAGCCATATTTGTTTCGAAGATGCAATGATCAAGTCCTTAGGAGATATGTCCCGAAATGTGAAATTACCGATGTGTTCAGACATTGCCATTCATCTCCGGTTGGTGGACCCCATGGTGCTCAATTAACGGCTTTCAAGGTTCTTCAAAGTGGTTTGTATTGGCCAATTGTGTTTGTTGTCAAGGATTCCCTAGAATTTGTGCTCAACAGTAATGAATATCAAAGGGTGGGTAATATTTCAAGGAAAAATGAAATGCCCCTTCATGGCATTATTGAGTTGGAGGTATTTGATACATGGAGAATTGATTTCATGGGACCATTCCCAGTATCATATTCCAACAAGTACATTTTGGTTGCGGTGGACTATGTGTCAAAGTGGGTTGAAGCAATCGCCACCCTAACCAATGAAGCCAAAGTGGTCACTACGTTCCTTCGAAAGAACATCTTTTCTCCTTTCGGAGTGCCTCGGGCTATCATTAGTGATGGGGGCTCTCACTTCAAAAATTCACATTTTGAGGCCTTGATGATAAAGTATGGTGTGAAACACAAAATTGCTTTATCCTATCATCCCCAAACATCAGGTCAAGTTAAGATTTCAAATTGAGAATTGAAGAGGATCTTCGAGAAGATGGTGAATAAGGCTAGGAAGGATTGGGCACTTACGTTAGATGACACATTGTCTGGGGGGCTTATCGAATGGCATTTAAAACCCCCATAGGCATGTCCCCGTACCGTATTGTGTATGGAAAAGCATGTCACTTGCCGATGGAACTTGAGCATAGAGCATATTGGGCAATCAAGAACCTTAATTTTGATTTGAAGGAAGCATATGAAAAGAGGATGCTTGATTTGAATGAGTTGGATGAATTCCAGAGGAAAGCATTTGAAAATTATTTGATCTATAGCAGAAAACTAAGGCATGGCACGACAAGCTCATCCTAAGGAAGGAATTTAAAGTTGGTTATTTGGTGTTACTTTACAATTCACGGCTCAAGTTATTCCCAGGAAAACTCAAGTCAAGGTGGAGTGAGCCCTTTGAAGTGGTTCAAACTTTTTCTCATAGAGCGGTGGAAATAAAAGGGAAAAAGGGAGCTTTCAAGGTTAATGGTCATCGGCTCAAACCCTAACTTGGAGGAATCATTAAAAGCAGATGAAAGATCATCCAATTTGTGCAAGAATGAAGCCCTGCCATAGTCAAGCTAGTGACTATAAAAAAGCGCTTCTTGGGAGGCAACCCAAGTCTTTGATTTAATTATTATTTGTGTTTTTTTTTTGTGTGTGATATTTTTTTTGTTTAATCTTCAGTAAGTAAGTTTCAATTAGGTTAGAATTTTAATTAAAAATCTAAGTTTTATTTAGTTGAATAAACGGTGCTAAAGAATGAGTGAAAATTGTCATCCTAACTTATTAATTTTGTGTTTGTAGGTTGTGCTTGCAAATGGAGAAAAGTAACGAAGAATTGAGCAATTTTGGCTAAGTTTAAAAATTACACTTTGCACAAATTGAGCTTGATATCTAATCTCAATTTTGAGATCACGATCTCAAACTCAAAGTTCTAGAGGGCATTATGGTAATTGGGTTCAATATCACAATCTCAAAATTGAGATCGCGATATCAAACCCAAACTTCTGCAAAGGCAAATTTTGCACTGAGTCGATATCGCGACCTCAACTCCTTCGAGATTGTGATACTATCATTTGAGATCTCGATCTCGATATCAGGCCAGATCACGATCTCCAAGAGTAGATTCGTTTATAATTATAACTCTTCTTCTTCTTTTTCACACAAACCTTTCATCTCTTCTTCTTCTCAACCGAAAATCCTCTCCACCAATTCCTCAAATTCCTCCATGATCTTCACTCCAAATCATTCCAGCCTACCTAATCACCACTAATTTCATCTCATTTCTCTCTAGGATCATCAAAGGAATCATCTTTTGGAAGATTTTTGGGAGAAATTGGAACAACAAAAAGGGTTGACATACAACACCTTTTGGGAATTTTTCAATCCAGATTTTTTTCAGGTAATATCTTTCTTCAACCTTTAGTTCCAATTGCAAATTTCTTGAAGGTAATTGTCTTAGTTTTAATTGATGAATGTGTGGTGGAATTGTTGTTAGCCAATTTATGATTTTTGGGCAAAAGTTTGTGCGAATTTCTTGAAGGAAAAATTTTTGATGTTGAATTGTTTAATATTCTGAACATTGTTCTATTGGTAATTGAATTGGGTTGAGAAATTTTGAAGTTTGTTGGAAATTTGTAAATTTGATTCTGTTGGCTATGATTCTTGCATTAAGATTATCTGAATTGTTGATTGATTTGTGCTTATTAAAAATGACTCGAGGAGTTTATGGTAGTGATGAACGTAGGGCTAGAATGAGGGGAAGAGGAACTAGGTCTTGGAAGAGGAAAGCCGGAGAAGGTACTAATGAGAAGGAGGCATGGAACAACAATTGGAGGGTGGTGGACATGTAGAACCACAGTTCTCTAGTGATAGGGCTTATAAGTTGTATAGGAACAATGAGAAACATGAGGTCATTAGTGAGCAGAATTTTGACCTTTCTATGCATTGGGGAGCTTGTGATGATGTTTGAACAACAATTGAGGAGCAAATTAGGTCGAGACATTGAGAGGGATTCAACACTCAAATTGACTCTGGGGCTTCCCAGTTAGTGAAAGAGTTTCACTATAATCTTTGTGAGTTGGTATCAGAGAATGGTATGGTGCGGGTACAGGGGGTATTAGTGGACTTTAGTGCTGATTTGATTAATGCTTACTTTAATATACCTCCCGTATCTTCTAGTCAATATTTGGCATTCTTAAATGACAAGGACAAAGACATTAATGCAATAAAAGATGCCATTTGTGATAGGCAAGTTGATTGGGTTAGGAGTGCTTCCTCGAATATTGAGTTGAAATTTGCATGTCATGGACTCTCTTTGGTAGTCAAATTATGCTTTTACTTTAATAGGTGTCGAATTTGGGGGTCCAATGCCTTGAGTTATATTCAGAGGGATAAAGTGACCTAGTTTATGCTATTATGACGGGGGTGCCAGTGAATATTGGTAGCCTTGTCAGGTAGGAGTTTTTGGACAGTGAGAGGTCCGGGTGACCTATATTTTATGCCCATAGCATGATTCACCATTTATGCACTTTGGCAGGTTACCCGATTGATCTTGCGGAGCCTATGACCTATTCAAGAGGAAGCATTAATCGAGACGGTATGTTTACTGAATGGTGAGAGAGTATGAAAAGCACCACCAACAAGAACGCCCAACCCAGCCACCGCCACCACAGCCTCAGACTATTTCTTTGATTCCAATGCTCCCAGGTTATGTACTAAATGCTCCGGTGAATGATGAAGAGAGGATTGAATTACAAGGGTTTTGGACATACAGCTAGATGGTGATGCACAACTACTTGACCCTGATTGGAGAAGCTTTACAGAGCACTTCATTAGGCACGTGGGTTTAGCCACCACCACCTCCAGTTTGGCACTTTGGACCACCTCGTTGACAATAGTAGACACCACCTGTAGCTTCAGGATATCAAGAAGGATCCAGCCAAGCAGGTGCGACTAGAGGGGATCATGATGATGACCACGAAGAAGCCCAGCCCAGTGATGCCAAGGAGGGTTAAGAGAATATGGAATGAGAAGATTGATGCCACCAACTGCATTGTGCATTGATGAAATCCTGCCCTAACTGTTGAATCTATTTGTAGATGACCGTCAAATGAACAATTTTCTTTGATTTTCATGACTTAGCACCGTGACTTTTGATTACTTGTGCTTTATTTTATTTCTAGTCTTTGGATTTGGAATAGTTTAAATTTCCTTTTTAGTAGTTGGCTATCTTAAGCTGGCGCCAAGTAAATATCCATTTTGATGCTTTATGGATTAAATCTTTTTGGAAATTTTTGTTGGATACTGCGTGTAGTTTTGGTCATGATTATTGCCGAATAAGAGTAGAATGGCTAAGGGCCCTAAGCTGATGCCATTTTTGCATTTGTTGATGAATTGAATTCGATATTAATCCTTATAGGGCTTAATTGATGAGATGCAAGGCATGGTTTAATACTCTTGGCAATTCTGCTCAATTCTAAATTTTAGTTTCAAATTATGTCATAATTTAATAGTTTTTGTTCTTTTAGATATGTCACTATGTTGAATTTTGGGTGCGCAGTAGGATGAGTTGTACTCATCATTTGAATAAATTACAAGTTTGGGGGTGTTAATTTGCAACTTTGTTTTGGAATCGGTTGTTTTGTGTAAGTTGATGTCACTTGATGCATAATGGATAGAAAATTGACTAATTGGGTACTTCATGATGATGAATTTTGACATTCAATAATCTATGATTGAACTATTTGATTGAGTCATTCCATGAATGTTTGTGTCAGTGAGTAGTTCATTTGCAACATAAAGATTTTATAAACTTGGCATCACTATTTTTCAAAAAAAGGCGCTGAAAATTTAGGAAAATTCATTTGAAATGTTGCTTCTGATCACATCACTTATATTATTTGGTTAGATGATCTATCTTTTGGAAAGAAATGAGTTAAATGAAATAAAAGGAATTTTAGGACATTTTGTGAGTTTGCATAGGGAATGTTCTTCTAACCTGTGAATAATTGATATTCGAGATTAATTTTAGGTACATTTCACTTCCTTTCCTTGATTTAGGACCGTTTCTTTTAAAAAAAAATGTGTTAGGAATAAGGCGAGTACGAGATTCCGACATATACCCACCTAGAACATGTTGTTTCTCTAAAATAAGCCATTAGAGTAGCAATAAGGCGAGTACGGGATTCGGGCATGTACCCATGTTATTTCTCCGAATTAAGCCATTAGGCATTGTGTTTTAGTATACAAATAAGTTAAGGAGTAAATGTTTGTAATACTTATCATTTATCTCCTATTACTTATTCCTTGTTAGAGATCTATTCCCGAAATATATGACATTTGCATTTAAGTTGATTCCTAAATGAACTTCTATTTTCATGATACCTAGTCGAGATAATTGACTAACTTCATAATATTTTTGATTTACGAAGCAATAATGTTTTAAATGAATAGAACTAAAACCTATGGTAACTCTTTTTGAGAATAGTAATTCTTAGTTTTATGAAATCTTATGTAGTGAATGAACGTGCGCTTCTTTGTAGAACAAATTTGAAATTTTGGATTGACTCACTTAAATACTTCACCTATCATATAGTATTGAAAGTTTCTTCAGAGATTTCTTAATTGTTCTAAGCAAAGTACATCCACGATTCATCAAGTGTCTCGTCAATTTTGGTGGTGTTTATGTGTTTATGTGTTAGTGGTTTCCTTTAATTTTTGTTTTTCTCGGGACTAGCAAAATGCTAAGTTTGGGGGTGTGATAACCCTAGTAAACTAGAGTTATTTCCTCTAAATTGTGGCATTTTGATAGCTTAAATCCCAAACTTTAGGTAGTTAATTGAATGTTTAAGTTAATTTCTTTCATATGTGTTTATATTTTTGTTCTTATTAAATATGATAAGTTTGTATTAAATTTTTAGCTCAATTAATTGCTTAATTGGGTTAATATTATGCAGGTTAAAAATCAGAGGTTGGAAGCTGGGATGGACAAAGCTCAAAGAATAGAAGGATTGCTGGGAGGAGAATCTAGATCGCGATCTGGAATTCTCCATATCGCGATTTGGACTCGGAAAAATCACTTAAATGTTTAGCGAGTCGAGATCCTTATCCATATCGCTATCTTGACTCGTTGGAGGTTAATCGTGTGAGAGCAATTTTGTAATCTTTCGGCAAACAATTCCTGATTTTTGCGTTGTGTTATGTTATACTATTTAAACTACTTTTAAAAATTGTAATAGGCAAGTAGGATTAGAATTAGATAGTTAGCATAGATTAGGATAGCATGAACTTCAAGTCTCTTCTTTAATGAAAATTTCTCGTTAATTGTCTTTTAGATCTAGTTTTTATTTCTCAGCAAGTTTAAATTTTGATTAGACAATTGTAGTGGGTTAATCATTAGCTTTAAGTGGATATAATTTTTACTTGCTTTTTAGTTTAATTTAGAGGAAATGTCTTTGCTTGCATTCTAGGGTTTCATAGAAAAATTGGGGTTCTTGTTTATTTCTTGCTTTCTAGTTAAAAATCCTTAATTCATTGCATTAATTTGTAGTTAATTTTTAGTGGGCTTTCTTTATTATCATCAAAAATCCAAAAATATTTAGATTTCAATTTTGACTTGTTCCAATTTTTTGTGTAGAAATGGTTTGCTTTTAATCTTTCAGGTTCTTATTTGTAGTCTTTTTAATTAGGTAACTTGCTTACTTTTTAATTTTAATCTTATTTTGGTCAATTTAGGGTCAAATCAACTACTTTTAGTTAATTGTTTTTGTTAGAATTTAGTGGCTAGTCTCTTAATTTCATAATTGCTTAGTTTCCCTTGCTTGTTTTAGTAGGTAAAGTAGTTTAATTTGATCTTGTTTATTTGAGTTAAATAAGAATTTGATTGGTGTAGTTTCATCTCTCACTCATTGATTCTTGCTTAACTATACAAATACTCGTATATCTCGGTATTTATCTTCCAACAATCCTAGTGGGAACGATCCCTACTCCCCTTACTACTAGTTGACAGCCGCATACTTGCGGGACGCCACCTAGTCAGTGGTAGGGGATATGTGTTTTCTAAATATTTTAACTAGGCGTTGTAAAGAGCATCAATATTTCAAATGAATCACCAAATACTAAGATATCATTCATAAATACTTCCATACACATAAAACCTGTTCCATATATGAGTATATGGCCATTATACGTCTCTAGAAGGTTGCTAGAGATTACACAATCCAACGGCATCTGTCGAAATCAAAATCTCCCATATGGGCTGGTGATTGTTGTCTTCTCTTGATCATCTAGCACTATCACAATTCAATTATACCTAAAATATCCATCTAGAAATATTAAGCTTTACCTGCAAGTCTATGGAGTATCTAGACGACGAATGGAAGAGGGAAAGGATCCTTGCATGTGGCTTTATTGAGTTTACGATAATCCATACACACTTTCCATCCTGTGACTGTCCTTGTAGGAATTAGCTCGTTCTTTTCATTCCGCACTACTATCATACCACCTTTCTTAGGTGTACATTGAATATGGCTCACCCAATTGCTAAATGAGATTGGGTACAGAATACCAATGTCAAACCATTTAATGATTTCCTTTTCACTACCTTCTTTAAAATTGGGTTTAGCCTTCTCCGCTGCTCCACTGTTGGTTTTATCAATATTATCTCCATAAGGATCTTGTGCATGCAATAGGATGGACTACTACCCTTGATGTCAGCTATTGTCCATTCAATGGCTTTCTTGTGCTTCCTCAAAATTCTTAACAATTTTTCCTCCTGCACACTAGTTAACCTAATGAGATAATAATAGGTAATGTTGAATTTTCTCCAATGTAAGCATACCTTAATTCATCTGGCAAACGTTTAAGCTACAATTCTGGTGGCTCGAGAATTGATGGTTTTGGTGAATGGTTAGAAGCAAGAGTTTCCAATGGTTCCAAAGGAGGTTTACTCTTTACCCACGACTATGTTGCCCACATGTACTACATATACTCATGGCTATATCACCCTCATGTACTTCGTCTTCCTCTCTTTCTATTTTAGCTGCTAACATTGCTTCCAAAGTGTCTTTTGGATATGTTTTGTCAAAGATTTCCATGATAACCTCATCGACCACTTCAGTAATTGCAAAACACTCCTCCTCTTGGTTAAAAAATTTAATAGTCTTCTTTAAAAACATTAAACATTACCTTCTCATCCTGCAATCTCATGGTGAGTTCACTGTTCTGAACATCAATGAGAATTTTACCTGTAGCTAAAAATAGTCTACCAAGAATTTTTGGTACAATCATATCTTCTTCAAAATCAAGACCAATAAAATCTGCTGGAAAAATAAACTTTTCTGCTTTTACCAGTACATCATCGATGACTCCCCTTAGATGTGCCACTGAGCAAACTACAAGTTGTGGAATCACAGTGGTCTGCTTTACTTCTCCCACATTTAATTTCCTAAAAATAGAAAGTGGCATTAAACTAATACTAGCACCAAGATCACATAGAGCCTTACCTATGAAGTGGGTTTCGATTGCTCATGGTATAGTAAAGCTTCCTAGATCCTTTAGTTTATGTTGTAGTTCTGCTACAACACTGCACTAGATTTTTCAATCAATGTAATGGTCTCAAAATCTGCTAATCTTCTCTTCCTTGACAAGATATCTTTCATGAACTTCACATAACAGCCGAGAATTTGTTCCAATGCCTCAACAACTAGGATATTCATGTAAAGTTTCTTGAAAACTTCCAAGAATTTCCTAAATTGCCCCTCCAATTTCTGCTTTTTCAACCATAGGATATGGAACTTTTTGGAATACCACTTCTTTAATCAATTATCCTCTTGTGCAACAGTTTCCAAAATAGCATATTCTTGCCCACTGGTCAATTTTGAATCGTGTACCTTTGGAATGTTGCTTTCAGATTCTAGTTATTTACCACTTCAGAGTGTCACCACATTGCAATGTTACTTTCCTTCTCTTCGAAAACTTACCTCAGTTTCAGTCAGAAGAAAACCTTGAAGGCTATTTTCAGTCAAGTTTGATGATTATCTCATCTGACTTTTCAAGTTCTCAATAAATTTTGAATGATTTTATAGCTTATCATTCATCCCCCTTGCTTCACTTATAAATGCAGCGAACATGTCGTTGAGCTTTGTAAGTGCCTCCTTCTCTTGTTCATCAAGTGATTGTGGCTGTTGGTCGAATGTGTGAATAATGGATTCCTTAATTATTCCATCCTTGATTGTACATGTCAGAGTAGATATTTTTCTGTAACTTGGGTTGATTGGATATAAGGCTAATTTGCTCAAATGTCACTCCACTTCCATTTGCATAGCGTCCACCAGTAGTTTTAGTACCTACATACAGATCACAAGAAAACTCATTAGAATTAACTGAATTAATAGCATTAAAGTTTGTATCTCCAACTTGTTTTCTTGGAGATGCCAGTTTGTTTCTGTGTTTGAGCCATTAGTGCATTTGTTATCTTAGCTTCTTGAGCTCTTCCCCCTCTAGAAGCAAAATTTGACTTTTGACAAAAATTGCATGCCATCTTCTCAAGAAAGTCATATGTCTTTTCAGCAATTTTATATATAAATGCTCATCCACTAGCAGCATCAATGATGTTCTGAGTTGTTGAAAATATTCCATTATAGAATTCCTTGATTTGCATCCATAAGGGTAATTCATGATGTGGACATCTTCTTAGTAGTTCTCATAACATCTTATCTCTCCAAAGCCTCATGCAGTGTCCTCATATCCTCTTCCGCAAAGGTTATAATGTCATTCACAAGCTTTGTTACCTAGATGGTGGAAAGAATTTGATTAGAAATTTTTGTGCAAGATCATTCCCGATTTTGATGGAACCTAGAGATTGAGAAATTAACCAAACCTTGGCCTTATCCTATAATGAGAAGGAAAAAGCCATAGCCTTATGGCATCATCTGAAACTCCACTATGCCATAATGTATCACAGATCCCTAAGAAATTAAGGATGTGAACATTTGGATCATCATTTAGTAGCCCACTAAACAGAGCTGAAGATTGCATGATCTAAATGATTTGCTTATTTAGTTCAAATTTATCTACGCTAGGTAAAACAAAGTCCCTTAAAGACCTTGGTTCAACCTAGTTGCTGATAGTCATTGGTAAAACCTTACAAAAAAATTTGACTAAATAGAAACTTGAGTAAAATAAAATAAAATAAAGTAAAATGATTAAACTAGAAATCTTAGTATGTTTGATCTAATATTGGCAAAATATAACAATGTTAAGATAGAGTCCCCGACAACAGCCAAAATCTTGTATGCTGTCTAATTAAAGACATAAAGTGCAGGTTGTATAACACTCGAATTTGCATCCGCAAGTATACCAATTGAACAAGTAATATAGTGAAAGTAAAAATTGTTTCCAGGAGGACTAAAATTAAAACAGTTGACAATTACTAGAATGACAGAAACCAAACTCTATATAAATAACAGAATAATAGAATTGATAATGAAATAGTAAATTGTGCAACAAAATATCTAAACACGAAATCAAAAGATATTAAACCTAAGATTCATTCTTCATTTACCAATTCAACTAATTAATTCGATTCATCATTCCTTCAATTTCGCACTTCGTTTACTAATCTAGGGTTTCTAGGAAAATGGCAAGTTCTTATCAGACTCATTGCCACTCAACTAACCTTGAACAATCTACCATATGTCTATGTGGATTAAATCCTCGATTAACTTAACAGATATATGCATTAAGTAGCCCTATTTGATAGCCTAAGATAAGCAGGAATATTTCTATCTGTACCCACAAAATGATTCAACCAATGAGCGATTGTTCAAAACAAAAGCTATTTGAACATGTTCTAACCCTAAGTATCCTCTATCGATTCAAAATAGGGTTTACAAATAGCTCAAGAGAGTGATCAATCATCTAGATGCATTAAATATAATTCAAATAACAAAATAATTATGTGAAATTAAAAAGGAACAAACTAATTACGTTAATCAATCTTCATGATAAAATCTGAATAAAACTTGGTATAGGGTTTAGTGCACATTCATGGACTATAAGACATCAAGAGATTGAACTACAACCATCAAAAGAGTAAATAACAATAAGGAAAAGAAATGAGAAGGGAACTAGGGCTTAGTCTCAATTCTTGGCCTGCCTCATACACAACTTCTTCTTGGAACAGTGTTTTGCACTACTCTTGATAATTTTCTTCTAGAAGTGCTCTAACCATAACCCTAAAACTACAATGTATTTCTCACACGTCGTTCATCTCTAAGTTATGTCACATTATTTTAATAATAGCCTAGGAACAATTATTTATGGCCCATGCTGGGATTTTACAAGTTTGGACATAAAAAATGCCCCTATGAAGCTGTAAAAGCCAAAAACATGATTTCCCATGTTTGGACTTGCAGCCCAAGCATGGGTTCGGTCCCGAGAATGCAACTCAGATCTCAAGGGCGCACCCGCTCTTGGGGTTTATAAGCTAGTCTGGTGTTTTGCTCCGTTTTTTATCCGCTTGGCCTCTGATTGATCCCAAACCTATCAAAACAACATAAAACATGCATTTAAATGCTAACAACACAAAATGATATTTTGGCACTAAAACACAAAAATGACCAAAATACAGCTAATTATTGAATAAGACACCTCAAAAATTGACTAAAACTCAAGTTAAAATCCATGTAAATAACTCTCTTTCAAAGAGATAACATTGAATTAAATAATCAAGTTGATATTGGCAAAATGTTCCTATAATGAAGTGATGAGGAATAAGAGTTCATGAAACATTAGCCAAGTGTACCTTTATCACGTTAAATAAAGTGCTTCTTTGGAGGTAACCGAAGTTTCTTACCTCACACTTATTCAAGTTTTTGATAACTAGTACAATGTTAGTTTTCAACGAACTTATGTTTTCTTATTTTATATACGTAGGTGTAAAAATAAATTTGGAGGTCAATTGAGGTTCAAAATATGCGTAAGGATGGAAAAAGGTCCAAGATTGAACTGAAAACTTGAGCAAGGAACCATCGGATAAGCGCAGCCATGGCCAGGACCATGGGAACCACACCCTACCACTGGTGGCCAGGTGCAGCCATACCCAAGTTGGCTACAATTTTGCAGCACATTCCTCTAAAGTCTCACCTCCTCCACTTCCCAAACACCCTCAAAACTTTTCTTAACTCTTTCAAACTCTTCCAAACTCTTCCCAACAAAAAACCCATTTGAAATACACCTCAAATATTGATTATATATACACAAAAAGAACTCATCATTTGTTGAATTTTCTGCCACTGAAGAAGAAGGAGAGGAGTTCTTGCCAAGAACAACAAGAAGGCTCATCTTGGAAGATTCTTCATAGGAGTCAAGGAGGCTTCATGATGATATTATAAGCAACTAATTGGGTGATTTCTTTCTTATTTAGTACTTGTAAAGCTCGATTATTATCTCAAATATTTCTTTAATTGGTGAAATTGCTTGACTCATCTGAATCCTCTATTGAGTTTATGCCTTGTGTGTCCTTAGGAAGACCTTGTTTATGTCTAGTTGGATTACTTGGTGTCCCTTCACTTTTTGTTTGCCTATTTTGAGATTAATTGAGCTATGATAATTTGAATTTGGAATTATGACATAAAAAAGAAAGAATACATCTAGAGCTAGTAGTTATAATAAAAAAATAAACTAAAAATCATTTCCCATCACACAAAGCATATCAAAGATTTCTTGATAATTCAAACGACAAAAATCTCATTCTTTACAGGTGGTTTTAAACTTGATGTAGCATGGAAACATGATAACCTCATGAACCAAGTTGAACTCATGAAAGAAAAGAGCTATTGGTTTAAATTTTGCATGCATCATGAGTTTTCAACTACACAAGTTTTTAGGGAATTTGATGCGAATGTGCTGGAGCATGAGAAGGGGTATGTCTTTGTTAGGGGAAAGAAAGTACCTTGCACTTGTGAATCTTTAAATGATTTCTTTAGAGTATCACCTAGTGAAAAAGATGTGTATGTTAAATAACAAAAGCAATATGACCCAGATGTAACCATGATGTCTAAATTTTAATGTGATGTTGCTAATGTACCATGGAATATAGCTAAAAATATGTTAGGAACTAAGAAATCTATTCCATGTAAATTCTTGTCCCCAATTGCAAAAGTGTGGTACAATTTCATAATCACCATGATGATACTGGGTTTGCATGCAACTAGTGTAACAAGAGATAGGATTCTGTTGCTTTATTTCTTACCAAAAAGGAACCAAACATTGATATTGGTTGTGTGATTCATGAGCAAGTATTTCGTACAACTCAAACGAAAAGTAAGGGATTATGGTTTCCTTGCCTAATCACTCAGTTGTGTATTAATGCAGGAGTTCAGTGGAATGAAAAGCAAGAGAACCGGATGGCCACAAAAGAGCCCAATGATGGTAGGGCGGTCACATAAATGAATCCAAATTTTGAGCAACCATAGAAAGGCAAAGCTACAAGTTCAAGCAAGCCTCCAAATGCCAACCAAAGTGTGAAAATTTGCCTAGTAAAGCTTGAACAGCAAATGGAGCACCAATATCAATATACGAAGGCTATGGAGAATTTAATTCATTGCATTGGTGTAGTGGCACAAATTGCTATGACAACAGCTCCAACTTTACCGCCTACACCAACCAAAATGTGGAGGCTAAGGAATCAGAGAATGAGACGAGTGATGAATTAGATGGAAATGTATCCATGAGTGATGAGGAAGAGAAAGATGAGGGATGAGGCGAAAGAGAAAAATGAAGGGGATGAATGAACCAAGCTACAATTCGTAATTAAGGAAGTGTTGTTTTTGTCATTTTGTTTACCATTTGTTACTCCGCATCATTTCTTAATTTCATATGTGGTGTGGAACAATGGAGACAATATTTCTTTTTATTTTAAGAGGTGGTGTTTGTGTTTTGTGTTATGTCTATATTTGGAGGTTATGTTTTTGCTAGAGTGAATATGAGTATATGTTATGTGCTGGGGTTAGTTGTTTTTTTTAGTTGTTTTTATTTATGTTTAAGCTTGGTGGTGTGTTTGTATTAAAATTTAGTGTTAATTTTTCAAAAAAAATTCAAAAACAACAAGAATATTTTTTATTTCTAGGTAGTTTTTATCAGTCTTGAGGATCTGACTGTATAAAATAACTACTGAATGGCAGCCCTTGGCATTCCTATGCCCTTTTTGCTTGTAGTATTGAAGAGGACCGAAAGAAAAAGATTTTTTCATTTTTAGTTGTTTTGTGTGTGTTCACATTTACTTTTTTGACTATGTGTCATGATTTTAAAAATGTTTCAAAGAGGATTATTCCTGTTAGAGTGTGTGGATTGAAAGTGTAGATAAGTTTTCTTTGTTGTTTGATCCCTTTGAATTCTAAAGTGTTACCGCTATACAAAAATATATCTATCTTCAGTGAGTATGTGAAAGTGAGATAATGTTCCATGAGTGTTACTCATGATTACCTTATGATATTCGTTTAATTCATTGGAAGTGTGTGTGATTTGATATTTACGAAATATAAGTGAAATCAAGGAAATGATTTAGGCAAGTTCTTTGAACCGTTTGTGCAAAAATGCCTATACAATTAACATGTCATCCCTAGTGTCCCCTCTTGAGCCTTATTTGTCTTATTTCTTGGATAACCATGTAATTTAGACAACTCAACTTTTTATTTTAACATTCTTTCTACCCATCACCTTAGTAGTTAGTGTTGACTCCTTTCGGTAGCAATACTATGGTTATGATGTAACGACAGTTAATTATTCTCTTTTACATGGAAAGCAAGTGTTTTTGTTGGGGAAAGAGTTAAAGTATATGGCTTGTTTGTTGTAAATCACCTATGTTATGTACTGTTGAAAAAGGAAAAAAATAAAATAAAGAAAAAAATGTTAAAAAGAAAATAGAAGAAAGAAAAAAATTTAAGAAGAAAAAAAAAAGAAAAAAGAAAAGAAGAAAAATATGTTTGTGTTAAGTGTTGTGAATAAAGAAGGACAATTCCTTCTAAGTTGTAATAAGGAATGTACACTTTTTCCATCGGAAGTGGTAGTTGGTTAGATGCTATGGTAATGGGGTAATGTTCTTGTGGGTTATGGTCCAAGTTATTCACTAACGTCTCTAAAATGATATTAGCTACTTCTATCCAAATTCATCCCACCTTTGTCCCTTTGCCTATGTTACAAGTTTTAAAGACCTACTAGATCCTTAGTTTGGCTTCATTTGTATTAATGAGTATTTTGTCTGTTGAATTCTTCCAATATGTTGTCACTTGTTAAGCTTTCGTTCAATGGGATTTTTATCGATTAGTGAGCAAGTGATATCTGCTTTCATAAGTGGAACGTTTAGCCCTTCCATGATGATGATTTGGAGTTGGTTAGCAAAGCTTACTTTATACACATGTTGAATTCATACCTCTACTTCTTTAGTTTTTTTCATTATGACAATTGACATGTTGAAGAAAGTTAATGTGCTTTATGTGTTTTTGTTTGTGTTGTTACACCGTGGAAGAGTAAAAGTTCAAGTTGTGATGTGTGTTAACTCTCTAAAAGTGAGTTATTTACATGCATATTAACTTGAGTTTTAATCAGTTTCCAAGGCTTTGTGTTTAGAAGGTAGGGTTATTTTGGTAATTTTGGGATTTTTATTCTAAAAAGTTATTTTATGTGTTTAAGTGCTTAAATACACTTATTTATGTATTTAATTATGATTTTTTAGGTTTAGAGTGATTCAGGGGTAAAACTAGACAGAACAGAGAAAAACAGACAAAAATGAAGAAAAAATAGAGCAACAAATTACAAGACCGGGTAGGGATGCTGGGTGTGGCTGCACCGAGAGGTCCCTTAGCATACCCTGCCACTATTGGCCAGGCACTGCTATGCCTAGGAGGGTCTCAGCTGCACTCACGCTACAGTAGAAAGGGGAGAAAACTTTGTTTTACAAGTTTAGAGCTTCTCGTGGGCATTTTTTACCCACAACTATGTAAAACCAGATTAAATATTATAAATAAGTTCTTAGGTTGTAGGAAAACATGAGGTAGCCATCTTAGGTAACAAAAACATCCGAAGAACACTGATCAATCTTTTGGAGACGAATCATCAAAGCAAGGAGCGAAGAACGCATCCATCATTACTTTTTCTTCTCTTCCTTTTCCATTGTGTTCTTATACTCAAGAATGATTGGAAAGTATTCTTTTGATGTACTATTGACCATGAATATGCATTAATTCAATACTAGTGTTTCATTCAAATTTTTCCATGAAGATTGATTGTTAGATTTAGTTGTTCCTTTTGATTAAGGAATCCATTTCCTCTCATGATTGTTTGCTTATTTGAATTGGTCTTAATGCCTCTAGATGATTGATCACCCTCTAGAGTGATTTGTAAACTCTACTTCAAATCGATAGAGGATACTTCGGTTTAGGATGGGTTTGAATGGCCTTTATGTTGCTATTCTTTGATTGATTGAACCATATCATGAATACGGATAGAAATATACAGATTCAACTTAGGCAGTCAAATTAGGGTTCATTGTTATGCACTAATCTTGACTCAAATTCACATAGAAATATAGTGGGTTAGTTGGTGTTAGTAGATTTGCATGGAGTTTGACAAAAAGCATGCGATTACATTAAACTCAAGATTAGTAGGCAACATGAGAAATTGAGGGAACAATAAATCAAAGCAATTAATTGGATTGGTAAATGAAGAATAAACTCTAGATTTAATAACAATTGATTTTCAATCTCTTTGTGCAGTTAATTTCTTTAATTATTTCCTTGTTTACTATCAGTTTAATTATTACCTTGTTTGCATGATATAGAGTCTTGTGTGTGTCACTCTGACAATAACAACTTCCTCATGCATAGTCCTCACAAAAATGATCTTTACTCACTCTAATTACTTGTTCAATATGTATATTGCATATTCGAGCCTTGTCTATAATATCACATGAGCGGAAACAGTTCTCATAAACATTTCTTTGATGTATTTCACTCCATCCCTTGGCTTAGTATTAGTAATTTATCTTTCATGATAAAATTAAAAAAAATGAAAAGAAAAGAAATCAACATCACCATAGATCATTAAGGCAAGTAAAGGGTTTGGTATCACATGATGACTTCAACATGTCATTTTAGGAAATAATGCCAACAAGTGCACTATGCGGAAGCATTTTGAATTAAACCATCTTAGTTTCAATTAATAGATTTTGTGTGTTCACATCAATTATTTTTTTCTTTAAATTAAGTTCTAATGATCCGTCTTCTATGGAGTATAAGTTGTGAATGGCCATGGTCAGACGTCAACAACTTTTGAAAATGCTATATTGATTTGTTGGTTTTAAATTAACCCGAATTTGATCATTTAGTCTTGCATTGACTTTTAAATAGCCAAAGTTATGTTTACAATAAGAACTAAAAGTTTAACTTTTGTTGGATTTGGAAGTGGAAGAAATTTTTGAGTTTCTTCAGTACAATCATTTATTTTATTTAGGAGAAGTCAAAATAATGTTGGATGTTCCCACGTTTCTTTTGTTTTGGTGGTGTTATTTGTCATATATTCTCATGTGTTAGTTATTTTTTTGTTTTTTTTTGTTTGTAGTATTTGTTGGTCCAAAAGCAACCTAAGAGGGGGGGGAATTAGGTTGTCTCAAAAAACAAACCTTTTAATGTACATCCACTAGTAGTTTCTTTTCAAAGAAGATGAGGCAATAACCTTCTTGTACACAAAGTAGGCTCACCCTTGCACCAACTAAGTTCCTCTAGTTGAGTCAAAGGGTTTTACACTACAACCTCACTTTTGTGCACTTGTTATCCCTCCACTCTTACACTTGGTATATACAAGATCACTCACTAGTCTACTCTTGCTCACACTAATTTCCTCTAGTTGAGCCAAGAGAACTATACTACCCAAACCAATACAACCCACAATATTTTAGCCTATTTCTCCCAAAATAGCTCTTGCAAGTATTTGTATTGAATGTAGTAGTTCCTCTTATCATTTGGATATCCTTGGGCTATTTATAGATAAAAGATGGGCTGAAATTTGAGCTCCAACGGTCAAAAAACTAGCTGTTAAAAACTAGCCGTTAGGGGTTCAGACGGTGGTTCGGACGTTCGTACATGCATCCTACAGCTTGATGAATAGTGTCTCGGATGGTCATATGCGTCCTACAGCTTGATAAACAGTGTCTCGGACGGTCATATGCGTCCTACAGTTCTGACAGAAAAATTACTTCATTTCGAGCTCCTTTCTTCGGACGGTCTTCAACTTCCGATCTTTTTTTGGCTTTGGACGATCTTCAACGTCCGATCATGGTACTTTAGAATTCCTTGTCTTGGACGGTCTGATCTTTTTTGCGTCCGAAGCACTATCCTTCGGACAGTTATCTACGTCCGAAAGATATGTTCTTCCTTGGTGTTGTCTAATCATGTTTCGGATGCTCCATTGCGTCCGAGCTCCTTTCTTTCGGACGCTCTTCATCGTCCGTAAGGTGTTGTTCAACTTTTGGTTGTTTTTTTCTTGATTGTGTTCGGATAATCATTTTCGTCCGAGCCTCTCTATTTTTCTGCACACTTGTTTTCAAGCCGTTAGTACGATTTGGTCATCATCAAAACATGATTATCATAATTGGGGTTCAACAATCTCCCCCTTTTTGATGATGACAAATCAATTGGATAATTCTAAAAACAACCATAAAGTATGAAGCTTAAGACAAGAGGTTTTGTCCATAATTTCTCCCCCTTTTGACATCATCAAAACATAAGAGTAAAAGCAATTTATACACACAATCTCCCCCTAAAACTATGCACGCAATTCAAGTAAGTAGATAGGGGATAAGTCAAGTTAAAAATAATTTATAATTCCTTCAAGAATATAAAATCAACTAGAAATGAGGAAATCTATGCAAACGATTAACATCAAGGCATTTATCACTCATTCCTTACCAAAAGCATCCTCAAAACAAGAAAGCATATGTGATGCAATTTTTTGCGATGCAAAATAATTTCTAACAAGCCATTTAGAAATAAGAATGCTCCCCCTTTCTTTTGCAAGGAGTGACTTAATATATATAAATTTTGGGATACTCATACCCAAGCACTTTAAATAAATTCAATCACATAGTTGATTAATATTCAAGAGATTATAGTTCACATTAATACATTCTCAACAAATTTAAATGTTACCCATTTCAATGTCATCTTAGCTTATATGCTTTGAACACCCTCCATTGATGATCCATCTTGAATTCCTTGGTGCTCTCCAAGCATACCTACATACAAAGTTAAGCAACAACTTTTGGTACCCAAACTTTCTTGGGTCTAATTGGATTAGTAACATGCTTAATCACCCAAATAGAATTTATTTCTCAATTTTTTATTTCTTATAACATAACAAGTTTTCTTTATATGGCCATGTTTATGACAATAATTACAAATAATATTCCTATTGCCATAAAAAGAAGATTTAGATTTAACGAAGCACAAATCACTTTTTCTAAAGGTGATAAAATTTTTGTTCAAAAACATATTTCTAGTTCTTTTCTTTTCAAAAACTTTTTCTTTCTTCTTTTTCAAAATATCATCAAGATCATCTAATCTCTTCTTCAATGAAGCTTGTTCATCCATGATCTTGGTTTTTCCAACAAATTTTTCTTTCAAAACATCATTTTCTTTTGTCAAAGAATTTTTGTTATGCACAAGTTTTGAGTTGGCACTCAATAAAGCAATAACTTTAATTTTTAACTTTTGTTCTTAACATATGATTCTTTCAAACATTCATGCATTTTAAAAATAAATGATTCAACATCATCATCATCATCATTATCACATGAATCATCACAAGAATCACAACTGGAGGATACCTCAGCATTATTGCCAAGTGCCATAAAAGCCATTTGAGCCTCCTCATATTCTTCTTCAACCTCTCCATTCAAATTACAATCATCCCAAGTGATTTGAAAGTTATTGAAGTGAGGCTTCCTTGAGTCTTTTCTCCTTTTTGATGAAGCTTTAAATGCTATGCTTCTTTTTCCCTTTGCCTCCTCATCTTTTACCTTGTATTTCAACTTCAATTCAAAAGAGGTTAGAGAATTCATCAATGAATCAATAGGCATACAATTTAAATTTTTAGACTCTTCTATGGCAATGGATTTAGGTTCCCATTCCTTAGGTAAAGCATTCAAAATTTTTCTATTCTTTTCACCCAAGGAATATTCTTTACCCAAACCTTCCAAATCCTTTACCATATCATTGAACCTACAATACATCTTGTCAATGTTCTCATGAGGTTCCATTTTGAAGGATTCATATTTAGCCACAAGAAGTGACTTCTTTTGCTCTCTTATATCTTCACTTCCTTCATGGATTTCTTTCAATTTGTCCCATATCTCCTTGGCCGATTTGCAACCTTTTACTTTAGAAAACTCATTTGCATCCAAGGCATTATACAAAATATTAATGGCTTTTGCATTTAAAGATAAATTTATTCTATCTTGTGCATTTAACTCATATCTAGTCTTAGGCCTTAATCTATGAGTATTTTCATCAAGAATATTAGCTTCTAAAGGACCTTCACAAATTATATACCATAAATCAATATCAATAGATTGAACAAAAATTTTCATTCTATCCCTCCAAAAAATGAAATTAATGCCATTAAACATGGAAGGTCTAGTGATAGAATGCCCCTCTAAAAACAAAGCATTATTGGTTATCATAATGATCTTTACTCAAAAGCAATTAAGCTCAATATATGAGACCAAGCTCTGATACCAATTGTTGGTCCAAAAGCAACCTAAGAGGGGGGGTGAATTAGGTTTTCTCAAAAAGCAAACCTTTTAATGTGCTTAATGGGAATTCAAACTTTGTGCAACAAATGAATACTTAAGCACAAATGATCTAAGATAAATATTTAACAATCAAATCTTAAAGAAGAAATAAAAAATTGAGATAAAGAATATCAAACCAAACTCCCAAGCTTCTCAAGCTTGGAGTACATCCACTAGTAGTGCCTCTTCAAAGAAGGTGAGGCAATAACCTTCTTGTACACAAAGTAGGCTTGCACCAACTAAGTTCCTCTAGTTGAGCCAAAGGTTTTACACTACAACCTCACTTTTGTACACTTGTTATCCCCCCACTCTTACACTTGAAGATCACTCACTAATCTACTCTTGCTCACACTAATTTTCTCCAGTTGAGCCAAGAGAACTATACTACCCAAACCAGTACAACCTATAATATTTTAGCCTATTTTGCCCAAAATAGCTCTTACAAGTGTTTGTATTGAATGTAGTAGTTCCTCTTGTCATTTGGATATCCTTGGGCTATTTATAGATAAAAGATGTGCTGAAATTTGAGCTCCAACGGTCAAAAAACTTATACTTAAGCTGTTAAAAACTAGCCATTAGGGGTTCGGATGGTGGTTCGGACGTCCGTTCATGCATCCTACAGCTTGATGAACAGTGTCTCAGACGGTCATATGTGTCCTACAGCTCTGACAGAAAAATCACTTCAGACTTCAACTCCGATCTTTTTTGGCTTCGGACGATCTTCAACGTCCGATCATCGTACTTTCGAATTCCTTGTCTAGGACTGTCTTTTGTGTCAGAAGCACTATCCTTCTGACAGTTATCGAAGTCCAAAAGATATGTTCTTCCTTGGTGTTGTCTAATCATGTTTCGGATGCTCCCTTGCGTCTGAGCTCCTTTCTTTCGGACGCTCTTCATCGTCCGTAAGGTGTTGTTCAACTTTTGGTTGTTTTTCTTGATTGTGTTCGGATAATCATTTTTGTCCGAGCCTCCCTATTTGTTTGCACACTTGTTTTCAAGCTGTTAGTATGATTGGTCATCATCAAAACATGATTATCATAATTGGAGTCCAACAGTATTTTCTTATATGTTTTTTCTAGGGACCAGCAAAACTCTAGGTTTGGGTATGATAGCTCTATAAAATAGTTATTCTACCATCTAAAATCTAGTATCTTGCAAGGGTTGCACTAGATGTTAGACAATTTTTACCCATTTTTTGTGCTTTATGTATTTGCAGTGTTATTTTATGTCTTCTACATGAATTTAGTAATTAGCGTGTTTTTCTTTTATAGCTTTTGTTGGATAAACATTGAGCTAGGGCTTGTATGAGAAACGACGCGATAATTTCACAGCTCTACAAAGTAGTGTTATTAAACAATCATTTCAGTCTAAATTTTTACTGTCATTCGAGTACTTTTTAGGGAATTTATTCATATTTTTGTACTTTTCGAATTTCTATGTTTTATTGATAAGCTCATAAATATCATATGTTTTATGTATCGTTTACCATGTTTTTAGTGATGTATAAGTAGAATTGAGTAATTATGAGCTAAAATGGGTTATTTTGAGTATTGTAGGGTTTAGCGAAGAAATGTGGAGTTAAAATTGATAATAAAATTGGAGGAAAATTACAAAATTAGAATTTACGTGTAATGGCAAGAAGCGATGCTACTGCAGTTTGGCAGAAATGGCATAACTTTCTTGTCTGAGCTCCAATTGAAGTAATTTTGGATGTATTAGAAAGCTAATACAAATATATATAACTTTCATGTTTTGAGTTTTCCGAGATTATAAGAGCATCAATATCAAAATCACGAAAGAAATGGAGGTCTTACAGGAAGTCGCACCAATTTGCAGAGCCCAGGCACGATGTTCAGTAGCTCAAATCTCCAGCGCGCATAGTCAGGCAAGATTCATCAGCTAGCTTATTTTGCAAGAAACATCCTCCCATGGGCCTGTTTACAAGAGAGTTTGTGTACTTATCATTCGAGAGCCCCAAAACCCTAATTTCACCTATGAATACACCAAGAAAAGGGAAGGGAACAAGAATCCATCATCAGCCATTGTTAGTTTTTAGTTTTCAATAGTTAGAACAATAAAGGTTTAGATGTAGGGCAGATTTTCTCAAGTGTTCAAGCTAGAATTTTGTTCTCCTATCAAGAATTCAAGATCCAACAATCATTCAACATTGGTTTTCACTATAATTGCTGAGTTTGATTAATCTTTATGCAATTCAATTTTTGTTTTCATTGCTTTCTTGTTCTTTAATTATTGTTCTTGTCTTATTGTATTTAAATTCTTAATTGCTTTTGTATTCAAGTAGTTAGGGTTTTACTTCATCCATTTTAATCTCTTTTATAGAGCAGATTGATCTAAATTCTTGTTTTTGAATAAATTCTTGCAAGTAGAGTAAATTGATTTAGGTTTTCAGTCAATTAAATTTAATTTCTTTCCGTAGGAATAGTATTTTACATTCTTGTCTTTATTTTAGTTTCTCGTGATTAAATTTAGTTTAAGTTTAGTCAAAAACCATTGATTATTTCATCTAACTAGTAAATAGGCTTGTGAACCTAATACTTGTTCCAATAGTTCTCATGGAAACTAGCATTCTTACTCATCATATATACAAACTCACCTCGTATCTTGCGAGTGTGTAGGAGTTGATTAGGATAATTAAGAATTTTTTTATTATTACTTGTATATTGTTTTCAAAAACCTAATCAATATTTCACCAAACATTTATATGTTTTTGTTGTGTTTATGTATTCTATATGTGTTTTGCAGGCTGGTGAGGGCTTTGGAGCTAAAACATATGAAGAGAATGCGAAGCCATTCTCAAATGAAGAAGTGATTCTGCAAGGCATAGTGCCATGGTATTTTAGAAAGGCTTGTTTCTAGCACCACGACATTCATCAAGAAATTCCAGAACTCTAGGAGCAGAAAACCACAGCATTCTGGAAAAGGCCAAACCAAGTGCCACAGCTTTACGGCTAAATTTTGGACAGGTCAATTCATGATTTCCACAATTTATGAGCTCAATTTTGGGCCCATATGGCCCTAACTTAACCAAAAACCCTAACCTACTCCCCGAGACACATTGTAACTATAAATAGGTAAGTTTGGACCTTTAAGGACCTATTTTAACATCTCTCTTATATAATGTAAGGTAGTAGTAAGTTTAATTAATGTTGTAGGAGTAGGAGTAGGATAGATTAGATTTCTTATAACTCTAGAAGATCTTGGATGTTTGTGAAAAGGACTAAATGCTCATCTGCAAGGTGGCACCAAGAAACATTTCCTTCTCCAACTTGCCATGACTTCCAGAATTCGCTATCTTTTTCTTGTTTCCATGTTGTACTCTTGTGGTGAGGATTGATGTAGTCAAACTCATAATTCATAAGTACTTTGTTTAAATAAGGATTCAACCTTTTCATATTAGTTATCCGTAAGAGTATATTTTATCGCTGTTAATGCCTTTTTTATATATGACTTGTTGTGAAATCATATTTAAGAATTGATATTTGAAAATGAGTTGAAAATAGTGAATGCTATAATTAGTTTATCTTCAAAATAGAAGTTTGATCATATATTAATTGTGTGATCCATTTAGTGGCTTGAGAGATAGTACTAACAGCAAGAGGTTCTAAAAATCCTAATGTTCTTATTATTTTTACCTAAAGTGACTCTAGAAAGACTTAGTGGAAAGTAGATCCAAATGGAATAATTATTGGCTTGAAAACGTGTAATACACATTAGGAAACTTTGATATCTTGTGTGTATTCTGATTGATCTTTGATTGACTTGAGTCTTATGGTTATGTTAGTTAGGTGAAGTATATTCCCCAGTAGCTTTAGATCTTATTTTATTGTTTTTATTGGTGATTTAGTTGTTTTCGTCATTACTTAGTCAATCCTCTCTCTTGTTTGATTTTGCTAAAACAATGTCATAATCTAGTTGAGATTATTCATTAATTTATTCACTCATCCTCATGGGATGCATGGTCCCATGAGGAAAATGAGTCCAAGCTTGAAGAGTTGGTGATAAATTTCATTAACTCAATGGACGCAAGGTTGAATCAGATAGACAAGGCAATTCATTGACTTGGCATGCAAATTGAGCAACAAGCGTTACTGCGATCTTGGAAAGGAAACTAGAACCACCATTATATAGTGTACCTATTCCATATGAGAAATTTGAGGTCATTATAAAGCAACCTGAGAAGCCAAATACTTGCATGGATATATATGGTGGAGTAGATGAGAATAGTGCATCTGAAAATTCTAAGAAGGACCTCATGGACAACATGCCTAATGAATTTGATAATATTGTTGCAAGTTTTGAAAACAAAGTTTGTGAATGTGTATTGAAGGAAACTCACCTCAGTCAAAACTTCAAGAGCCCGGTCATACCAAGGAGGTTGAGGTAGAGCTTGTGAAGATGGAATTCACTAAAGAGATACCCTTGATAATAACTGAAAATGCTGATTGGGGTTTCCATGAAGAAGTTGGATTAACTATTACATATGGCCATAACTACTCGAAGAGTGCAAAGCTACCTAGGTTTTATTATGATGCTTCTTCATGGGTGATAGAGGCCTATAATCTGAAAATAGCAAAACTACCATGGAGTTGTTCTAAAGCTTCCCAATGGAAAATGGGTGCAATGTAGCTAAAGGATTTCTAAACTGCCTTAGATTAATGAGGGGAGTATTCTTTGTTTTTAGATTTTCTAATTGTTTGGGTTGTGTTTGTGTTGGCATGAGTATTGTCTTGTTTATAATTTTTTGCTAAAGTTTTCTTTATGGGCTTTTGATGGTGTGTCGTATTTATTTTACTTTTGGGTTTTTTTAATTTTTGGTTTATCAGTCTTGAGGATCTGACTATTTTTTAAAAGATTCCCTGGCTATTGGATAGCAACCTTCAGGACTTCTATACCCTCTTTTTCTAAAGTATTGCAAGGGTTTAAACAAAAAAAATTATTTTTAGTAGTTTTTGTGTGCATTAGCTTTTGTGACTATATATCAATAGTTTAAATATATTTCAAGGGGACTATGTATTAGAGTTTCAATGGATTGAAAGTGTATACAAGCTTTCCTTGCTTTTTGAACCCTTTCAGTTGTAAAAGTGTTATCACTGCATGTATGTACATTTATATTCCCTTGAGTGAAAGTTTGTGAAAGTGATATACCTTTCTAGGAGTGTTAATCATGATTATGCCTTGCAATATTTGTTTAGCTTGTGGTCCATGAGCAGAATAAAATAATTCAAAACGTTAAGTGATAAAACCATACTGATTCCTAACTTCTACCCTCGTGCCTACAAGTATACGGTGCTAGATAGTAGTATAGAATGAGAGGATCGTTCCCACGATGATTGTTAGTTGACAAGTATCGAGATTTACAAGTTTTTATATAGTTAGGCAAATCAAGTAATGAGAGTGATTAGACTACTAAATTGAAAGACTAAGTAACCTAACTTAATGAAAGCAAATAAAATTAATTCTTAATTAACTAGATTAACTATTCTAAATTTGAAAGACAAGTAATTCTAATGTGACTAAGGAAATCAAATAAAAGACATGAAAAACAAGTAAATTCCGTTTACCGCTAAATATGACTATTGAAATTTGCAAAGAAATTGATCGTATAGGTATTAAAACTAAATATTTTTGGATTTTTAGATTAATAAAAGAAAGCCCGATGAGAATTCCTAGAAATTAAAACAAGAAAATGCAAAATTTAATTAGAAATCGCTAAATTATCAAGAACTCTATGATAACTCAAAATGGAAGCAACTAAATTTTAAGGATATTTAACAAGAAAGCAGATAAAAATTATATCTACTTGTAGCTAAATATTAACCCACTAAGGTTATCTAATAAAAATTAAAACTTGTAAGAAATTAAAAACAAGATCTAAGGAAAATTAAAAGAGAACTTGTATTAAACTAAAACTTGACAGTCAATCAAACCTAATCTACTCTAATCTAAAATAATCACTACACTCTCTACTATGTGTACTTTTTCTACTATTTCCTAATATATATGTCAAGTGCTTTACAAGGCAAGAAACAAAATTTTGAAAGCCAAAAATTACAAAGTTGCTTTTCAGCATTACCAAACGCACTTCATGTCGCAACATGGGTTTTGATAGTCGCGACATCGAGCTAAAAATTAATAAGTGAATTTTTGCCTTGATTTCACGACATCAAAATCCATGTCGCGGCATCGAGCATATATCAACTCAAATCTTGACTTCCATCTTTTCGATAATAAACCAGCAAATACACTTAACTAAATAAGTGATCAAATTAATTAGAATTGATTAAAAATTCATGATATTTACAAAAAAGTACAAATGCAACTACAAAATGCAACTAATCAACCTAAAATACTTAATTTGATACTAAAAATTGAGATTAAACTATCAAAATGGCATAATTTAAAGGTAAAATAACTCTAATTCACTAGAATTATCACACTTTAAAACTTAGTGTTTTGCTAGTCCTGAGCAAAAATAAAATAAAAAGAACCTTACTAAACGACTTAACAAACATACCGCCAGATTGACAAAACACTCAATGAACAATAGATGTACTTATGATAAATATGGAATTCTCTCAAATGACCTTAAATACTATATGATAATTGAACTATACTTTTATTTAATCACTCCAATTTTCCCAAAAATCATAAGTTCATTTATCACACAAAACTTCAAATTACCGAGCATTAACCATTCTCGAAAAAATTTTCAAAAATTGAGTTCTATTCATTCAAAACATCATCTTTTCTCAAATCACAAGTATTACAAAGTTATTCAACCATCCCGACAAGGTTGCATGGAAATAGAAGTTCATTAGGAATCTATATCTATGTACATGTCACACAAGTTGGAAACATTAATCTATCAAGGAATGAGTAGTATGATATCAATGATAGCTATTGCAAACATTTCTCCCACAACTTCTTGGTATTGTAAAATGTAATTCCTAATGGCCTAATTCGGAGAAACAATATGAGTACATTTCAGAATCCCGTAATCACCTCATTACTACTCTAATGGCTTATTTCAAAGAAACAACATAGGTATATACTGGAATCCCATACTTGCCTTATTACAAACAGTAAAAAAAAAATTATATATCTCAACCCTAAACCACCAGGAAGTGGAGTAAAACTTATTTAAGATTAATCTCCATTACCAATTATTCACGAATTAGAATAACATTTCCCATACAAACAGACAAAATGTCCTAATTCCCTTCTACTTCATTTAACCTAATTTTTTTTCAAAAGATAAATCAACTAATAAAGTAATATTGATGATTTGATTAAGAATAATATTTCAAGCAAATCTTCCACAAAATATTAGTACCTCTTTTTAAAAAATGGAAATGCCAAGTTTTTGAAATTCTTATGTTGTATGAGAACCATTAACACACACTTGAATACATGAAATGACCCAGGCAAATATTTCAATAATCACTGATTACTAAATTGATCAAATTTCTGTCCAAGAGTTATCAAACACACATATAAACAGAAAATGACCATCGTCAACACAAGAAACGGAAACCCCCCAAAATTGACTATTGTATTCTATTAGATAAGTAAAACCCATCTTACCACTCACCCAAAATTTCAACTTAAAAATATAAAAGACACTGAAAATGAAATCTAACTACAAAAAATGTTAGCTTAACTCACACTACCAAGTGGTAATGAAAAAAGCACAAAAACCATGTCATGCAATAAATCCAATAAGCTCACAAACATCCATTCCAACATTTAAGCATCAATAAAAATTACGATGGCATCAAGTTAAGGCCCTTAGCCACTATCACTACTCAAACACATAAACCAACTAAAAACACACAAGGCATCAAACCAAATTTTCAACTATGAAGTTCAAAAGGATAAAACTCAAATCAAATATCAACAAAAGTAACTTGGCATCAGCCTAAGGCTAGCCAATCTTTTGAAGCAAAATATCCAAATTAAAATATCTAAAAGCATAAATGTGATAAGCTACTAAAGTACTAAGAAATAATGAAAATGTCTGTCAAAATCCTTCAAAAAAAAATTGTTCTCAAATAATCTCCCTGACTGTCATTTGTCAACACCGACTGCCTCAAGTATCCTACTTCATCCCCTCACGATCATTCTCGTCATGAGACCTTATTGACTCTTCTCAAAGTCCTTGTCTTGGGTTCCAGCAGGTTCACCAGTCTTTGAGCTCCTCCTTGATGTTCAGGAATCACTAGTGGTGTATAGTACTACCTCTGAGATAATCCATAGTGCCACTATGAGGCTGTGGTGGCTGAATCCATGTGCTAAGTGAGGTGGTCAGAAGCGCATCTCCTATTGCTGCCAGATTGTTGTGCATTACAATTGACTATACGTCCAATAGCCTTGTAACTCATTTCACTCCTCTTCTGTGAATGGTGCATTGAGTACATAATAGAGTGACAAAGGAATAGATGATGTTCATGGGGACGGTGATGGAGGCATTTGACCCTCTACAGGATGATGTCACTCATAAACCCGAATCATTTTATACATATAATCTTTATTAAATCTACCTCTCTAATGAGTCATGGATTTATCCAAGGAATAAGGACACCATACAGTGATACATAAATAAGTAATTAGACGGGGGCATAAAAGATAGTCCTGCTGGACCTCCCACTATCAAGAAATCCCTGTCTAATCAACCCACCAACGTTCACTGACATCCCTGCCATGGTAGCATAAACCAAAAACACCTTATCCCTTTGAATGTAACTTAAAGAATTAGATCCCCAAATACAACAACTTATGAAACGAAACCATAGTTTGGCTGTAAAGGATAAACCATCGCGAGGAGATCTCAATTCAACTGTTTTTTGTTGCATTCATTACCCAAGAAATATTCACATCACAAATCATCCTTGTGATTTCATCCATGTCCTTGTTCTTGTTATACAACAACTCATGATATTAATCACAAGAGACAGAAGACATATTGAAATATGCATTTATTACATAGGCACTAAAGTCAACTAAAACTCCTTCAACTCTCACCTTCCCTCCATTAGATCACATAAGTTGCAAACTCTTTAACTAATTGGGTATAACCGAGCTCAATTGCTCTATCAAACCCCTTCTATTGTCTTGCTCTAATTTGAGTTTCAATCTCTTTTCTTGCGGATCTTCATAAGTCCCCCAATGCATAGACAAATTAAATCCACGTTCTCTTATAATCTCATGTTTTTCATTGTTTTGAAATAACACCTTAGCTCTATCACTAGAAAATTAAGGCTCTACAATCCTTTCACTAGCCCCACTCAACTCACCAATTCCTCCCTCACTACTAGTCCATTCCCCTACTCTTCTTTTTCTTGAACCATCACCTCTCTCCCTATCTCTCATTCTAACTCTCCTCTCAGCACTTCTATAGACTCCTCTCATCATTTTTATCAATCAAAAACAATCAAAGAACTACAAATAATTGCTCAATTATCAATCAATTAAACAGTCCCAACACAGTAAAATCTCAAACAATTATCACAAAATTTTCAAATAGAATTAATCTTAAATAATTCACAATCAAATAAACAAGAATTTCCCACAAAAATTTGCTCCAAATTTTTCAACAAATTGCTCAAAAATGATCAAAATTCCCAATATCAAATATAGAAATAATCACCAATAATTCAACCAAAATTTAGCAAATTGAATTCTCACATGCCTAAGTACATAAAAATTGGAAGTTATTACCCGTGTTATGAAGACAAGTCCTTAAAGTGTTGATAAAATTCCTCCGGTTGAACTTCGATAAATCTCGAAAAAAATCTAAAATTTGTGAGTAAATGATGAAGAAAATGTATTGGGAGATGAATTGAAATTGTTGGAAAGGGAACTAATGGAAGAATTTAAGAAAGTTTAGAGTTGGGAAAGAAGCTTGTACGGTTAGGGTTAGGATTTGGGGAAAAATAGAAGAAGAAGAAGAAGAAATTAGCTTAATTATGATTCTGCTCAAAGTCGATGTCATGACATCATTTTTGGTGCCATGGCATCGACCTAAATTTAAAATTTGAATCAACACTTCAATGTCGTGACATCGAATAGGCATCAAATTTTTTGCCTTAGCAGAAGTTTGAGGTTGATGTCGTGACATCAAATTCGATGTCAAAGTTCAACTTAAACACTTGGCGCAACTTTTGCAACTTTCTTCCTTAAAGCCACATCTTCTCATCACCTGAAAACATTGAAAACACAAATATTAGAGACAATTTCCATCCATTTTCAAAACTCCAATTATTGAAATAAAAAGAAAAAATATTAAAACCTAATTTTACCTAATTTGAACTGACTCACACTAAATTGAAACCAAACACAAATTCAAACCAAAATTAAGCAAAAACATGAAATCAAAGCTTGGGTTGCCTCCCATGAAGCGCTCTTTTATAGTCATTAACTTGACTATGGCTGTGATTGATCATTTTAAACCTTTAAAGGTGGTTGGCCACCCTTTGCCCTTGGTTTTCATGGAAAAAGCATGACTTCATTCTTCTCCATTTCCAATGCTTTATTCCCAGCTCGAACTTTAACTTGTCTCTCTTTCCAAGCCTTTGCCAATGCTAGTGCTCCAATGATCACATCCAATTGCTTTTCGAACCACTTTTTCTTCTTTTTGTGACTTTTCAACTTTTTGCCAAAGAAAGGAATTTTGTGTCCTTTTGCACAAATCCCTTGTTCAGTCATCAAACTTCATCCACTGTCAAGTGGTTTTTCCTTCACTTCACTTTTTGTATCTTCTTTTACTTCAACCACTTCTTCAATTGGTTTGCTTTTATTGACCTATCACAAAGATAGTTAAGAGAGAAATTAGAACTTTTTTCACCAAAAATTGGGACATTATCATAATACTCAAAAATATCAATTTCAACCAAATCATTTTCATCTTGTAAAATCAACTTTCCTTCATTGACATCAATTAATGCACGAGCGGTTGATAAAAATGGCCGCCCCAATATCAATGGAACTTCACTTCCTTTACCGGTATCCAACACCAAGAAATCTACTAGAAAAACCAACCTATCAACTTGAACAAGAACGTCCTCCAATAAGCCATACAGTTTCCTCTCAGACAAATCTACCAATTGGAGGGTGATTATAGTTGGTTTAGCATCAGATGTTCCCAGTTTGTCATAAATATCTTGCTGGGCATAATATTAATGCTCTCTCCCAAATCTCAAAGTGACCGATCCAACGTTTTACCACCAATGTTCACTGGCATAGAAAAACCACCAGGATTTTTGAGTTTAATGGGTAATCTTCTTCAGAAAATGGAACTACAATTAGAATCAAGACATACTTTCTCATCATTGTCATATCTCCATTTTCTAGCCAAAAGATCTTTCATGAAACGAGCATAGTTGGTCATCTTTGTGAATACATCAATTAAAAAAATGTTGACATTAATCCTGTTGAACATATCTAAGAACTGGTTGAATTGCCTCTCTTTTTCCTCCTTTCTTAGATCAATGAGCCTTTGAGGAAATGGCATTTTTACTAATGAACCCAACTTCAAAGGTCTTCCATGTGCTTCTTCTTGGATACCTAGATCTCATCCTCTTGTTTCTTTTTGTCTTCATTCCCCACAACTTCCATTTCGCCCTCAATTGCCTTATATTTTTGTTTCTCTCTTTCTCCATCCATCTCTTTCTTGTAATTTCTCATTAGGTTCCATTAATTCTTCTCCACACCTTAAAGTTATAGCATGGCATTGCTCCTTTGGATTTGGAATACTGTCACTCAGAAGTGCCCCTATAGGTCCTTCATTGTTCAATCTTGCCAATTGACCTATTTGTATCTCCAAATTCCTTGTTGATGCTCTTAAATTTTCATAATCTCCCATTTGTTCTTCTTTATCCCGTGTTTCTCTTTCCAATTCTCTTCTCAAATACTTTGTCTCTCTTTTCCAACCATTTTCATTTGCATTTTGTCTTGGAACAAATTGGTCATTATACATGGGTTGGGAAAATTTGAAGGTTGGAATGCAGGTCCTGATTGTTGTTGTTAAAATGGAGGGTTAGATAGAGGTTGATATGAGTTGGCTTGGAAGTTTCTTTGATGTAAGGGTTGATTATGTGAAACCCAGTATTTTATTAGCCTTGTTCTTTGATTTTAATTGATTTAAAATGTTTTTCATATTATTTTTAGTCATAAGGTACTTTCTTCAACTTATTCGTTCTTCAATTCGGCAAATTTTTCGATTTACGCGATTTCGGTAAGGCACAAAATAACGACGTAAAAAATTAGACAAAATGTAATTAGTGCATTGTGGTGTGTGAGTGTTGTTTGATGACTGATTTATAATGTTAATTTAGTAGCAAAAATTAGTTTTTGGGTCAAATAGTCAACTTGGAGACTATTTGGTCAATGGGGTACTATTTGGGTCAACTTTGGAATTTGTTTTAAGTCTTCTTCTTGCTTGTTTCTTCCTCATTTTTCTCCAGCAGCTGGCGAAATTTCTTCTCCATTTTTCCCCAAAATTTTCTTGGATTTCAAGTAGAAATCACTTGGAAGGTAAGATTTTATGTATTTTAGCATTTATGGCTTATGGGCTTTATGATTTAAGCTTTAATTTCAAGTTTTGAAGGATTCTTTATGGCTGAAAATAAACCCTCTTTGCAGCCTTATAAGTTATGATTTATGTATGTTATGGGTTGTTTTTAGTGTATAATTTGGAGGTTGGGAAGTGATTGGGGTCCCATTTTAACAACTTTCCACGGTTAGATTACAAATTTTAAGATTATGAGTTAGGGTTTTGTCTTCCATATGTGACCTAGAGTGTTATGCTATGAATGCTTATGTCTATGCATATAATGATGTTCTAAGAGTGTTTTAAGGTTAGTTTGGATAGGAATTGAGACTTGAAACCAAGTGGAATTGATTTCCCTTCATTTTGTAAGTAAGCGGAAGTTTGGCGCAACTAGGATAATTTGGATAATTAGTTATGTTTGAAGGATCTTTAATGATCTTTTGATGGTTTTAAGTGTTTCCTTGGTAGTGGGATGGTTAGGAAGCATGTTTGAATCATGCGTGTGGCTAATAGGTAAAATTTTCAGTTTGGTAGTAAGAGGAATTCCAACCATAGGTTGTTGCTCTAATGTTGTAATAGAGTTAATTGTAGTGGTTATGGAGTATGGATTGTTGTGGAATGCTATTGATATAGTCCCGGCTTGCATTGCTCCGGTGAATCTTTCCGTTTATGGATTTTGTTGGTTGGTTGAATATGTTGTTTTGAGTTGGGTTGTAACCAAGGTCCCTTGAATACCTTGGAATTGGATTTTGTTGGTTGGTTGAATATGTTGTTTTGAGTTGGGTTGTAACCAAGGTCCCTTGAATACCTTGGAATTGGATTTTTATTGGCGGGAGGATAGCCTACTTATAGCCTAGGGAGGCGAAGTTTTCGGTTTTTCTGGAAAACGAGCTTATTATCTCCTAGTCTAGTCATGTAATACGAATTTGAGGGTTAACTAAGTGTTTTGACTGGGGTTTTAGCTTGTCGAAGTTGGTCGAATTTGTGAAAAGGTCATTATTAAAAAGAACGGTTGAAAGGTGTCGTATTCTGTCGTTGCACAATGTTTAGATGGATCATTGTGCAATTTTGCTTTGATAGGTGGGTAACAGAGACAGACCCCTCCTAGTCCCAGTCCTGGAGGTGCTAAAGTCCCTACTTTGGTCTCTTTTAAAATGTGTATGATGTTTGGAACTGCACTTTTACCAAGTTTTGGAATTATTATATATGAAATCGGGACCAAGCTATTTTATGTTAATCAATTGATATATTTGCAAACTCTTTTGATATGAAAGCATTTTATGACTGTTTTGGCTCATAGGTGACCGAGGTATATAATTTTGGATGTATTTGGAAATGTTTGATTTGGGGTGCAGCGGTTCTATAGTCATCCATGGGACGCCATGGTGACTTCTGTGAATGTTATGAACTATTTGATACGGGGTCTTGTGATGGGATAACTTGACCTCCCGGTCAGACTAGTAGGTGTGGTAGATTACTAGATCTGGCTAGTAACTATTATATACTTGGATTTGTTAGCTATGGTTTAGCATACTATGTTTTGAAATGATTTGATCTGTTTGGCTATGTTTTGGACATACTTTTGAGCCTAAAAGATACTCATGCTATTTTATTAAATTCCGGATTGAAACTATACTTGGATTTGTTAGCTATGCTTTAGCATACTATGTTTTGAAATGATTTGATCTGTTTGGCTATGTTTTGGACATACTTTTGAGCCTAAAAGATACTCATGCTATTTTATTAAATTCCGGATTGAAACTATACTTGGATTTGTTAGCTATGCTTTAGCATACTATGTTTTGAAATGATTTGATCTGTTTGGCTATGTTTTGGACATACTTTTGAGCCTAAAAGATACTCATGCTATTTTATTATATTCCGGATTGAAACTGAACTTGGATTTGTTCGATATGCTTTAGCATACTATGTTTTGAAATGATTGGATCTTTTTGGCTACGCTATGCTTTAGCATACTATGTTTTGAAATGATTGGATCTTTTCAATGAATTCTCTACCAAGAATACAAGAAGAAAAATCTGTGAAGCTTTGCTCACCCCACGTGACTTATAATTTTTCGATTAGGTGCTCGTTTTGGATTCTCCACCGCGTTAGCAGCTTTTAGATTTTTCCCCAGACTCCACATTACTGGTAGGACTCTGCGGATAATCTTCCAAGCTTCTCTTTTGTTTGGAAAGGGGTAGTGTATTAGATAAGTTTTGTATTGATGAACTTTATTTTCGTTGTAGCATCTTTTGTACTAAGAAGGAATTTTGTAATTCGTATTTTTGTGTAAAAGGAAATATTTGGTTTTATAGTTGAGAAATGGCTTGATGGTTGACTACCTATTACATTACGGTTAAGTTTGTTGCTCTGTTCGTTTGTGCCTTGCGCTTTGGTCCGGTGTACCATTAGCGCGGCGTGTTACGGTCCCGTTTTTGGGGCGTGACATTTAGTGGTATCAGAGCATAGGTTTGAATCCTAAGTCCAGAAATAGGTATTCGATGAGTCTTTCGAGGTTTAAATCGATGTGCTCGGGCTTAGAATTATATAAGATTCTGTTTTGTTCGCGGCACTACAGGATCTGTGGAATTCTTTGACCTGGAGTTATTGATTGACTTGTTTTCGGGGGTTTTTGAGAGGTCCTTGCGTATGTAATCTTTGTTGTACCTCTTTTGTTGATTCTTGAAGAGTTATTCTTTGCTCATGATTCCGTCTTTGACTCTTATCAGCTAGATGTTTTCTTAGATGTCTGTCCGAGAAACCTAGATGGTTAGAGAATCCTTATAGAGTGGGGACCCCGGACGGGAAGGTTATGGAGTCTAGGTTTGTTTTGGAAGGTTGTCGGTTAGAGATTTTGTGATAGGAAGTTTGAGGCTGACCTTATTCAGTTACCGATAACCGACTTTGATTTGATTTTGGGTATGGATTGGTTGGCGGCTAATGGTGCGATGATTGATTGTAAAGAGAGGTATGTGATGTTTCAGATGCCTGGTTTAGATACGGTGATTAGTCGTGGGAATGAAAAGAAGCCCAAGAGTAGGATTCTGATTATATCAAGTGAAGGCGTTTAAGGCCTTAGATAGGGGTTGTGAGAGCTATTTGGCTTATGTGATAGACTCGATAAAGTAGAGCCGGGCATAAGAGACAGAGACAGAATCATGAGCAAAGAATAACTCTTCAAGAATCAACAAAAGAGGTACAACAAAGATTACATATTCGAGCGAAAAGCTATCTCGGGAGCTTAAGAGCCTCATGAGATCGAAGTATCCACTTTGTTTGCTTCGTGATTTCGTAAGTTTCGAGGACGAAACTTTGTTTAAGGGGGGTAGAATGTGAAACCCAGTATTTTATTAGCCTTGTTCTTTGATTTTAATTGGTTCCAAATGTTTTTCATATTATTTTTAGTCATAATATACTGACAAACTAGCTGTTAGACAGTTCGGATGTCCGATCGATTTACGCGATTTCGACCGGGTAAACGGGTAAAAATGAACTCAATATAGTAATAAGATGCATTGTGGTGTGTGAGTGTTGTTTGATGACTGATTTATAATGTTAATTTAGTAGCAAACAATTAGTTTTTGGGTCAAATAGTCAACTTGGAGACTATTTGGTCAATGGGGTACTATCAAACAAAACTTTGGAATTTGTTATAAGATCTTCTTCATTTGTTTCATACTGTCTCTTATACACATCTAGGCGAAATTTCTTCTCCATTTTTCCCCAAAATTTTCTAGGATTTCAAGTAGAAATCACTTGGAAGGTAAGATTTTATGTATTTTAGCATTTATGGCTTATGGGCTTTATGATTTAAGCTTTAATTTCAAGTTTTGAAGGATTCTTTATGGCTGAAAATAAACCATGTGTCTCTTTGCAGCCTTATAAGTTATGATTTATGTATGTTATGGGTTGTTTTTAGTGTTTTGGAGGTTGGGAAGTGATTGGGGTTGATTTTTAACAACTTTCCACGGTTAGATTACAAATTTTAAGATTATGAGTTAGGGTTTTGTCTTCCATATGTGACCTAGAGTGTTATGCTATGAATGCTTATGTCTATGCATATAATGATGTTCTAAGAGTGTTTTAAGGTTAGTTTGGATAGGAATTGAGACTTGAAACCAAGTGGAATTGATTTCCCTTCATTTTGTAAGTAAGCGGAAGTTTGGCGCAACTAGGATAATTTGGATAATTAGTTATGTTTGAAGGATCTTTAATGATCTTTTGATGGTTTTAAGTGTTTCCTTGGTAGTGGGATGGTTAGGAAGCATGTTTGAATCATGCGTGTGGCTAATAGGTAAAATTTTCATTCCACAGATTTGCTCCCTAATTTTAACCAAAGGTTGTTGCTCTAATGTTGTAATAGAGTTAATTAGTTGTAGTGGTTATGGAGTATGGATTGTTGTGGAATGCTATTGATATAGTCCCGGCTATTGCTCCGGTGAATCTTTCCGTTTATGGATTTTGTTGGTTGGTTGAATATGTTGTTTTGAGTTGGGTTGTAACCAAGGTCCCTTGAATACCTTGGAATTGGATTTTGTTGGTTGGTTGAATATGTTGTTTTGAGTTGGGTTGTAACCAAGGTCCCTTGAATACCTTGGAATTGGATTTTTATTGGCGGGGAGGATAGCCTACTTATAGCCTAGGGAGGCGAAGTTTTCGGTTTTTCGGAAAACTGAGCTTATTATCTCCTAGTCTAGTGTAATACGAATTTGAGGGGTTAACTAAGTGTTTTGACTGGGGTTTTAGCTTGTCGAAGTTGGTCGACTTTATCAGAGTCTATCACATAAGCCAAATAGCTCTCACAACCCCTATCTAAGGCCTTAAACGCCTCCGGAATATAATAAAATAGCATCCTACTCTGTGGGCTTATTTTCAATCCCACGATGTGTATAAGAGTATCTAAACCAGGCATCGCCGGCGATCGCGTTCGGTGATCATTGTGCAATTTTGCTTTGATAGGTGGGTAACATAGACCCTCTTCCACTTGTATTTTGTTTAACTACTTTCGAAATATGTTTGGATGGATTTTAAAATGTGTATGATGTTTGGAACTGCACTTTTACCAAGTTTTGGAATTATTATATATGAAATCGGGACCAAGCTATTTTATGTTAATCAATTGATATATTTGCAAACTCTTTTGATATGAAAGCATTTTATGACTGTTTTGGCTCATAGGTGACCGAGGTATATAATTTTGGATGTATTTGGAAATGTTTGATTTGGGGTGCAGCGGTTCTATAGTCATCCATGGGACGCCATGGTGACTTCTGTGAATGTTATGAACTATTTGATACGGGGTCTTGTGATGGGATAACTTGACCTCCGGTCGGACTAGTAGGTGTGGTAGATTACTAGATCGCTAGTCTTGAACAAACCTACCTCTCTAGATGTGTACAACTCATGCTATTTTATTAAATTCCGGATTGAAACTATACTTGGATTTGTTAGCTATGGTTTAGCATACTATGTTTTGAAATGATTTGATCTGTTTGGCTATGTTTTGGACATACTTTTGAGCCTAAAAGATACTCATGCTATTTTATTAAATTCCGGATTGAAACTATACTTGGATTTGTTAGCTATGCTTTAGCATACTATGTTTTGAAATGATTTGATCTGTTTGGCTATGTTTTGGACATACTTTTGAGCCTAAAAGATACTCATGCTATTTTATTAAATTCCGGATTGAAACTATACTTGGATTTGTTAGCTATGCTTTAGCATACTATGTTTTGAAATGATTTGATCTGTTTGGCTATGTTTTGGATAATACTTTTGAGCCTAAAAGATACTCCCTGTCTCTTATATTCGGATTGAAACGAACTTGGATTTGTTCGATATGCTTTAGCATACTATGTTTTGAAATGATTGGATCTTTTTTATTTCCCAAACCAATTAAAATGTGTATAAGATACAGGCTCTAGATATCATAAAAGTTCTTCACATTCTACCAAGCATTTTAAAAGAAAGTTTCATGACTATCAGTTTGTGAAAATCATAGTCATGCAAGCAAGGCTTCTAAAATCGATCTCATGGCCCCATTTAAGAGCTTTTATGATATCCACTGAGCTAGTTATGCTCACCCCACGTGACTTATAATTTTTCAATCTAGGTGCTCGTTTTGGATTCTCCATCGCGTTAGCGCTTTTAGATTTTTCCCGGACTCCACATTCTTGGTAGGACTCTGCGGATAATCTTCCAAGCTTCTCTTTTGTTTGGAAAGGGATGCTACAAGATAAAAGTTTTGTATTGATGAACTTTATTTTCGTTGTAGCATCTTTTGTACTAAGAAGGAATTTTGTAATTCGTATTTTTGCTGTAAAAGGAAATATTTGGTTTTATAGTTGAGAAATGGCTTGATGGTTCTATTACATTACGGTTAAGTTTGTTGCTCTGTTCGTTTGTGCCTTGCGCTTTGGTCCGGTGTACCATTAGCGCGGCGTGTTACGGTCCCGTTTTTGGGGCGTGACATTTAGTGGTATCAGAGCATAGGTTTGAATCCTAAGTCCAGAAATAGGTATTCGATGAGTCTTTCGAGGTTTAAATCGATGTGCTCGGGCTTAGAATTATATAAGATTCTGTTTTGTTCGCGACACTACAGGATCTGTGGAATTCTTTGACCTGGAGTTATTGATTGACTTGTTTTGGGGGGTTTTTGAGAGGTCCTTGCGTATGTAATCTTTGTTGTACCTCTTTTGTTGATTCTTGAAGAGTTATTCTTTGCTCATGATTCCGTCTTTGACTCTTATCAGCTAGAATTTAATAGGCATAGGTCCAGCCGCATGGTTCTTAATCTGTCTCTTATACACATCAGATGTGGTCTAGGTTTGTTTTGGAAGGTTGTCGGTTAGAGTTTTGTGATAGGAAGTTACAGCTAGACCTATTCAGTTAATAAGCCTGTCTCATCGATTTAAATCTAGAAAGATAAGAGACAGCCTCCAAAACGATCAATGATTTCAAAACCCTGTCTCTATATACACATCTAGATCCGGTATAAGAGAAAGCATCTATGTTACCCACCCATCAAAGCAAAAAGCCCAAGAGTAGGATTCGATTATATCAGTGAAGGCGTTTAAGGCCTTAGATAGGGGTTGTGAGAGCTATTTGGCTTATGTGATAGACTCGATAAAGTAGAGCCGGGCATTGAGGATAGATGTGTATCGACAAGATAAGACATTGAGGAATAAAGTTATCCCCTACGTGAAGGTTTTATGGTCTAATCATTCTGAGCGAAAAGCTATCTGGGAGCTTAAGAGCCTCATGAGATCGAAGTATCCAGCTTTGTTTGCTTCGTGATTTCGTAAGTTTCGAGGACGACAGTCATCAGACAATCAATAATTAGTGCATTGTGGTGTGTGAGTGTTGTTTGATGACTGATTTATAATGTTAATTTAGTAGCAAAAATTAGTTTTTGGGTCAAATAGTCAACTTGGAGACTATTTGGTCAATGGGGTACTATCTGGGTCAACTTTGGAATCTGATGTGTAACAGATCTAGAATGTTGTTTCTTCCTCATTTTTCTCCAGCAGCTGGCGAAATTTCTTCTCCATTTTTCCCCAAAATTTTCTTGGATTTCAAGTAGAAATCACTTGGAAGGTAAGATTTTATGTATTTTAGCATTTATGGCTTATGGGCTTTATGATCCAAATTAAGCTTTAATTTCAAGTTTTGAAGGATTCTTTATGGCTGAAAATAAACCCTCTTTGCAGCCTTATAAGTTATGATTTATGTATGTTATGGGTTGTTTTTAGTGTTTTGGAGGTTGGGAAGTGATTGGGGTTGATTTTTAACAACTTTCCATGGTTAGATTACAAATTTTAAGATTATGAGTTAGGGTTTTGTCTTCCATATGTGACCTAGAGTGTTATGCTATGAATGCTTATGTCTATGCATATAATGATGTTCTAAGAGTGTTTTAAGGTTAGTTTGGATAGGAATTGAGACTTGAAACCAAGTGGAATTGATTTCCCTTCATTTTGTAAGTAAGCGGAAGTTTGGCGCAACTAGGATAATTTGGATAATTAGTTATGTTTGAAGGATCTTTAATGATCTTTTGATGGTTTTAAGTGTTTCCTTGGTAGTGGGATGGTTAGGAAGCATGTTTGAATCATGCGTGTGGCTAATAGGTAAAATTTTCAGTTTGGTAGTATAAAGAGGAATTCCAACCATAGGTTGTTGCTCTAATGTTGTAATAGAGTTAATTGTAGTGGTTATGGAGTATGGATTGTTGTGGAATGCTATTGATATAGTCCCGGCTATTGCTCCGGTGAATCTTTCCGTTTATGGATTTTGTTGGTTGGTTGAATATGTTGTTTTGAGTTGGGTTGTAACCAAGGTCCCTTGAATACCTTGGAATTGGATTTTGTTGGTTGGTTGAATATGTTGTTTTGAGTTGGGTTGTAACCAAGGTCCCTTGAATACCTTGGAATTGGATTTTTATTGGCGGGAGGATAGCCTACTTATAGCCTAGGGAGGCGTCTGTCTCTTATACACATCTAGATGCTTATTATCTCCTAGTCTAGCTGTAATACGAATTTGAGGGGTTAACTAAGTGTTTTGACTGGGGTTTTAGCTTGTCGAAGTTGGTCAGAATTTGTGAAAAGGTCATTTTTGACCAAAGGGTTGTTGGTGTCGTTTTCTATCGTTTCGAAACATCTCTTCTAAGAGTCTCTTATACCTGTTTTAGGTACCACGCCACCTACCGCCGGCGATCGCGTTCAGTGATCATTGTGCAATTTTTGCTTTGATAGGTGGGTAACATAGACCCTCTTCCACTTGTATTTTGTTTAACTACTTTCGAAATATGTTTGGATAGATTTTAAAATGTGTATGATGTTTGGAACTGCACTTTTACCAAGTTTTGGAATTATTATATATGAAATCGGGACCAAGCTATTTTATGTTAATCAATTGATATATTTGCAAACTCTTTTGATATGAAAGCATTTTATGACTGTTTTGGCTCATAGGTGACCGAGGTATATAATTTTGGATGTATTTGGAAATGTTTGATTTGGGGTGCAGCGGTTCTATAGTCATCCATGGGACGCCATGGTGACTTCTGTGAATGTTATGAACTATTTGATACGGGGTCTTGTGATGGGATAACTTGACCTCCCGCGTCAGACTAGTAGGTGTGGTAGATTACTAGATCTGGCTAGTACTGAAAGTCATACCTTCGAGCCTAAAAGATACTCATGCTATTTTATTAAATTCCGGATTGAAACTATACTTGGATTTGTTAGCTATGGTTTAGCATACTATGTTTTGAAATGATTTGATCTGTTTGGCTATGTTTTGGACATACTTTTGAGCCTAAAAGATACTCATGCTATTTTATTAAATTCCGGATTGAAACTATACTTGGATTTGTTAGCTATGCTTTAGCATACTATGTTTTGAAATGATTTGATCTGTTTGGCTATGTTTTGGACATACTTTTGAGCCTAAAAGATACTCATGCTATTTTATTAAATTCCGGATTGAAACTATACTTGGATTTGTTAGCTATGCTTTAGCATACTATGTTTTGAAATGATTTGATCTGTTTGGCTATGTTTTGGACATACTTTTGAGCCTAAAAGATACTCATGCTATTTTATTATATTCCGGATTGAAACTGAACTCAATCCTGGATTTGTTCGATATGCTTTAGCATACTATGTTTTGAAATGATTGGATCTTTTTGGCTACGCTATGCTTTAGCATACTATGTTTTGAAATGATTGGATCTTTTTGGCTATGTTTTGGACATGCCTGACGTTTAAATGGCATGATACACTTTAGAAACTACTTATGATTATGGTTTATTGACGTTTAAATGGCATGAGACATTTTAGAAACTGCTTCATGACTATGGTTTTCACAAATGATATTATCTTTATGTTTTCTTTTATCGAAATGCTTGGCCCCATTTGAAGACCTTATTATGATCATCCACTGTCTCTTATACTACACCTGTCTCTTATACACATCTAGATGTGTATAAGCTCGTTTTGGATTCTCCATCGTTAGCGCTTTTAGATTTTTCCCGGACTCCACATTCGGTAGGACTCTGCGGATAATCTTCCAAGCTTCTCTTTTGTTTGGAAAGGGGTAGTGTATTAGATAAGTTTTGTATTGATGAACTTTATCATTTCGTTGTAGCATCTTTTGTACTAAGAAGGAATTTTGTAATTCGTATTTTTGTGTAAAAGGAAATATTTGGTTTTATAGTTGAGAAATGGTTTGATGGTTCTATTACATTACGGTTAAGTTTGTTGCTCTGTTCGTTTGTGCCTTGCGCTTATATGCATAGACATAAGCATTCATAGCATAACCTGTCTCTTATACACATCTAGATGTGTCGAGCATAGGTTTGAATCCTAAGTCCGAAATAGGTATTCGATGAGGGACCGAGGTTTAAATCGATGTGCTCAAAACTTAGAATTATATAAGATTCTGTTTTGTTCGCGACACTACAGGATCTGTGGAATTCTTTGACCTGGAGTTATTGATTGACTTGTTTTGGGGGGTTTTTGAGAGGTCCTTGCGTATGTAATCTTTGTTGTACCTCTTTTGTTGATTCTTGAAGAGTTATTCTTTGCTCATGATTCCGTCTTTGACTCTTATCAGCTAGATGTTTTCTTAGATAACCCCAATCAACCACTTGGTTTCAACAGCTGACCTTATTCAGTTACCGATAACCGACTTTGATTTGATTTTGGGTATGGATTGGTTGGCGGCTAATGGTGCGATGATTGATTGTAAAGAGAGGTATGTGATGTTTCAGATGCCTGGTTTAGATACGGTGATTTTTCGTGGGAATGAAAAGAAGCCCAAGAGTAGGATTCTGATTATATCAGGTGAAGGCGTTTAAGGCCTTAGATAGGGGTTGTGAGAGCTATTTGGCTTATGTGATAGACTCTGATAAAGTAGAGCCAGGCATAAGAGGATCTTCAATCGACAAGATAAGCCTTGAGGAACAAAGTTATCCCCTACGTGAAGGTTTTATGGTCTAATCATTCTGAGCGAAAAGCTATCTGGGAGCTTAAGAGCCTCATTATGAGATCGAAGTATCCAGCTTTGTTTGCTTCGTGATTTCGTAAGTTTCGAGGACGAAACTTTGTTTAAGGGGGGTAGAATGTGAAACCCAGTATTTTATTAGCCTTGTTCTTTGATTTTAATTGGTTTAAAATGTTTTTCATATTATTTTTAGTCATAAGGTACTTCAACTTATTCGTTCTTCAATTCGGCAAATTTTTCGATTTACGCGATTTCGATGCGGGGTAAACGGGTTGAAGTCTGTCTCTTTACATATTTTAAAAAAATAGTATCAAAGAACAGTCATTAACAAATACTGATTTATCAAAATTAATTTAGTAGCAAAAATTAGTTTTTGGGTCAAATAGTCAACTTGGAGACTATTTGGTCAATGGGGTACTATTTGGGTCAACTTTGGAATTTGTTTTAAGTCTTCTTCTTGCTTGTTTCTTCCTCATTTTTCTCCAGCAGCTGGCCGAAATTTCTTCTCCATTTTTCCCCAAAAATTTTCTTGGATTTCAAGTAGAAATCATACTTGGAAGGTAAGATTTTATGTATTTTAGCATTTATGGCTTATGGGCTTTATGATTTAAGCTTTAATTTGTCTCTTATGAACATTCTGTATGGCTGACAAATAAACCCTCTTTGCAGCCTTATAAGTTATGATTTATGTATGTTATGGGTTGTTTTTAGTGTTTTGGAGGTTGGGAAGTGATTGGGGTTGATTTTTAACAACTTTCCATGGTTAGATTACAAATTTTAAGATTATGAGTTAGGGTTTTGTCTTCCATATGTGACCTAGAGTGTTATGCTATGAATGCTTATGTCTATGCATATAATGATGTTCTAAGAGTGTTTTAAGGTTAGTTTGGATAGGAATTGAGACTTGAAACCAAGTGGAATTGATTTCCCTTCATTTTGTAAGTAAGCGGAAGTTTGGCGCAACTAGGATAATTTGGATAATTAGTTATGTTTGAAGGATCTTTAATGATCTTTTGATGGTTTTAAGTGTTTCCTTGGTAGTGGGATGGTTATGGAAGCATGTTTGAATCATGCGTGTGGCTAATAGGTAAAATTTTCAGTTTGGTAGTAAAGAGGAATTCCAACCATAGGTTGTTGCTCTAATGTTGTAATAGAGTTAATTGTAGTGGTTATGGAGTATGGATTGTTGTGGAATGCTATTGATATAGTCCCGGCTATTGCTCCGGTGAATCTTTCCGTTTATGGATTTTGTTGGTTGGTTGAATATGTTGTTTTGAGTTGGGTTGTAACCAAGGTCCCTTGAATACCTTGGAATTGGATTTTGTTGGTTGGTTGAATATGTTGTTTTGAGTTGGGTTGTAACCAAGGTCCCTTGAATACCTTGGAATTGGATTTTTATTGGCAGGAGGATAGCCTACTTATAGCCTAAAAGGGGCGAAGTTTTTCGGTTTTTCTGGAAAACTAAGCTTATTATCTCCTAGTCTAGCTGTAATACGAATTTGAGGGGTTAACTAAGTGTTTTGACTGGGGTTTTAGCTTGTCGAAGTTGGTCAGATTGATACACCTATGTTTGGATGGATTTTAAAATGTGTATGATGTTTGGAACTGCACTTTTACCAAGTTTTGGAATTATTATATATGAAATCGGGACCAAGCTATTTTATGTTAATCAATTGATATATTTGCAAACTCTTTTGATATGAAAGCATTTTATGACTGTTTTGGCTCATAGGTGACCGAGGTATATAATTTTGGATGTATTTGGAAATGTTTGATTTGGGGTGCAGCGGTTCTATAGTCATCCATGGGACGCCATGGTGACTTCTGTGAATGTTATGAACTATTTGATACGGGTCTTGTGATGGGATAACTTGACCTCCCGGTCAGACTAGTAGGCCAAATAGATTACTAAATCATTTATAAACATGAAAGTCATACCTTCGAGCCTAAAAGATACTCATGCTATTTTATTAAATTCCGGATTGAAACTATACTTGGATTTGTTAGCTATGGTTTAGCATACTATGTTTTGAAATGATTAGATCTGTTTGGCTATGTTTTGGACATACTTTTGAGCCTAAAAGATACTCATGCTATTTTATTAAATTCCGGATTGAAACTATACTTGGATTTGTTAGCTATGCTTTAGCATACTATGTTTTGAAATGATTTGATCTGTTTGGCTATGTTTTGGACATACTTTTGAGCCTAAAAGATACTCATGCTATTTTATTAAATTCCGGATTGAAACTATACTTGGATTTGTTAGCTATGCTTTAGCATACTATGTTTTGAAATGATTTGATCTGTTTGGCTATGTTTTGGACAGTATACTTTTGAGCCTAAAAGATACTCATGCTATTTTATTATATTCCGGATTGAAACTGAACTTGGATTTGTTCGATATGCTTTAGCATACTATGTTTTGAAATGATTGGATCTTTTTGGCTACGCTATGCTTTAGCATACTGATGTGTATAAGAGACAGACATTACATCTAATTTGGCTATGTTTTGGACATGCCTGACGTTTAAATGGCATGATACACTTTAGAAACTACTTATGATTATGGTTTATTGACGTTTAAATGGCATGAGACATTTTAGAAACTGCTTCATGACTATGGTTTTCACAAATGATATTATCTTTAAACTTTCTAATATCGAAAAGCTTGGATTAATTTTTGAGAAGCAATTAGGTGATTCAATATATCCTGTCTCTTATACACATCTAGATGTGTATAAGAGACAGACCTAATCTCTCGTTTTGGATTCTCCATGCGTTAGCGACTTTTAGATTTTCCCGGACTCCACATTCTTGGTAGGACTCTGCGGATAATCTTCCAAGAAGCTTCTCTTTTGTTTGGAAAGGGGTAGTGTATTAGATAAGTTTTGTATTGATGAACTTTATTTTCGTTGTAGCATCTTTTGTACTAAGAAGGAATTTTGTAATTCGTATTTTTGTGTAAAAGGAAATATTTGGTTTTATAGTTGAGAAATGGCTTGATGGTTCTATTACATTACGGTTAAGTTTGTTGCTCTGTTCGTTTGTGCCTTGCAATTAATCCCGTGTACCATTAGCGCGGCGTGTTACTGGTCCCGTTTTGGGGCGTGACATTTAGTGGTATCGAGCATAGGTTTGAATCCTAAGTCCAGAAATAGGTATTCGATGAGTCTTTCGAGGTTTAAATCGATGTGCTCGGGCTTAGAATTATATAAGATTCTGTTTTGTTCGCGACACTACAGGATCTTATACACATCTTAGACCTGGAGTTATTGAATGACTTGTTTTGGGGGGTTCTTGAGAGGTCCTTGCGTATGTAATCTTTGTTGTACCTCTTTTGTTGATTCTTGAAAATTCTGACCAACTTCGACAAGTGTATAAGCCCCAGTGCTAAAGGATTAGTTATACAAATGAATTCGTTTAAGGCCTTAGATAGGGGTTAATAAGCTAACCCCTTATGTGTATAACCTGTCTCTTAGCCATCATTGAGGTATATCTTGGAGGCACAAGATCCTCAATGCCTGACATATGGAAGACCTGTCAGGTTTTATGGTCTAATCATTCGAGCGAAAAGCTATCTGGGAGCTTAAGAGCCTCATGAGATCGAAGTATCCACTTTGTTTGCTTCGTGATTTCGTAAGTTTCGAGACGAAACTTTGTTTAAGGGGGGTAGAATGTGAAACCCAGTATTTTATTAGCCTTGTTCTTTGATTTTAATTGGTTTAAAATATTTTTCATATTATTTTTAGTCATAAGGTACTTCAACTTATTCGTTCTTCAATTCGGCAAATTTTTCGATTTACGCGATTTCGGTACCGGGTAAACGGGTCAAAAAATTAGACAAAATGTAATTAGTGCACCTGTCTCAATACACATGTGTGAGTGTTGTTTGATGACTGATTTATAATGTTAATTTAGTAGCAAAAATTAGTTTTTGGGTCAAATAGTCAACTTGGAGACTATTTGGTCAATGGGGTACTATTTGGGTCAACTTTGGAATTTGTTTTAAGTCTTCTTCTTGCTTGTTTCTTCCTCATTTTTCTCCAGCAGCTGGCCGAAAAATTTCTTCTCCATTTTTCCCCAAAAATTTTCTTGGATTTCAAGTAGAAATCACTTGGAAGGTAAGATTTTATGTATTTTAGCATTTATGGCTTATGGGCTTTATGATTTAAGCTTTAATTTCAAGTTTTGAAGGATTCTTTATGGCTGAAAATAAACCCTCTTTGCAGCCTTATAAGTTATGATTTATGTATGTTATGGGTTGTTTTTAGTGTTTTGGAGGTTGGGAAGTGATTGGGGTTGATTTTTAACAACTTTCCATGGTTAGATTACAAATTTTAAGATTATGAGTTAGGGTTTTGTCTTCCATATGTGACCTAGAGTGTTATGCTATGAATGCTTATGTCTATGCATATAATGATGTTCTAAGAGTGTTTTAAGGTTAGTTTGGATAGGAATTGAGACTTGAAACCAAGTGGAATTGATTTCCCTTCATTTTGTAAGTAAGCGGAAGTTTGGCGCAACTAGGATAATTTGGATAATTAGTTATGTTTGAAGGAGTTTTTCTTTAATGATCTTTTGATGGTTTTAAGTGTTTCCTTGGTAGTGGGATGGTTAGGAAGCATGTTTGAATCATGCGTGTGGCTAATAGGTAAAATTTTCAGTTTGGTAGTAAAGAGGAATTCCAACCATAGGTTGTTGCTCTAATGTTGTAATAGAGTTAATTGTAGTGGTTATGGAGTATGGATTGTTGTGGAATGCTATTGATATAGTCCGGCTATTGCTCGGTGAATCTTTCCGTTTATGGATTTTGTTGGTTGGTTGAATATGTTGTTTTGAGTTGGGTTGTAACCAAGGTCCCTTGAATACCTTGGAATTGGATTTTGTTGGTTGGTTGAATATGTTGTTTTGAGTTGGGTTGTAACCAAGGTCCCTTGAATACCTTGGAATTGGATTTTTATTGGTGCCTGCAACTACTGAATCGGTGAGGGGCGAAGTTTTTCGGTTTTTCTGGAAAACTGAGCTTATTATCTCCTAGTCTAGCTGTAATACGAATTTGAGCAGGGTTAACTAAGTGTTTTGACTGGGGTTTTAGCTTGTCGAAGTTGGTCAGAATTTGTGAAAAGGTCATTTTTGACCAAAGGGTTGTTGGTGTCGTTTTCTATCGTTTCGCATCGTTTTCGTTTCCCTAGTCATTCTTTCACTTCTACATCTCTTCTAAGAGTCTCTTATACCTGTTTTAGGTACCACGCCACCTACCGCCGGCGATCGCGTTCAGTGATCATTGTGCAATTTTTGCTTTGATAAGTGGGTAACATAGACCCTCTTCACACTTGTATTTTGTTTAACTACTTTCGAAATATGTTTGGATGGATTTTAAAATGTGTATGATGTTTGGAACTGCACTTTTACCAAGTTTTGGAATTATTATATATGAAATCGGGACCAAGCTATTTTATGTTAATCAATTGATATATTTGCAAACTCTTTTGATATGAAAGCATTTTATGACTGTTTTGGCTCATAGGTGACCGAGGTATATAATTTTGGATGTATTTGGAAATGTTTCAATCATAGAAAGGATTTGGGGTGCAGCGGTTCTATAGTCATCCATGGGACGCCATGGTGACTTCTGTGAATGTTATGAACTATTTGATACGGGGTCTTGTGATGGGATAACTTGACCTCCCGGTCAGACTAGTAGGTGTGGTAGATTGCTCAAGTATAGCTTTCAAGTATCTTTCGAGCCTAAAAGATACTCATGCTATTTTATTAAATTCCGGATTGAAACTATACTTGGATTTGTTAGCTATGGTTTAGCATACTATGTTTTGAAATGATTTGATCTGTTTGGCTATGTTTTGGACATACTTTTGAGCCTAAAAGATACTCATGCTATTTTATTAAATTCCGGATTGAAACTATACTTGGATTTGTTAGCTATGCTTTAGCATACTATGTTTTGAAATGATTTGATCTGTTTGGCTATGTTTTGGACATACTTTTGAGCCTAAAAGATACTCATGCTATTTTATTAAATTCCGGATTGAAACTATACTTGGATTTGTTAGCTATGCTTAGGTTAAATCATAGCATACTATGTTTTGAAATGATTTGATCTGTTTGGCTATGTTTTGGACATACTTTTGAGCCTAAAAGATACTCATGCTATTTTATTATATTCCGGATTGAAACTGAACTTGGATTTGTTCGATATGCTTTAGCATACTATGTTTTGAAATGATTGGATCTTTTTGGCTACGCTATGCTTTAGCATACTATGTTTTGAAATGATTGGATCTTTTTGGCTATGCTTTTGGACATGCCTGACGTTTAAATGGCATGATACACTTTAGAAACTACTTATGATTATGGTTTATTGACGTTTAAATGGCATGAGACATTTTAGAAATTGCTTCATGACTATGGTTTTCACAAATGATATTATCTTTATGTTTTCTTTTTATCGAAATGCTTGGCCCCATTTGAAGAGCTTTTATGATATCCACTGAGCTAGTTATGCTCACCCCACGTGACTTATAATTTTTCAGATTAGGTGCTCGTTTTTGGATTCTCCACGCGTTAGCAGCTTTAAAATTTTTCACCTACTCCACATTACTGGTAGGACTCTGCGGATAATCTTCCAAGCTTCTCTTTTGTTTGGAAAGGGGTAGTGTATTAGATAAGTTTTGTATTGATGAACTTTATTTTCGTTGTAGCATCTTTTGTACTAAGAAGGAATTTTGTAATTCGTATTTTTGTGTAAAAGGAAATATTTGGTTTTATAGTTGAGAAATGGCTTGATGGTTCTATTACATTACGGTTAAGTTTGTTGCTCTGTTCGTTTGTGCCTTGCGCTTTGGTCCGGTGTACCATTAGCGCGGCGTGTTACGGTCCCATTTTTGGGGCGTGACATTTAGTGGTATCAGAGCATAGGTTCTTATCCTACATCTAGATAGGTATAAGAGACAGTCTTTAAGGTTTAAATCGATGTGCTCGGGCATCTAATTAAATAAGATTCTGATTTGAGTCGCGACACTACAGGATCTCCATGGAATTCTTTGACCTGGAGTTATTGATTGACTTGTTTTGGGGGGTTTTTGAGTTCCTCAAAGGTCCTTGCGTATGTAATCTTTGTTGTACCTCTTTTGTTGATTCTTGAAGAGTTATTCTTTGCTCATGATTCCGTCTTTGACTCTTATCAGCTAGATGTTTTCTTAGATGTCTGTCCGAGAAACCTAGATGGTTAGAGAATCCTTATAGAGTGGGGACCCCGGACGGGAAGGTTATGGAGTCTAGGTTTGTTTTGGAAGGTTGTCGGTTAGAGTTTTGTGATAGGAAGTTTGAGGCTGACCTTATTCAGTTACCGATAACCGACTTTGATTTGATTTTGGGTATGGATTGGTTGGCGGCTAATGGTGCGATGATTGATTGTAAAGAGAGGTATGTGATGTTTCAGATGCCTGGTTTAGATACGGTGATTTTTCGTGGGAATGAAAAGAAGCCCAAGAGTAGGATTCTGATTATATCAGCAGTGAAGGCGTTTAAGGCCTTAGATAGGGGTTGTGAGAGCTATTTGGCTTATGTGATAGACTCTGATAAAGTAGAGCCAGGCATTGATGAGGATCTTGGATCGACAAGATAAGACATTGAGGAATAAAGTTATCCCCTACGTGAAGGTTTTATGGTCTAATCATTCTGAGCGAAAAGCTATCTGGGAGCTTAAGAGCCTCATGAGATCGAAGTATCCAGCTTTGTTTGCTTCGTGATTTCGTAAGTTTCGAGGACGAAACTTTGTTTAAGGGGGGTAGAATGTGAAACCCAGTATTTTATTAGCCTTGTTCTTTGATTTTAATTGGTTTAAAATGTTTTTCATATTATTTTTAGTCATAAGGTACTTCAACTTATTCGTTCTTCAATTCGGCAAATTTTTCGATTTACGCGATTTCGGTACCGGCGGGTAAACGGGTAAAAAATTAGACAAAATGTAATTAGTGCATTGTGGTGTGTGAGTGTTGTTTGATGACTGATTTATAATGTTAATTTAGTAGCAAAAATTAGTTTTTGGGTCAAATAGTCAACTTGGAGACTATTTGGTCAATGGGGTACTATTTGGGTCAACTTTTATTTAAGGAATTTGTTTTAAGTCTTCTTCTTGCTTGTTTCTTCCTCATTTTTCTCCAGCAGCTGGCCGAAATTTCTTCTCCATTTTTCCCCAAAAATTTTCTTGGATTTCAAGTAGAAATCACTTGGAAGGTAAGATTTTATGTATTTTAGCATTTATGGCTTATGGGCTTTATGATTTAAGCTTTAATTTCAAGTTTTGAAGGATTCTTTATGGCTGAAAATAAACCCTCTTTGCAGCCTTATAAGTTATGATTTATGTATGTTATGGGTTGTTTTTAGTGTTTTGGAGGTTGGGAAGTGATTGGGGTTGATTTTTAACAACTTTCCATGGTTAGATTACAAATTTTAAGATTATGAGTTAGGGTTTTGTCTTCCATATGTGACCTAGAGTGTTATGCTATGAATGCTTATGTCTATGCATATAATGATGTTCTAAGAGTGTTTTAAGGTTAGTTTGGATAGGAATTGAGACTTGAAACCAAGTGGAATTGATTTCCCTTCATTTTGTGTACATGTAAGTAAGCGGAAGTTTGGCGCAACTAGGATAATTTGGATAATTAGTTATGTTTGAAGGATCTTTAATGATCTTTTGATGGTTTTAAGTGTTTCCTTGGTAGTGGGATGGTTAGGAAGCATGTTTGAATCATGCGTGTGGCTAATAGGTAAAATTTTCAGATGTGTATAAGAGGAATTCCAACCATAGGTTGTTGCTCTAATGTTGTAATAGAGTTAATTGTAGTGGTTATGGAGTATGGATTGTTGTGGAATGCTATTGATATAGTCCCGGCTATTGCTCCGGTGAATCTTTCCGTTTATGGATTTTGTTGGTTGGTTGAATATGTTGTTTTGAGTTGGGTTGTAACCAAGGTCCCTTGAATACCTTGGAATTGGATTTTGTTGGTTGGTTGAATATGTTGTTTTGAGTTGGGTTGTAACCAAGGTCCCTTGAATACCTTGGAATTGGATTTTTATTGGCGGGAGGATAGCCTACTTATAGCCTAGGGCGGGCGAAGTTTTCGGTTTTTCGGAAAACCGAGCTTATTATCTCCTAGTCTAGCTGTAATACGAATTTGAGGGGTTAACTAAGTGTTTTGACTGGGGTTTTAGCTTGTCGAAGTTGGTCAGAATTTGTGAAAAGGTCATTTTTGACCAAAGGGTTGTTGGTGTCGTTTTCTATCGTTTCGCATCGTTTTCGTTTCCCTAGTCATTCTTTCACTTCTACATCTCTTCTAAGAGTCTCTTATACCTGTTTTAGGTACCACGCCACCTACCGCCGGCGATCGCGTTCAGTGATCATTGTGCAATTTTTGCTTTGATAGGTGGGTAACATAGACCCTCTTCCACTTGTATTTTGTTTAACTACTTTCGAAATATGTTTGGATGGATTTTAAAATGTGTATGATGTTTGGAACTGCACTTTTACCAAGTTTTGGAATTATTATATATGAAATCGGGACCAAGCTATTTTATGTTAATCAATTGATATATTTGCAAACTCTTTTGATATGAAAGCATGCATGTTTATGACTGTTTTGGCTCATAGGTGACCGAGGTATATAATTTTGGATGTATTTGGAAATGTTTGATTTGGGGTGCAGCGGTTCTATAGTCATCCATGGGACGCCATGGTGACTTCTGTGAATGTTATGAACTATTTGATACGGGGTCTTGTGATGGGATAACTTGACCTCCATAGCTAACAAATCCAAGTGGTAGATTACTAGATCTGGCTAGCTCTGAAAGTCATACCTTCGAGCCTAAAAGATACTCATGCTATTTTATTAAATTCCGGATTGAAACTATACTTGGATTTGTTAGCTATGGTTTAGCATACTATGTTTTGAAATGATTTGATCTGTTTGGCTATGTTTTGGACATACTTTTGAGCCTAAAAGATACTCATGCTATTTTATTAAATTCCGGATTGAAACTATACTTGGATTTGTTAGCTATGCTTTAGCATACTATGTTTTGAAATGATTTGATCTGTTTGGCTATGTTTTGGACATACTTTTGAGCCTAAAATGAACTTGGATTTGTTCGATATGCTTTAGCATACTATGTTTTGAAATGATTGGATCTTTTTGGCTACGCTATGCTTTAGCATACTATGTTTTGAAATGATTGGATCTTTTTGGCTATGTTTTGGACATGCCTGACGTTTAAATGGCATGATACACTTTAGAAACTACTTATGATTATGGTTTATTGACGTTTAAATGGCATGAGACATTTTAGAAATTGCTTCATGACTATGGTTTTCACAAATGATATTATCTTTATGTTTTCTTTTTAAAGAGGGTTCATTTTCAGCCATAAGTTTTGTATTGAAAACTTTATTTTCTTGTAGCATCTTTTGTACTAAGAATAAATTTTGTAATTCGTATTTTTGTGTAAAAGGAAATATTTGGTTTTATAGTTGAGAAATGGCTTGATGGTTCTATTACATTACGGTTAAGTTTGTTGCTCTGTTCGTTTGTGCCTTGCGCTTTGGTCCGGTGTACCATTAGCGCGGCGTGTTACGGTCCCATTTTTGGGGCGTGACATTTAGTGGTATCAGAGCATAGGTTTGAATCCTAAGTCCAGAAATAGGTATTCGATGAGTCTTTCGAGGTTTAAATCGATGTGCTCGGGCTTAGAATTATATAAGATTCTGTTTTGTTCGCGAGCACACTACAGGATCTGTGGAATTCTTTGACCTGGAGTTATTGATTGACTTGTTTTGGGGGGTTTTTGAGAGGTCCTTGCGTATGTAATCTTTGTTGTACCTCTTTTGTTGATTCTTGAAGAGTTATTCTTTGCTCATGATTCCGTCTTTGACTCTTTCGCTAGAACTAACCTTAAAACACTCTCCGAGAAACCTAGATGGTTAGAGAATCCTTATAGAGTGGGGACCCCGGACGGGAAGGTTATGGAGTCTAGGTTTGTTTTGGAAGGTTGTCGGTTAGAGTTTTGTGATAGGAAGTTTGAGGCTGACCTTATTCAGTTACCGATGTATAACTTCCATTTGATCTAACATATGGATTGGTTGACAACATCTAATCAGTCCTATACATCTTCATAAACATAGGTATGCTATAGATAAGCGCGAAGAGTGAGCTTCTACTAGACAGGTGGAGATCATAAAAGCTCTTCCAGCTAATCAAAACATATTTCGATAAAGAGCCTCATGAGATCGAAGTATCCAGCTTTGTCTTAACACATCGTGATTTCGTAAAAGAGAGGACGAAACTTTGTTTAAGGGGGGTAGAATGTGAAACCCAGTATTTTATTAGCCTTGTTCTTTGATTTTAATTGGTTTAAAATGTTTTTCATATTATTTTTAGTCATAAGGTACTTCAACTTATTCGTTCTTCAATTCGGCAAATTTTTCGATTTACGCGATTTCGGGTAAACGGGTAAAAATTAGACAAAATGTAATTAGTGCATTGTGGTGTGTGAGTGTTGTTTGATGACTGATTTATAATGTTAATTTAGTAGCAAAAATTAGTTTTTGGGTCAAAAAACAACATTCTTGTCTAAGTAGAAATCACTTGGAAGGTAAGATTTTATGTATTTTAGCATTTATGGCTTATGGGCTTTATGATTTAAGCTTTAATTTCAAGTTTTGAAGGATTCTTTATGGCTGAAAATAAACCCTCTTTGCAGCCTTATAAGTTATGATTTATGTATGTTATGGGTTGTTTTTAGTGTTTTGGAGGTTGGGAAGTGATTGGGGTTGATTTTTAACAACTTTCCATGGTTAGATTACAAATTTTAAGATTATGAGTTAGGGTTTTGTCTTCCATATGTGACCTAGAGTGTTATGCTATGAATGCTTATGTCTATGCATATAATGATGTTCTAAGAGTGTTTTAAGGTTAGTTTCACCTATGGAGGAATTCCAACCATAGGTTGTTGCTCTAATGTTGTAATAGAGTTAATTGTAGTGGTTATGGAGTATGGATTGTTGTGGAATGCTATTGATATAGTCCCGGCTATTGCTCCGGTGAATCTTTCCGTTTATGGATTTTGTTGGTTGGTTGAATATGTTGTTTTGAGTTGGGTTGTAACCAAGGTCCCTTGAATACCTTGGAATTGGATTTTGTTGGTTGGTTGAATATGTTGTTTTGAGTTGGGTTGTAACCAAGGTCCCTTGAATACCTTGGAATTGTATACACATCTAGATGTGTATAAGAGACAGAAATAGTACCCCATTGACCAAAGAGTCTCCAAGTTGACCTATTTGACCCAAAAACCGGTTTTGCTACTAAATTAACTTTATAACATCAAAAATTGCACAATGATCACTGAACGCGATCGCCGCCTAGGTCCGTGGTACCTAAAACAGGTACAAGAGACTCTTAGAAATATGTTTGGATGGATTTTAAAATGTGTATGATGTTTGGAACTGCACTTTTACCAAGTTTTGGAATTATTATATATGAAATCGGGACCAAGCTATTTTATGTTGGTCTATAATCAATTGATATATTTGCAAACTCTTTTGATATGAAAGCATTTTATGACTGTTTTGGCTCATAGGTGACCGAGGTATATAATTTTGGATGTATTTGGAAATGTTTGATTTGGGGTGCAGCGGTTCTATAGTCATCCATGGGACGCCATGGTGACTTCTGTGAATGTTATGAACTATTTGATACGGGGTCTTGTGATGGGATAACTTGACCTCCCGGTCAGACTAGTAGGTGTGGTAGATTACTAGATCTGGCTAGTACTGAAAGTCATACCTTCGTATCTAAAAGATACATCATGCTATTTTATTAAATTCCGGATTGAAACTATACTTGGATTTGTTAGCTATGGTTTAGCATACTATGTTTTGAAATGATTTGATCTGTTTGGCTATGTTTTGGACATACTTTTGAGCCTAAAAGATACTCATGCTATTTTATTAAATTCCGGATTGAAACTATACTTGGATTTGTTAGCTATGCTTTAGCATACTATGTTTTGAAATGATCGTTGATCTGTTTGGCTATGTTTTGGACATACTTTTGAGCCTAAAAGATACTCATGCTATTTTATTAAATTCCGGATTGAAACTATACTTGGATTTGTTAGCTATGCTTTAGCATACTATGTTTTGAAATGATTTGATCTGTTTGGCTATGTTTTGGACATACTTTTGAGCCTAAAAGATACTCATGCTATTTTATTATATTCCGGATTGAAACTGAACTTGGATTTGTTCGATATGCTTTAGCATACTATGTTTTGAAATGATTGGATCTTTTTGGCTACGCTATGCTTTAGCATACTATGTTTTGAAATGATTGGATCTTTTTGGCTATGTTTTGGACATGCCTGACGTTTAAATGGCATGATACACTTTAGAAACTACTTATGATTATGGTTTATTGACGTTTAAATGGCATGAGACATTTTAGAAACTGCTTCATGACTATGGTTTTCACAAATGATATTATCTTTATGTTTTCTTTTATCGAAATGCTTGGCCCCATTTGAAGAGCTTTTATGATATCCACTGAGCTAGTTATGCTCACCCCACGTGACTTATAATTTTTCAGATTAGGTGCTCGTTTTTGGATTCTCCACCGCGTTAGCAGCTTTTAGATTTTTCCCCAGACTCCACATTACTGGTAGGACTCTGCGGATAATCTTCCAAGCTTCTCTTTTGTTTGGAAAGGGGTAGTGTATTAGATAAGTTTTGTATTGATGAACTTTATTTTCGTTGTAGCATCTTTTGTACTAAGAAGGAATTTTGTAATTCGTATTTTTGTGTAAAAGGAAATATTTGGTTTTATAGTTGAGAAATGGCTTGATGGTTCTATTACATTACGGTTAAGTTTGTTGCTCTGTTCGTTTGTGCCTTGCGACACTATATCCGGTTGACCATTAGCGCGGCGTGTTACGGTCCCGTTTTTGGGGCGTGACAGATTAGGTCTAGAAGAACTTGGGGCTTGGTTTTGAAAGTTTACAGGTGGAGGATTATGCTGGTATGGAGGATTTTGTTTGATTGTTTCGGTTGCTCCAAGAGAAGTTGGGATGGATTCTCCACAAGGATTGTAAGTATTTCCATACGCTCCTTTGTGAGTTCCTTGAAGATGAAAGGTGATTTGATACATAGTGAACTTGCTCATTTCCATCCATAGGAACCTCACATTATCCATTGGAGTGTCTACCACTACAAAAATCACAAACCAAGTTTGATTGAAATGAAGATCCAATGGCATTCACGGTGTTTGATTTTTCAAAATACTCCAACACTCTTGTAAAATTATTCATAACATTTATAAGCATGCTTTGTCGGGCAAAGAAAGCATCATCAAGATTCAAATTCATCATGCTACTTTGTTGAGCATTTATTTGATTGACTTGTCGTTGAACCACCGAATGAGTCATGGGCCCATGATAATAATAACTTGAAGCCATTCGGTTCAGCAACTCTCGGGCCTCTTCCCAATTTTTTAACAAAATGGAGTTGTTGGCAGATGCATCAACTATAGACTTTGTTTCAGACTTGTGCCAAACCGTTGTAAAATGTTTGAATTTGCAACCATAACGGAATGGCATTGTGGAGACATTTTCTCAACAATTCTTTAAAACGTTCCCAAACTTCACTTAGGCTCTCACCAACATCTTGTTTGAAAGAAGTGATATCATTATGCAATTTGGCTGTCCTTAATGGTGGGAAATACTTTGCCAAGAACTCTTGCACTAGTTGATTCCAAGTAGTGAAAGTGTCTTGAACATGAGATTGAAGTCATGCCTTTGCTCTATCCCTTAATGAGAAGGGAAAAAACTAACATCTTCACGCAATCCGGATGTACACCATTGAATTTGAATGTATCCAATACCTCCTCAAAGTTCGTCAAATGAGTGTAAGGATCTTCAAGAAAATCCCCTCCAAACATAATATGTGATTGCAACATTTGAATAAATGTGGGCTTGATCTCAAAATTATTTTCTTGCACGGGCATCCTTGCAATACTTGAATTGGCCCCATCAAAATTAAGCATAGCATACATTATATTCTCTCAAAGGATGGCTAATTCATGTTCATCCCGTTCCCATTTTCAAAACCACCAATTCCATGATTTCCGGCAACTTCTTCTTTGTTCATCATTCCCATTATTCAAATTCCTTTGATTTTGATTATCGTTGACCATTTCCATTCTTTCCACTCTTGTTGAACTCTTCTTTGTTTCCAGATTTCTATAAGTTCATTTTCTCTTTCAGAATCCTAACAAATCAAAAGTTCTTTTTCCTTCTTTACCATGCACTTCAAAGATGAAATCCAAGTGATTAGTCACAAGTGCTAAATCAATTCACAAGACAAAATCACCAACATTAACAACTACTAATGAAAAACTAAAATTAATAAGTGTTGAATCTATACAACCTGTAAAGCACTCAATATTGCCAATATACCAAGGACAATCCTTGGTAACAGTGCTAAAAACTTGATCCGTTGGTAGAATAGAACAATTCAAAATGTCAATTAATAAAACCACAATAATTCCTAATTTCTATCCTAATGTGAGTTGCACTTGCAAATATACAGTGCTAGATAGTAATATAGTATGAGCGGGATCGTTCCCACAAGGATTGTTGATTGGCACGTACCGAGATTTACAAGTCTTTATATAGTTAGGAAAATCATGTAATGAGAGTGATTAGACTATTAAATTGAAAGACTAATTAACCTAACATAATGAAAGCAAATAAAATTAATTCCAAATTAACTAGATTAACTATTCTAAATTTGAAAGGCAAGTTATTCTAATGTGACTAAGGAAAGCAATTAAAAGACATGAAAAATAAGTAAACTCCATTTACTACTAAATTTGACTATTGAAATTTGCAAAGGAATTGAGAATAAAATTAAATATTTTTGGATTTTTATATTAATAAAAGAAAGCTTGATGAAAATTCCTAGGAAATAAAACAAGAAAATGCAAAATTTAATTAGAAATCACTAAATTATCAAGAACTCTATGATAACTTAAAATGGAAGCAACTAGATTTTAAGGAAATTTAACAAGACCAAGCAAGTAAAAATTATATCTACTTGTAGCTAAATATTAACCCACAAGGTTATCTAATCAAAATTAAAACTTGCAAGAAATTAAAAAGAAGATCTAAGGAAAATTAAAAGAGAACTCGTATTAAACTAAAACTTCGAAGTCAATCAAATCTAATCTGCTCTAATCTAAAATACTCACTACACTCCCTACTATGTGTACTTTTTCTACTATATATGTCAAGTGCTTTACAAGGCAAGAAATAAAATTCTGAAAGCCAAAAATTACAAAATTACTATTCTAGCATTAGCCAAATGAGCCTCAATGTCGCGACATGGATTTTGATGTTGTGACATCGAGATAAAAATTAATAAGTGAATTTCCACCACAATGTCACAACATCAAAATCCATGTTGAGACATCGAGCATATTTTAGATCAAGTCTTTAATTCTTCATTAATTCTACTTTGACCCTCCAACCTTTATAATATTGACTTTCATCTTTTCGATTCCTAACCTGTAAATACACTTAACTAAATCAGTAACCAAATTAACTAGAATTGATTGTACAAAAAGTGCATATGCAACTACGAAATGCAACTAATTAACCTAAAATACTTAATTCAATACAAAAATTGAGATTAAACTATCAAAATGCCATAATTTAAAGATAAAATAACTCTAGTTTACTAGAGTTCTCAGCTTGTGACGCTTGTTGAAATTGTGTGTAATTTTATATTTGCAAAGTATGAGTAAAGCTTGAGCTAAAGAAATGATTCAGGCATGTTTTTCGGACCGATTCAGCCAAAATACCGACCCGATTGAAATATAGTTACCTATTTTGAGCTTGTGGTACTTATTTTCTTGATAACAATGATTTCTAAGACAATATACCTTTTTGTATTACCATCTTTCTACCTATCATCTTAATTAGTTATTGATGCTGAACAACTTCAATGCTATAATTATAATATTATGGTGGTTGGTTGGAATGAAAGTTTTTTGTTGGGCAAAAAAGTCAAAAATATGACTTTCATCACCAGGTGTTATATATCCCTAATGTTATGTTGAAAAATAATAATAATGTGTTGAAAAGAAAGAAAATATTTGTTGAAAACAAAGGAAAACAAAAAGACAAAGAACTGTTGAAAAGCAAAATATTTTTGATGTGTGTAGTGTTCTAAATAAAGAAATAAAGTTCTTTCTAATTGCAATAAAGAAAGTATATATTTGCCTTACAATGGGTATTTAGTTGAATGTTATGGTCAATTGGGAAGGTTCTAGTGGATTATGGTTCAGCGTTATTCACTTACGTATCTAAAATGATATGAGCTACTTATATTCAAATATATCCCATCTGTATCCCTTAGCCTACATGACAAGCTTTAAAAACCTACTTGATCCATGGTTTGAATTAATTTGTGGTGAGTATTATGTGTTCTAATTGCTTCCAACTTATTTGTCATTTGCTAAACTTTTGTTTAACGTGTTTTTCATTGATTAGTGAGATAAGTGATATCTACTTTCGTGAGTGGAAAGATTAATCTACACTTTCATGATGATTTGGGATTGATTATCAAAGTTCTTTTATATACACATTTGGTTCAATTCTCTTCCTATTTAGTTTTCTTTGTTACGACTTGGATATATTGAAGAAAGCTAATGTGTTTTGTATCTTTATTTTGTTGTCTCATTTTTCTTGAGACAAGCAAAATTTTAGGTTGGGGTGTGATAGCTCTACAAAGTAGAGTTATTTATCATTCATTTCAATCTAAATTCTTGCTATGATTCAAATACTTTTTGGGTTTTTCATACTTTTTGTGTTTTATGTTTTATATGTTTTTGTAGTTATTATGACTTGTTTATGTATTTTGCAAGTTGGTGGATAGTTTGGAGCTAAAACGTACAAAACAAACGTGAAACGGAGCTCAAATGAAAAAGTGACTCTATAGGGCAATAGTGCCACCGCATTCCGGAAAGGCTTGTTTCTAGCGCTGCGGCGTTCATCAAGAAATTCCAAAACTTCTGAGAGCAAAAGACCACGGCATTATTGGTGAAGGCCAAACCAAGTGCCACAGCATTACTACCAAATTCAAGATGGGTCAATTTGCAATTTTAACAACTTATGAGCCCGGTTTTGGGACCATCTCTTGGCTAGAAACCCTTACCAACTCCCCAAGACACACTATAATTACAAATGAGACCCTTAAGGACTTATTTCAACATCTCTCATACATCATGTAACATAGTAATAAGTTAGATTAACATTGTAGGAGTAGGAGTAGGGTAGATTAGATTTCTTACAACTTTGGAAGATCTTAGAGAATTGTCAAGAGGACTATGTTCTCATCCACAAGAAGGCTCCAAGAAACGTTTTCTTCTCCCACTCACCATGATTTCTAGCATTTGCTTTTCTTTTCTTGTTTCCATGTCGTAGTCTTCTAGTAACAGTTGATTAGTCCAACTCATAATTCATAAGTACTTTGTTTCAATAAAATAAAGATTCAATCTTTTCATTTTGTTAGTCCGTAAGAGTATGTTTTATTGCTCTTTGAATGCCATTCCTATATATCACTTGTGCAATCATATTTAGGAATTGATATTTAAAAATTCGTTAAAAATAATAATGCATGCCATTATTTGTTTATGTTCAAAACGGAAGTTTGGTCATAAATTAATTGTATGATCCATTTAGTGGCTCAAGAGAGTACTAATAGCAAAGGTTTCCAAATATCCTGGTGTTCTTATTATTTTTTACTAGATTTACTCTAAAAAGACTTAGTGAAAAGTAGATCAAATTGGAATAGTTGTTGGCTTGAAAAAATGTAATAGACATTAGGAAATTTTGCCGTCTTATGTGCATTCTGATTGATCTTTGCTTGATTTGAGTCTCATAGTTTTGTTAGGTGAAGTCAATTCTCCAGTACCTTTAGATCTTGTTTTTATTGTTTTTAGTACTTATTTAATTGCTTTAGCCGTTACTTAGTTAATCCTCTCGCTTGTTCGATTACTCAAATAATGCCATAGGTAGCGACCCACAAATCCACCTACAAAATGTTCATGGTTGCGGCCTGCACCACCTTTTAGAGGAGTATGTTGGCATAGCTCAAGATTTGATGCTGAAACCTTCGCCAAGCTGCACTATAAATAGAACCTTATGTTCTATTGGCTTTTGAGTAGCTATTATGAGTAAGAGAATGAGTACTTCCTGGATTTAGTTAGGCGACATTATTGTTAGATTAGAATTTAGTTTGTTTGAAGTTCAAAACTTGTTCATTCTTTCTGTTTACATTTCAAGCATGAATGTCCATTTTTTTCCTCTAACTGTAATTAAGTTTGACCTTTTTTAAGTTCGTTGGGTCATTGATTACTTGCTTTAAATTGTTTCTTTTGTATTAATGTCATTAATTATGCCTTAGTTAATGATGGTTTGGATCGGATGATCTTAATTCTCATTGATGATAGCTAATTTGGTTGGTTGATTGGACATTTTTAAAAGACTAAAAGAGACAATTATGGTAATTGATCACATCCTCAATTAGTTTGGTTAATAGAGGCGACAGACAAAAGTTGGGCTGACCATAATTAGCAGTTGGATTAGGATAGAATTTGATCGTGACAGGTTAATTTGCTTAGTTGGTCACCTAAAATTTCATGTGTTAGATAATCAAATTTGACTTGTTATAGGTTGTAAGAGAATCCTCATTGAGACCAAATTGATAGGCCTAATTGACAAAAGGAATCGGAAATAGGCTTAAATTAGGAATGGACCTCATATTTAGCTAATTGAACCCATAAATTGAATGAATTAATTAAAACCCAAAAATTATTAGTCAAAACCCTAAACCTCTTTAAAACCTCTTTATTAGTAAATTAGCTTTTAAAATTCTTTTCATTTCCACCGTCAAAATAATCAATTAGTCTAAATAACCAATAATTACTCATCAATCCTCGTGACATCGACCCACATTTTACTATCTACTATTTAGCCATATATACTTGTGATGCATCAGATAGTAGTAGAACTATGTAATATTAAATATGATAAAAAGTTTGAGTGAAACACATCTAGAAATGAAGTATATTATGGTTGTGCAATGTTTTATTATTCCTGGAGAGGTAAAGGGAGCCTACCCTATTAGATTCCCCCAATCCCAATGAGGGTATTGGTATTAGAATTATCAAGCAGTAGGGAGTCCCACGATAATTACCCAGCTTAAGATGCCATCAAGCTCCATTCCCCAAATCTTGTTTTACTTAATGAAACAAATAACGAATTCTTATTTGGAAAAGTTTGGAGTAAGAACAGTTTTTATCATTGTTGTGTAGTGGATGCGTTGAGAAAAGCCAGAGGTTTGTATGTATTATAGAAGAAAGAGGTTAATGCGATAGATATCACTTCAACTACATTCACCATTGCAGTAAAATTAAATATTCCTAGGATAAGAAAGACAGGTGGTGTATAGGTGCTTATACCAGCTCTAATTGTTCAATAAGGATGGAGTAGTGGATAGTGGTAACCCCGAGAAGAATGTTATGTGGTTAAAATTGAATTTTAGCAGATAATTTCCAAATGATTTGGTCTCTCATGCTGAAAAATTGGGTGGTAGAGTTAGAGGGGAATGGTCTTTAGATATTTTAGGAAGTTCATTGATGATAACTACATGATATAGATATTGATGGCAAAGCTTGGACATGGTGCAACTGGGAAAAGACGAGTGAAACTAAGCAAAGGTTGAATAGGATCCTTTTTTCGTGTGAATGGGTGCAACTTTGGTCAAGCAGAGTGTTTTAAGATAGTGAAGCTTCTGACAACCGTATGTTATCAATTAATTCTATTATTACTCTAGGGAGAAAAAAAAAAAAAAAAAAAAAAGGAAGATTTCAATGACAGGAGATGGATCCAACATAAGGAAGTGGAGAAGATTGTAAAAGAGGCATTAGGGAATAAAGTATAAGGTTCTAGGATGTTCTAGATCAAGTCTAAATCAAGTTCTGGTAGCAGGCCTTTAGGACCTAGAACAAAAAAGTACATTATAATGCTCGTAATAGGATAACCGAGGTAAAAAAAAAATTGAAGACAACTAAACAATGTTAAGAGAATCCACGCTGTCAGAATAAGAAGGAAGTGAGAACAAAAATAAAGAGACAGCTAAGCAAGGCTTATTCCGATTCAGAAAACTACTAGTACCAGAAGGATAGATAAAGGTGCCTTAAAGATGGGATAAGGAACTCTGCATACTTCCATGCCACTATCTCAGAAAGAAGAATGATAAATTAGTAAATCCACAAGAGCAGTGGTGAACTATGCAAAAATGTGAGAGAGACTACTGAAGAGTTATGCCAGTTCTACCAAAATCTCACCTAATGATTTCAATGAAATTCTTCATGGAATCCCTAGCAATATTACTTTGCAAGAGAATGAAAATCTTACAAAAACTTTTATGGATAAAAAAAATAAAAATAAGTAGTGTTCTCAATGTATCCTGACAAGCCCTGTCACGCCCCAAAAACGGGACCGTAACACGCCGCGCTAATGGTACACCGGACCAAAGCGCAAGGCACAAACGAACAGAGCAACAAACTTAACCGCAATGTGCTCTAATAGAACCATCAAGCCATTTCTTAACTAAAAACCAAATATTTCATTTTACACAAGAATACGAATTACAAAATTTCTTCTTAGTATAAAAGATGCTACAACAAAAATAAAGTTCATCAATCCAAAACCTATCTAATACACTACCCCTCTCCAAACAAAAGAGAAGCTTGGAAGATTATCCGCAGAGTCCTACCAGTAATATTGAGATTGGACCCCGGTTTTTTTGGTGTATAATCTGGTGGACGACTACCAAGAAACTTGAGACCCTATGAAATCGCTGTCTCAATGATGTGTTGATCTAGATACGGTCAGTGGATATCATAAAAACTTTCAAATACCACTGTCTTACACATAAAAGAAAACATAAAGATAATAACATTTATGAAAAGCCATAGTCATAAAGAAATTTCTAAAATGTCTCATGCCATTTAAATGTCAATAAACCATAATCATAAGTAGTTTCTAAAATGTCTCATGCCAATTAAACGTCAGGCATGTCCAAAACATGAGATTTAGCCAAAAAGATCCAATCATTTCAAAACATAGTAAGTATAGTTTCAATCCGGAATTTAATAAAGCATAGCGAACAAATCCAAGTACGGGGTCTTGTGATGGGATAACTTAAAGATCCCGGTCAGATCAGCTCAAGACTAGCGATCTAGTAATCTACCACACCTACTAGTCTGACCGGGAGGTCAAGTTATCCCATCACAAGACCCCGTATCAAATAATTCATAACAATCACAGAAGTCACCATGGCGTCCCATGGATGACTATAGAACCGGTGCACCCCAAATCAAACATTTCCAAACACATCCAAAATTATATACCTAGGTCACCTATGAGCCAAAACAGTCATAAAATGCTTTCATACCAAAAGAGTTTGCAAACATATCAATTGATTAACATAAAATAGCTTGGTCCCGATTTCATATGTAATAATTCCAAAACTTGGTAAAAGTGCAGTTCCAAACATCATACACATTTTAAAATCCATCCAAACATATTTCGAAAGTGCGTTAAACAAAATACAAGTGGAAGAGAATCTATGTTACCCACCTATCAAAGCAAAAACTGCACAATGATCACTGAACGCGATCGCCGGCGGTAGGTGGCGTGGTACCTAAAACAGATATAAGAGGACTCTTAGAAGAGATGTAGAAGTTAAAGAATGACTCCCCCGTCCATCAACGACGCGAAACGATAGAAAACGACACCAAAAGCTCTTTGGTCAAAAATGACCTTTTCACAATTTCTGACCAACTTTTACAAGCTAAAATCTTAGTCAAAACACGTAGTTAATCCCTCAAATTCGTATTACAACTAGATTAGGAGATAATAAGCTCATTTCTTAAAAACTGAAAAACTTATACCTCTCCCTAGGCTATAAGTAGGTTATCCTCCCTGCCAACAAAATCCAATTCCAAGGTATTCAAGGGACCTTGGTTACAACCCAACTCCAAACAACATATTCAACCAACCAACAAAATCCATTTCCAAGGTATTCAAGGGACCTTGGTTACTTTTGAACCCAACTCAAAACAACATATTCAACCAATCAAAATCCATAAACGGAAAGATTCACCGGAGCAATAGCCGGGACTATATCAATAGCATACCACAACAAAGGAAAACACCTAAAACCATCAAAATATCACTAAAGCTCCTTCAAACATAACCAATTATCCAAATTATCCTAGTTGCGCCAAACTTCCGCTTACTTACAAAATGAAGGTAAATCCAGAACTTGGTTTCAAGTCTCAATTCCTATCCAAACTAACCTTAAAACACTCTTAAAACATCATTAAAAGCATAAACATAAGCATTCATAGCATAACATTCTAGGGCACATATGGAAGACAAAACCCTAACTCATAATCTTAAAATTTGTAATCTAACCATGGAAAGTTGTTATAAATCAACCCCAATCACTTCCCAACCTCCAAAACACTAAAAACAACCCATAACATACATAAATCACAACTTATAAGGCTGCAAAGAGGGTTTTCTCAGCCATAAATAATCCTGGAATTTTGGGAGAAAATGGAGGGGAGGAGTTCGGCTGCTGCTGGAAGAAAAATGAGGAAGAAGAAAACAAGAAGAAGACTTAAAAAGAAATTCCAAAGTTGACCAAATAGTACCCATTGACCAAATAGTCTCCAAATTGACTATTTGACCCAAAAACTAATTTTTTTCTTAATTTGCTACTAAATAACATTATAAATCAGCCATCAAACAACACTCACACACCACAATGCACTAATTACACTTAATCCAACTTTTTGACCCGTTTACCCGCCGGTACCGAAATCGCGTAAATCGAAAAATTTGCCGAATTGAAAAACGAATAAGTTGAAGTACTTTATGACTAAAAATAATATGAAAAAAACATTTTAAACCAGTTAAAATCAAAGATCAAAGCTATTAAAATACTGGTACGGTTTCACATTCTACCCCCCTTAAACAAAGTTTCGTCCTCGAAACTTACGGAATCACGAAGCAAACAAAGCTGGATACTTCGATCTCATGAGGCTCTCAAGCTCCCAGGTAGCTTCTCGCTGTGCCTTGCTTTAGACCACGAAACCTTATACACATCTAGACTGTTATTCACTCAATGTCTTATCTTGTCGATCCAAGATCCTCTCCGGAACCTCCTCGTATGTCGTGCCCTCCCGATCTATTAAATGTTCATGGCTCAACACATGAGAGGGATCAGGGATATACCTCCTCAACTGAGAGACATGGAAGGTATTATGAACTCTAGACAACTCCGGAGGCAAAGCCAATTGGTATGCCAAATCACCAACCTTGTTCAACACCTCATAGGGGCCTATATAGCGTGGACTCAACTTTCCACCTTTCCCAAACCTAGCTACCCCTTTAGTCGGCGATACTTTCACAAACATGTTATCCCCAATGCAAACTCCATTGGCTTTCTCTTGCGATCCGCCCAGCTTTTCTGACGATCTTGATCTGATTTGTATTGGAGACAGATAGTGTATTAGATAAGTTTTGTATTGGATGATGACTTTTATTTTTTGTTGTAGCATCTTTTATACCAGGGGTCTTGTAATATGTATAACTTGACCTAGCATTTTAAGTCCGTATAAGAGCATCAGCATGGTATACCGATGCTGTGATAGTTATTATACGAGAATTCCATAAGCATCACATGCTCATCCCAGCTTCCCTGAAGTCTATGGCACAAGCTCTCAACATATCCTCTAATGTCCGAATAGTACGCTCGGATTGGCCATCATGAGGATGATAAGCGATACTAAGACTCAAAGTTGTGCCACAAGCTCTCGGTAGGTTGTCCGAACACGGATACAAACTGGATCGCGATCGAAATAATGCTCTTAGGCACACCGTGCAAACGGACAATCTCTGAAATCATTTTATGACACTAATGATTCCAAAGTAGCGGTCATATAGACAGGCCTAAGAAATATCCGCCCATGAAATGATACACTGTCTTGAGACTGCTGAGATTGTACTCAGCTATCTCTTATTTCATATGAAAGGGACCAAAATCTATTTTCAGAGTCTATACGAATTTGAGGGGTTAACTAAGTGTTTTGACTGGGGTTTTAGCTTGTCGAAGTTGGTCAGAAATTGTGAAAAGGTCATTTTTGACCAAAGAGCTGTCTCGCCACAAGCTACCATCTGCTCTAACACGAAACTCGAGGTCTCACCATTCGTACTTTCAACATTACTTTCCGTAGCTCGGGATCATCTAACTGGGACACCTTAAGGCGATCCACCAGTGTAGATTGAACAACCAATGCTGCCAAAGTCTGCTCAATAGACTCAACAACAGACTTATGAGGATATGTATAATCTAGCCTTCCAGCTGGAGGCAGAGCGTTGGCGTGAGGAGAGATCGGGATACCTTTCACCTGACTCAGTCTCTGCGCTAGCACAGACAGGCTATAAGAGACCGACGATGGTTAAGCTATCACCTTATCTCAAGGAGATAAGGTGATAGCAAACCACCTGTCTCTTATACACATCTAGACCACAAATCCTCCAGAACCTGAAGGTAAAGTCAACACTGGAGTGTCACCAACCTATGCTTAAGCTCTTGAAAGCTTGCCTCACACCGATCGACCATACAAACTTAGTGATGCTTCTCAACTGGTCTAAGGTACATCCTCTTCCTTCACCCTCAATTGATAATATCCGGACCGCAAATCAATCGTTAGAGAAGTACCTCGCACCCTTAAGCTGATCAAACAAGTCATCAATCCGTGGCAAAGGGTATTTATTCTTCACAGTTACCCTATTAAGCTCACGGTAGTCAATGCAAAGTCTCAAACTACCATCTTTCTTCCGAACAAATAAGACCGGTGCTCCCCAGGTGAAACACCGCCGGCGATCGCGTTCAGTGATCATTTACAGTCTCTTGCTTTGATAGATGTGTAACAGAGACCCCGTCTGGCACCTGTAGGGGCCTTTGAAATTGGTGCCACCCCGTGTATAAGAGACAGTTATGACTGTTTTGGCTCATACCTGAATCGGTCTGATCGGCCTGATGCTGACTCAACGCATGCACCCTCGCCTGAGTCCTCCGCCTCTTGTCCTCAGGCGGACCACCCTGCACTCCACTAGTCTGCCCTCGATTTGGTGCGACCTTAGGACAATCTCTGATCAAATGGCCAGTGCTCGCCACATTTAAAGCAAGCTCCAGTCCTCCAATAACACTCCCCAGAGTGTAGTCGACCACAAGACCGGCATGGCTGCGACGGCCAATCACCGACCGAGATCTCGAGGCTGGCTCCCAACTGCGAAGAAAGAAGAACTGTCGGCGGACCCTCCTAGCGAAACCACCTGTCGACCACGACTCCTACTCCCAGTGGAGGTGCTAGTGTTATTGGAGGCTGGAGCTGCTTTAAATGTGACTGAGACTGAGGCTGAAACTGAAATGGTCGGCTAGTCCGGCCTGTCTGTGCTGGCGCAGAGGTCTGACCCCTCTGAAAGGTATCCCGATCTCTCCTCACGCCTCGCTCTGAATCCAGCTGGATGGCTAGATTATACATATCCTCATAAGTCTGGGGACGACCCACTATCAACTCTCTCCGAAGCTCAGCTCTAAGACCCTTCCGGAAATGATACATACGCCATCTGATTGGCCTAGACCTACCACCTGCCCATCCATGACTTATCCTTAAGCGGATCCGGAGCCCCATCAAACGTAGGTAGCCCGGCCTTCTTGAGCGTCTGAAACAGGGATGGAATGTCGGTACGCGGTGGTGGAGGTGGTGGAGCAACGGGAGGTCGCTCAGCGCCCAACTGTCGAATAACCTGTGCCACAACCGCCGCAATGGCGCCATAATCAACCACTGGCGGTCCAGTCGGAGGAGGAGGTCTTGTGGCCATCTAGATGTGTGGGGTAGACAGCTTCAGGTGTAGTAACACTCTCTGAAGCTGACTCGGCTACACATCTCTGCACGGATCCCCACCAGCGAACGCTCCCAGTGGGGGTCTGCTGTCTTAGAGCCTCTACCGCGACCTCTAGAACCGAACGCGTCCTAGGCGGCATACTAGCGATAAGAATCAAAGACTATGTCATCAACAAAGAATGTCTCTACACAGATTCAACATGTGTATATACAGACAGGGTTTTTGCATAAGTAATCTTTTAGTCTCTTATACACATCTAGATGTGTATAAGAGACAGTCGGTATGGCACCATTTGAAGCCGCTAACGTGGTGGGAATCCAAAACGAGCACCTAATCGAAAATTATAATTCACGTGGGGTGAGCATAACTAGCTCGTGGATATCATAAAAACTCTTCAAATGGGGCCAAGCATTACGATAAAAAGAAAACATAAAGATAATAACATTTATGAAAAGCCATAGTCATAAAGAAATTTCTAAAATGTCTCATGCCATTTAAATGTCAATAAACCATAATCATAAGTAGTTTCTAAAATGTCTCATGCCAATTAAACGAAAGATGTCAGGCATGTCCAAAACATAGCCAAAAAGATCCAATCATTTCAAAACATAGTAAGTATAGTTTCAATCCGGAATTTAATGTTTAGCGAACAAATCTTTTACAGTTTCAAAAAGAGCATGAGTATCTTTTACACATCCTAGGTATGTGTATAAGAGACAGCATTAGTAATCTAGATACCTAGCTATTTAAATTAATCAATTGGTATGAAGTTATTTCTTTCACAAGACCCGTATCAAATAATTCATAACAATCACGAAGTCACCATGGCGTCCCATGGATGACTATAGAACAGTGCACCCCAAATCAAACATTTGTATAAGAGACTAGACTTAGATTCTTTAATACTAGTATTAGAGCTAGTATGAAAGTCATACCTTTAGCCTAAAAAGTATCATGATATTTTTGCAAAGATAAAATGGATTTGTTCGCACTTTATCTGTCTCTTATACACATCTAGATGTGTATAAGAGACAGCCCAAGTTCCAAACATCATACACATTTTAAAATCCAACTTCGACAAGCTAAAATCCCAGTCAAAACACGTAGTTAATCCCTCAAATTCGTATTACAACTAGATTAGGAGATAATAAGCTCAGTTTTCCAGAAAAACTGAAAAACTTCGCCTCTCCCTAGGCTATAAGTAGGTTATCCTCCTGCCAACAAAATCCAATTCCAAGGTATTCAAGGGACCTTGGTTACAACTAACTCCAAACAACATATTCAACCAACCAACAAAATCCATTTCCAAGGTATTCAAGGGACCTTGGTTACAACCCAACTCAAAACAACATATTCAACCAATCAAAATCCATAAACGGAAAGATTCACCGGAGCAATAGCCGGGACTATATCAATAGCATACCACAACAAAGGAAAACACCTAAAACCATCAAAATATCACTAAAGCTCCTTCAAACATAACCAATTATCCAAATTATCCTAGTTGCGCCAAACTTCCGCTTACTTACAAAATGAAGGGAAATCCATTCCACTTGGTTTCAAGTCTCAATTCCTATCCAAACTAACCTTAAAACACTCTTAAAACATCATTAAAAGCATAAACATAAGCATTCATAGCATAACATTCTAGGGCACATATGGAAGACAAAACCCTAACTCATAATCTTAAAATTTGTAATCTAACCATGGAAAGTTGTTATAAATCAACCCCAATCACTTCCCAACCTCCAAAACACTAAAAACAACCCATAACATACATAAATCACAACTTATAAGGCTGCAAAGAGGGTTAGCGACATTACAGGACCCTGTCTCTTATACACATCTAGATGTGTATTTATTTATGTACTAATCTTTTTTCTTAATTTGCTACTTAATAACATTATAAATCAGCCATCAAACAACACTCACACACCATTATGCACTAATTACTTGTGAATCCCACTTTTGACCCGTTTACCCGCCGGAAATCGCGTAAATCGAAAAATTTGCCGAATTGAAAAACGAATAAGTTGAAGTACTTTATGACTAAAAATAATATGAAAAAACATTTTAAACCAGTTAAAATCAAAGATGCACAAAGCTATTAAAATACTGGGTTTCACAAGCCCCTTGGGCATAATGGTATGACTCGTGTATTTTTCTCAAAAATTGTGGCTTGTTGTTGCCAAGAATATAATAGATGTAGTACATAGTTTCTTTCACTCTGGTTTTATGCTTATTGCTTGAAATAAACCCATTGTCGACCTTTGTCCAAAAGTGTAATTTCCCTATGATGTTTCACAGTTTAGTGCTCTTAGTCTATTTAATTTCATCTATAGTCATTTCAAAGATCTTAGCTAGTAGGTTGAAAACTATCCTAGGAGTTTACATTTGTGAATCTTAATCTGCGTTTGCAATTTCTTAGTGCTATTGTGGAAAATGGGCTTGTGTAAGACTTGGATTAGATGGATCTTTAACTGTATTTGTACTGTTTCCTGTCCCTTTAATGTGCATGGGGAGAAACTAAAGCTAGTTAAACCTTAGATGAATAAGAAAGGGAGATCTTTTATAGCCCTATCTTTTTATTATATATGTTGAACTGATTCTCAAACCTTATTAACCAAGCTGTTAAGAAGACCAAAAATGGATTAAAGATTGGCCAGAATTATCTTATCTCACGTATATTTTTGCAGATGAGTCACTGATATGTTGTAGAGTTAACAGAGATGAGGCGAGTAAATTATGAAGAGATTCCTGATCAACTCATTAACAGTAAAAATATCATAACAAAATTAGGGGATGAATTATGCAACAGCCTAAGAAATATACATTCTATGTCACAAGTGGGGTATCTTGGTTTACCTATGGTAATAATAATATTAAAAAATTAGGTTTTTAACTTCATGAAGGAGAGAGTTAAAAAAAGTATCCAAAATTAGAATGTGATTTTTGAGTCAAACAGGAAAGGAGGTTCTATGGAATTCCATCATCATGGCCTTGCCTACTTATACAATGTCTGTCTTCAAACTTCCCAGCTAAATTTCTGAAAGAATGAGTAGAATGATGGCCTAGTGCGGAAGCTCTGAGGATGGTCAAAAAGCACAATGGGAGTTAGAAGAAATTGTCTACATCAAATCAGAAAAAGGGTATATGATTCAAGAATAGTCAAACAAATACTTGCACCCTGATTTGATACATCTACAAAAAATTCTCAAAAGGAAACCTGATGTACAAGGTGTGTAGGGAGGAAGTAGATACCATTGAACACTGCCAACTAAAAAAAAAAAAGCATATATAATTTGGAAATTCTCACCCTTAAAATGGAATGGCTTGAAGGACAGGCGAGGTGATCTGTGGATATTGATTGACAAAAAAGCTGGACTGAGTAGAAGATAAACTTGCTGTCTTTACTGTCAATATCCTTTGACAGGTATGGAACGAAAGAAATACAATTCAATTCTCATTATCAAAGCTAGAAAGGTAAAGTTATAGAAAGATGTGTGTATGGGAAAAATATAGATCATCAAGGGAGAATGATGAGGGTAATAGCACATAGAACAAAATCATTTAGGGTTTGTTTGGTTCTAGGAAAGAAGTGTGAAAAAATAAAGAATTTTACTTGAAAAAGGTTTTTCATATTTGGTTGTATGGGAAAATACCATTTAAAAGCATTCATGAAAAAGGGTAAGGAAATTAACTGTGGAAAGTGAACCTAAATGGGTCAATGTGCAGACCCTTAAACGGATCAAAAGAAAAATGGATTTTTGCACATATTTTTATACACGCACGCACTTTCACACATTTTTATACATACTTTTACACACTTACACACATTCATACATACTTCTATACACACATTTTCACACAGACACACACTAACACACATTTTCACACACTTTTTACACATTTTACAAGTACACAATTTTGCATACACACACTTATGCACACATTTTCACATGCTTATACACACTATTACACGAACACTTTTTCACTATTTCATACACAAACGTGCACACACATTTTCACACACAGTCAAACATACACACAATTTCACACACACACTTACACATATTTTCACACACACATATATACACATTTTCACACGCACTTATATTTTCACTACACACTTTCAAATATTTTCACCCATTTACACATATTTTCACATGCGCACGTACTTATACACATATTTTCACACACTTTCAAACACACACAAACTTACGCACATTTTCACACACATATTCACACTTTCACATTTTTTTATACACACACACTTATACATGTACTTTCATATATTTTCACACACACATTTACACATATTTTAACACATACACATACTTACACACATATTCACATATTTCCAAACACACTTTCACACACACACTTATACTCACATTTTCACACACTTTTTATACACTTACACATACTCTTACATACACTGTCACACAGTTTCATACACACACACTTATAAATATTTTAACAAACACACACATACATTTTCACACACTTACACACATTTTCACATACACACATACTTTAACACATTTTCACACACAGATATACATATTTTGACACACACACGCTTACACAAATATTCACACACATGCACATATTTTCAAACATACTAGATATACACAATTACACATATTTTCACAAACACGCACACTTACACATATTTTCTTACATTTTCATACACACACATTTTTATACACATTTCACACGCGCGCACACACACACTTAAACAAATTTTCATTCACACACATATTTTCACACACTTCCACACACATATTTTTACACACAGTTACAAACATTTTCACACACACACTTATATGCATTTTCATACACACATTTATACACATTTTCATACATACACTTATATTTTCACACATTTTCACACATTTTCACACATTTTTACATACACATACTTACAAATTTTCACACACACTAACACATTTTTCACACACACTTTTCACACACACATACTAACACATATTTTACACACTTTCACACATTTTCACAGACACAAACTTACACATATTTCACACACACACACACATTAAAATATTTTCACATACACATACTTGAACACATTTTCACAGTCACAGACACACACTTTCAAATATTTTCACACGATATATATTTACATACATTTTCACATACACACTTTTATGCATTTTCACACACACACTTTCATGCATTTTCACACACATTATCACACATACACACTTACACACATTTTCACACACATACATACATTTGCACATACTTTCACACATTTTCACACGTACACTTACATACACACACTTGCACACACATTTTCACAGACACATGCATTTTCACACACTTTCACGCATGTGTAAAATTGTGTGAAAGTGCATGTGTAACAATGTGTGTGTCTGTGTAAATTTGTGTAAATGTGTGCGTGTGTATGAAATTCTATGTAAGTGTGCGTGTGAGAAAATACATGAAAGAGTGTGTGTGTAAATGTGTGAAACTGCATGTGTAAATGTGTGAAAATATGTGTAAGTGTGTGTGTGTTAAAATATGTGTAAGTGTATGTGTGTGTTAAAATATGTGCAAGTGTATGTGTAAAAAATATGTGAAATTGTGTGTGTGTACTTGTGAAAATGTGTGAATATCTGTAATCTTATACTTTTTCTGATTGTGTGAAAATCTGTGAAAGTATGTGTTTGTGTGTGAAAATATGTGTAAGTGTCTGTGCTTGTGAAAATGTGTGCCAGTGTAGGTGTGTGAAAATATGTGGAAGTGTGTGAAAATATGCATAAGTGTGTGTCTGAAAAAGTGTGAAAGTGTGTGAAAATATATGTAAGTGTGTGTGTATGTGAAAATATGTGTAAATATGTGTGTGTTTATGTGTTAGAAAACATCCAAAAATATATGAAAGTATGTGAAAAATATGTGTAAGTATATGTGTGTATGAAAATGTGTGTAATCGTGTCTATAAAAATGTGTAAAAGTGTGTGAAAATATATGTAAGTGTGTGTGTGAAAATGTGTGTAAATGTGTATGTTAAAAATATGTAAATGCGTATGTGTTTGTGTGTGAGAAAATGTGTGTGTGTATGAACCTATATGAAAATGTGTGTGTATGTGTGAATGTATGTGTGTGAAAACGTGCGTAAGTGTATATGTGTATAGAAGTATATAGGTTGGAAAGTGTGTTTGTAAGTGTGTGAAAATGTTTGTGTGTGAAAATGTGTGGAAGTATTTATGTGTATGAAAATGTGTAAGTATGTGAAAATATTTGTAAGTATGTGTGTGTGTGAAAATGTGTGTAAATGTGTGAGAAAGTATGTAAGTGTGTGTAATTGTGTGAAACTGTGTAAAAATATGTGTGTGTGTGTGAAAATATGTGTGTGTGGTGTGAAAATATGTGAAAATTTTTGAAAATGTGTGTAAGTATGTGTGTGTGAAAAAAGTGTGTACGTATATGTGTATGAAAATGTGCATAAGTATGTGATAATTCATGCAAGTGTGTGTATGTGAAAATATGTGCAAATGTGTGTGCCTAAATATGCGCAAGTGTGTTTGTGCGAAAATGTATGCAAGTATTTGTGTTATGTGTGAAAATATCTAAAAGTATTATTTTATAAAAAAAAAAAAAAAAAAGAATGAAAGGAAGACACATTTCATCTTCATTTCCTTTTCAAAATACACAATGTGAATGAACCAAACACAAGAATTACTTTCCTAGCAAATCTTTTTCTTTCCTTACTACTTTCCTTAGTAACTAAACAAGGTAGAGAATTAAGCATTTCTAAAAAATTTAATTTCCTTTTCCTCTCTTTCCTTTCCACAGTTAATTCTTGGAACCAAACAGCCTCTTAGTAGAGACCTATGGATATCAACCTTTTCAAGGTGATTTCATTAGAAGGTTAATCTTGTTGATGCTAGTAAGCTGACCAAAGGGGATCAGGACAAGGTCTGGTCGCCCTAAGTTCAAATGGATCAGCCAGGGATTGGTATGCTTTCATGGAGGGAGCTGAAAGTATTACTGGAACATTAATTAAAGGCGAGGAAGATTGGAAGCGTGTTGAAATTAAATCCTGCAATTAGAATCTTATTGCGAAGATGAATGCAAAAGATTGGTCTAATTCTTGAGAATTATTCAGTTTGGATTGTTACAAATGTGGTTAGTTTTAGAGTCTTTGTCCTGTTTAGTGGAATATATAGTTTCCCCAATATATGAAAGATTAACTCTGAGTATATTGAGTTGTATAGTATCATTATCAATATAAGTTGTTAAGTTTTGTTTTAAAAAGTAATACTAATAATGTATGGAATTATCTAATTCTGTCCAATTAAATGTTATCTACCTATCTACTTTATATATATGTACACACACAAAAGTTATTTCTCTCAATTTTAGTCTCTCATTTTTTTTTGATGTATAAAATACTCACATTTAATAAAATATCATACCCAGTAGAAAAACATAATCAAATTACTTTCATTTAATCTGATTTAACTACCATTTTAAAGGATACCACCATCTTCTGTTTAGTTATAACATCCTATTCAATATAATCTACTACTTTTTCCCCTTTTTTTGTCAGGCATAATTAAGTAATTTCATTTAACATGTCCTTAATGAAGTATAAGTGACACATCTAAATACTCTACATTTAATCTAATAAGACTATCTATTTTTAAAATAATACTATATTTTATGCAGTATATATATTTCAGATTACTACAACAAAATTCTTTAAATTGATATAAAAATTTGGCATGAATACATAATAAGATGGTAAAATTGGGAGAAACAACTCGTGTGTATGTGTGTGTATATATATTTAGATATTATTTTTTCTAATTTTTATTTCTCCTTTTTTTTTTTTTTTTTTTTGCTTATACCCTTTTTGTGGTGGCTAAAAATATCCACAGTTAATGAAATACGATTCCAACTAGGAAGACATAATCAAATTACTACTCACCTAATTTGATTTTAACTACCTTTTTAAGGGTACAACCACCTTGATTATACCATCCTACTCGACAAAAATTAATCTACTCTTTTTTTCTCCTTTTTTATCATGCATAATTAAATAATTTCATTCTAACATGTCCTTAATGAAATATAATTCACCAATCTAAAATACTCTCTATTCAATCTAATTAGCCTATCTATTTTTATAATAATATTATATATATATATATATATATGTATATATGTATGTAGATGTATGTATGTATGTCTTTCGAATTATTATAACAAAATTCTTAAGATTTATATGAAAGTTTGGCATAAATGCATAATAAGATGGTAAAAGTTTATATTTGTATAGAAATATTTATTAAAATTAAAATTTTAAAAATTAGAAAAAAAATGAATCTAACAAAAATGTAAAGATTAAATAAGTCAAACAAAACTTATGTCTTATATACAAGACACCGAATAGATTAAACTAGTATATTATCTATTTTGGATAGGTATCACATAGTATATTAAAATCATGATATAAAATTAAAAAATATTAATGTTAACAATCCTTTATTTTACTCTAAAATGCACCAAATGTTAGTGAAAATAATTCTTTATTTTACTACAAAATACAGGCAATGCTAATGAAACAAATTATTTCTTCCTTAACTTATTACGATATTTTGGCATAATTCCATCATAAGAAGGTATAAAATTTTATGAATAGAAATATCATTTATATTTGAGTAAAAAAATAAAACAAACACATAATATTATTTTTTAACTATTATATTTGTTCAAATTGTTTATATATTTATTCATAATAAAAAATAATTTTTTTATAAATATTATATCTTTTTGAGCAAACCACTGATTTCTTGGTGGTGGGTTGGATAGCCGTCGCGTTAATATTGAAATTAAAAGTACACGGAGAAGGATTAGACAAATACATCCAAATAAGAAACAATTGCGTGTAAAGTCCAGTTGGTGAAAAAAACTAACAAAAGAAACTACGATGCCCTATTACAGACTCTTAGGGAAGGGCACCCTTGAGCATATAAGGCAGCAAGACCTCGAACATTGAGAGATTTGATGATGAGTTTGGGGCGAGCGTTGATTAGTTTCGAGCTTTGAAAGTGTGTCCACCACTATGTTCACTCTCTATAAATATGGAATATCGCAATTGGGTGACTATAAATGATATTTTTTATGCGTCTATAAACCCCGTCAAGCTTCCAAGTGCAGGAGATCCGATGGTGAATGATACCAACAACTAACAAGTATCGAGTCCAACTCAACATGAGAGGCAAAAGATATTTCCACAGCGAAAATCTTATTGCCACAGAATATTTTTTTAAATGACAAAATTTCCCTAACAAGCCACTACCACTACTCTCCTCTCATCACCTTTCACTTTCTCGTCGCTGTTTGCTTACTACACCTCCACAACTTCTTCCTTGCAGAATTTGGCTCTTGGGAATAGAACTGGATTCAATTTGATAGCAGACTTATCTTTTCTTTCTTTTTTTAATTTATGGTTTGAATTTAGTTGAAAACCTCATATCTCGCTTATGAAAAGAAATTACTGCAGTTGTATCTACTGAGATGGAGATTTTTTTTAATGACACCTGATACTTGATATTTGCAAAATGGGAGTGGTTTGCTTCAGATTCAAAAGTTCAAAAGAAAAGAAGAAATTAGACAGTAGAAGAAATAGAAGAAATTAGACAGTAGAAGAAATAGAAGAAAGAAGACGACGATGAGAGTTGGAGCATGCAAGAGTCTTATGAGAGAAAGGGTTCCTAGTTGGATCGTACAAGAGAAAGAAAGAAGGGAGACTTGGGCAGCACTGGTGCTTGGGGGTTGAGGGAGAGACCGAAAGATGAGTAGCACAAAAGAAGTAGGGATACGGATGGGGATGAAAGGTTGTTTTGTCATTTTAGTAGAAATTTGCTGTGGCGATAAGATTCTTGCTGTGGCAATATCATTGCCCAACATGAAAGGGCAAGAAAGAATCATCTTTGCAAAGTTGAAGTCCAGCTAATAATGTCATCGTTTCAGCCTCTAAGCTAGTTCCCTGACCAAAGTAATATGCGAACCCTAGCAATATTGATCCGAGAGATTTTGGAGTACTCCCCCTCTTCTCGAGTCACCCGAGTTTCTAAGGGAGAATCCATCAATATTTAATTTAAAGTAAAATGTTTATTTGGTCATTAAATTATGTTCCAGTTATTATTTTAAACACCAAATTTATTGGATAGCCCAAAAAGTCACCTAACTTCTAATGGTCACTAGAAATCAATCTATTTTCTTGTTGAGTGCTCCATTAGTCTACTCATGTGCACGTCATGTGATTTTTAATTGGGGTAAAATTATCAAAGATATCTAACTCTAATTTTTACACCCCTAATTCTCCTTTCCCCACCACCTCTTTTTCTTCTCCTTTCCCATTCCCCTTCTGTCATCCCCTTCCCCTTTCACTTCCAATGAATTTCTGCCCACAAAATTTAAACAGCCCTTTACGAGGAAAAAAAAAAAGCAAACGAAGATACTGAAAGGTTATTTGCTATGGGATCTTTTGATAACACTTCTTGACCTTCATCGCCATACCATAGGCATCGTCAATTGACAATAAATCTTTGGCCTCTTCATGACGTTTTGCAACGAGAGTCTCGTACTCGCCCTCGTCAATGTTGATCTATATTTGGTGGAGTTGAAGGTGGAAAATTATGGGTTCTTGTTGTATAGTTTGTTTTGCCATAGAGGTGGAAGAGAAGGAGAATGATTTGATGGTTTTTGAGACTTTCGGGTTTTAAGTTTCAATTTTTATGGTTTTTGAGGGTTTCAAGATCCAATTTTTATGGCTTTTGATTATTTTTTGTTTTCTATTGCTACCTTCTTTCCTCTTTTACTGGGAAATTAGGAATAATTGTACATTTCATCCACTAGGGGTAAAATTGGAGGAAGGGTTGTGGGTGGCGGGATAGAGAGAGGCTGGGGTTGGATCTGAGTGGGAGAAAGGGATTAAGGGTGGAGGATGGTTAGGGGTGGTGCAGATGGGCTGTAGGTGGTGACAGGAAAGTGGTTGTGGTTGTGGTTGTTAAGGGAGGAGAAGGGTGGATGTGGTAGATGGAAAAGGAAGGTGTTGAAGGTAAAGTATGCAAAGGGTAATTGGACAATTTTACTCCCGCTGAAACTCATGTAATATATACATATGTTTAACTAATAAAGATTTAACACTTTAAATTGACGGAATAACTCCCTATACGCAATTTTAGAAGTTCGTGACCTTGGCCATCAAAATAGTTTAACTTGATGACTAAAATGACAATTGAAATATAATTTAGTGATCAAATAGGCATTTTGTTCATTAATAATATTACTGGGAGGGTCTACCCAATGTATTGGCTTGATAGTGTTCCAAACTTGCTTTTGCATATGGATGCAATGCCATGGTGCTGCAAATTGCACAACGTTATGGACTGTTTTCCAAAGGGATGTCTAAGAGATGCCTCTTGAAGAAATCTAATGATATTGTTCCTTAGCTGCAACGAGGATACACAGGTGGAAATGAATGTGACTCATTCCGGGACTTCCATATTTCCCAGCAGATTGCAATTGGAATGACTTGATGTTCTCTCTCGAATTAAACCACCAAAATCGTAGCAAATGTAGTAGTGTGCCTACCGCCTGCAATCTAAAACCACGAATTCCAACAAAGTGCTCCTGAATTCCCTTTGAATATGCACAAAGAACAAAAAAATGTTCTAAATACTGAAGTGGGTTACAACTTACAGAAGTGACATTTAGGGACCATTTGGTCAAACCCCAATTGCATCAAGATATCCGGAAATGGAAAAAGATTATTCATCAGTCACCGCATGAAAAGACACGGAGAGGAATTCGTCTACTCCAAATATACTCGCAGGATCTTATGATGTCATGTGCACTTGAGACCGAGAAAATACCACTTGAAATTGGCTGCCAAACAACCTTATCCGGGTTACTAGATAAGTAGAACTGGTGCTGCAAAATTAAGCTCCTTTCTGTTCCTTGAAGACCAGCCACCACATCATCCAGCTTCCAGCCTATCTCATTAGGAATGTTGGTTTTACCTTTTGCCAAAGTCCAGGAGCCCGTCCAGGAGAAATGCTAGAAGGAACTTGGGTTATCTCTAATCATGGTATGAACTATGAATATATGCCAAAGCAAGGTCTTTCTGCTGTAGCATCTTCCTCCAAGTTAGGGAAACTCTAGCCCCTTAATTCCCATCCATGGGTGAATACTTGCCACGCATAAAACGATCCCAGAGAGAGGTGGAAATCAAAATAACTCCACCAAATTTAAGTGTGAAGGAGACTACAACATCTTCAAGTCTTCGAATGCCCAGACCTTTTTTCAAGGTGGGAAGGCAGAGTGATTTCAATTTCCTCCAGTGCCTTTTTCGGGTTGTCTTGATCCACACCCCAGAAAAAACCTTCCATGATTGCTTCCATTGACTTAAGAAACTCTAATGGGGGATTTAGGCTGCTATTATATCCGTTAGTATTGACGAGAGAACGTGCTTTATCAATATCAATCTGCTATCCGGATTCAACAATTTTTGCTTCCACCCATCCAACTTTCTTGTGAAGTTATCGTTGAGTTGTTGGAAGTACTCAAATGTCAGTTTGCCTTTGAATAACGGACAGAGAAATTTTGTTTTGGGCACGACTAACTATTAAATATGTTTAGTAGTTGGTTTTAAATTAACGAAGAACTTTCATTTGACATGAAAAATCCACTTATCTCAAATATAATATGATATAATTTATAAATAAGTGATTCTTTCCCTTAATACCAAATGAAAACTATTCATTGATTTAAGACCAATTAGTAAGTAAGTCTAATAATTGATAGTGCCCAAAATAAAATTTTTCGTTCACGTAGTCAATTAGTAGATGCTTTTCAGCAAACCCATCACATGCTTCATCATTTTGAGAGATGACCGGTTGTACAGTTTTCGAGTAATCAAGAAACTCTTGCATTTGTTAATGCATTAGCCTGAACCCTGTCGGTAAATCTTCATGCAATCCATCAACCTTCTGAGACTTGTTTAGATATCTATGCGAATAGAACCATACAGACATGTGCCAACTGATCTTATAGAAATCAAAAAGATTTCGTCTTCCTAACACATTCTAGAAAAGAAATAGAGGAAAAGGAAATATTTTTGACAAACTCATTTCACTCATCAAATTAAACTTATTTTTGTCAAATGAACTCAACTCTACAAACATTTAATAGAAAAGAAATAAAAGAAGAGGAAATACCTTTCACAAACTTTATACATTTCTTTTTTACTTTATTTGGTTTAATTTTAGTAACACATCTTTTTAATATTAAAGTTTTGCTCCAATTTAAAAATCACAAAATTAATAATCATACAAATAGATAATTTAAAATTTATAAAAAATAGAAATATATATATATATATATATATATAATACTATTTTCTTATCTCATTTATGTCTGTATTACAATTAACTTATATTTGTTTTTTTCCTGCCCTTCCTGAATAAAAGAAAATTAACTAAGCAACGGAAGTAAACCGCAAAAACAAAATAGAAAACTCACAATCTTTAATTTAAATAAAAGTATTTGTTAATTTTATATCTTTTAAATAGTATTTTTGATTACTAAATCTTTATATTTAATAATGTCATTTTATAGAATGAGTGCATCTATATAAAGTGACAAAACAATAAAATCACTAAGGTGTTACTACATTCGAAAAAGCAAGAACGAAATTCAGGCGAGTGGTTAAAATTATACATATATATATATATATATATATACCGGCTAACCACTAGTGCATTGGTGGGAGGACGCCACTCCCAAAATTTTATTAACTAAGCAATTGTACACAGGGGACCTCCTAGTAATGGAAACTAATGAGCTAAAGGAAAATCGAAAAAATCAAAAACGAAAAAGTGCATCCATGGTGACAAGTCCCTGCAGTTGCCTTGGGCAAGAATCTGCGTTGTAGAAACCAATGGTCCGAGTAGAGCTTTCCAAACGGGCTAAGTGATCTGCAACTGTGTTTGCTTCTCGTAAGACATGACGAATCGTAAAATTCCCGAGTGAAAGTAGGTTCTTGATTTGTCCGATAATGTGTTCCAGATGCCAAGGTGGAGAGGAGTTTTGCAAGAGCATATCAGATAAGCGCTAAAAGTTTGACTCTATGGTAGCTGAGAGCATATCAAGTTGGACACAAAGCTGTAGACCCTGCAACAAAGCTTTTGATTCCGCCAATGTACTGGTGCCAACGCCAAAATATGAATAAAAGCCATGACGAAAACAGTCGGAGGAATCCTGCATAACCCCACTACCTGCTGAATGGCCTGGATTACCCAACAAAGATCCATCCACATTGAGCTTGTAGCTACCCTCTTCAGGTCTTGTCCACGCCACAGCCAAAGGAAAATGACTAGGGCTCGATGCCACAATACAAAACAAGGCAAAAAGGATTGGGTGCACCTTGATTGCATGAATTGAAAAGAGACGCACTAAACCTAATTGAATCAACGAAGAACGAATCCAAGACAGAATCGTTTTCATCAACAAGGATAAGTTATCGTATATAAAAATATTACGAGCAACCCAAAGATGCCAACAAATATAGGCAGGGATTATAGCACAAAGTTGAGCAGCGCCTGATGAATGCAAGCGCCAAATCTGAAACTTCTGTTGAAGAGAGAGGACTTCAAAGTCGGGAATTCCCAACATCGACTCAAACTCTCTCCATGTGTCGTGCAATTTCACAATAGAGGAAAACATGATCCAACTCATCAAGAAGCCGTAAATTATAGCGCCAACATTTGGAGGCTAGGTGAAAACCCAATTCCATCAAAACATCAGCAAACGGCATAAAACAATTGAGCAATTTCCATAAAAAGATAGAAATTTTCAATGGAATTCGTGCACCCCATATGTAAGCCCAAGAGTTGAGCTTCAAATTCCGGTCCCGAACTACATCGTATGCCGAAGCGGTTGAAGATTTTTCGGAGACAGATAGACACTATCTTGCCTTCCACCTCCTTAGGTAATTGTTGTTGAAGTAAGGAGAATAACCACCCAAGCTCATTGCTATACAAATCATGAACTTCAATAGAAGCATTCACTACCTCATCCACATAATTAGCTAAGACACCATCACCAAGCCAAATTTCAAAACAAAAGGAGGAAGCCCCATTACAAAGAAGAATTTGAAAATTAGCATCGGTAATAGCCTTATCCCGAAGCATATGCTGTCAAATCTAAGAAGGCCTCAAAGACACTGCCCTATATTTAGCTCGCATATATAAGCCAAGCCCATAGTGAGGACGAGGATTGAAAATTCCACCACATTTTTAAGGAAAAGGCTTGAATAATGGAGTCAAAAGACTGAATGCCAAGGCCGTTATCTGTTGCTAGATAGCAAACTTTTTCCACTTTATCCAATGTCTTCGAGCTCCTATTTCTAAAACACCCCAAAAGAAAGAGGAGAGCAAATTCTCCAGTTGGTGAACTATCTTTTTCGGAGGCTCGAGAACTGCCGAGATATGAATGGGAATGGAGGAAAGCATGTGCTTAATGAGAACCAATCAACCTCCTAGGGAAAGCAACTTTTGTTTCCAACCACCTAATGTGTTGCGAATTCTCTCCAATAAAGGCATAAAAGATTGGATGATTTATGGCCTGTGTAAATTGGGCAGCCAAGGAAGACTAAGGGTAAAGATTTCTGCTTCATGCCTGTCAAAATAACAATAGAGTGTCTAGAAGCATAGGAGCAGGGTAGCACAAACGAATCGTTGACACAAGCCACATTGATAAACATACAGAAAAGATAACAAAGCTTTTAGGGATCGCTTATCCCCTCTGGTGAAGTTTACCAAATCATCAGCATAGGCCAAATGGGATATCAGCAGTCTTCCTCATGTACCTGAGTGGGGCAGAGTGTTCCCTTTGCACAATAAGCAATCCCTTGTCAAAGAGCTTCAGATGTTAAGATAAAGAGAAGTGGAGCAAGAGGATCTCCCGGCTTCACCCCGCACATTGGCTGGAAGAATCTCGTGACTTCGCCATTTAGTAGCAAAGAAAACCAGCTAGCCTTGAGGTTATTCATAACTAATTGCATGTTTAGTTGAAGCTTTGAGGCCGAACTTCTTCACGAAAGCTTCTAGAAACCTCCAAGACACTCAATCAAATGCCTTCATCATGTCTAATTTGATCATCATGTTCCCTCCCCAGATTTTTTTTCGTCTAGCAAACCAACAAGTTCTTGTGCTAAAAGTATGTTGACCACAATGTTTTGGCCAATCACAAAACCCGATTGCTCAGTAGCTCAAATAAGGGTAGGAAGCAAACTCACCAGTTAGCCAAGATTTTTGAGAAAATATTGTTAACAAAGTTGCAAAGTGAGATCGAACGGAAATCCCTAAAAGTGGTAGGATTATTTGATTCAGGAATGAGCACTAAAAGGGCACTAGCAACAATTCGTTGCAAAGAAATCCCTGCAACAAAATCCAAGACTACTTGAAAGAGTTCTTCACAAATGATATCCCAACATGTGACAAAAAAATAACCCGTATAACCATCCGGACCTGCCATACTGTCCACATCCATTCTAAAGACTACATTTTGCAGCTCCTCCATAGATGGCAGCCGAATAACATCATTGCACTGGTCCGAGCTAATCTGAGACAAAACCAATCAATTAATTTGTGCATGCATGCTTCATCAATTCCTTCATCAGTAAAAAGTTTCTTGTAGAAATCCTCTCATTCAAGTTGAATATCTTCAATGGACTCTAGCCAATCTCCATCATGATTCTTCAGACAACGAATAAGCTATTCTGGAACGTGTTGGTACCAAAGCAACCTAAGAGGGGGGGTGAATTAGGTTTCTTAAAAAATATACTTTCAGAAATATTGAGATTTTCCAAATATAAACTGATATAATAAAATCAATGGAACATTGAAGTAAAGAGAGAAAATTAAACAACCAATACTTCCAAGCTAGCAAGCTTGAAGTATTAAATCACTAGAATGCTTCACACACTTGGTGAGCCAATAATCTTTACAAAGTTGGAAACTTCTTGCTCACACTAAAACTCTTTTAGTTGAACCAAGAATCTTACTTACAACCACACTTTCATACAAGATTATCACTCCACCCAAAGTTGAATTGCACTCACAACTGCACACTAATACAACAAAGCACTATAGCCAATTTGTACTTAAATTGCTTTTCTCTAAGGCTTGTATTCAATGTATTAGATGATTTTACTTAATATCAAAACAGTTATTTATAAGAGCAATAAATGGTGGTTGCAACTACTTCCTAACGGTTAAATAATTATTTAACCGTTAGGAAGTAGTTGTCCAACCACTGTCTCTAGCAAGAAAAAATAACAGACCTGTAAAAACTTGTTTACAGAGTTAAGTGTTTATGTCACCATCAAAATAAGGTTTGGAAAACATCAATCTCCCCCTTTTTGATGATGACAAACCTTCATGGAGTAATTATGTAAAAACAATTGGATATGACTAATCATTTTGTAATATAGATGACTACTCCCCCTTTTGACATCATCAAACAAAGCACCCCCTGAGAATATGCAAGTATTGAACAGAAACTTCATAAACAAAAAGCTTCATATACTCAACTTAAAAATTTAACAGTACTTAATTCAAGGAAATACATAGAGTCAAAAGAGAAATGCAAAAAGAAATGCTAAGTACTTAATTCAAGGAAATACATAGAAATACACAGAAATTCTACGGGAAGTCCTAAAAAAGAGAAATGCTAAAAACTAATCTGATGCGAACCCCGTGCGCAATAGACTTGATGCCACGAAACCCAACAATTCAAGACGGCACCAAAACCCCAAGGATCGACTCCAAAGTTGGTCACAAGAATTTGGACAGTAAACACACAAAGAAGAACAATAAAGAACACACAAGAATCAAGCAAGAATTCAACCCGTTGTCTATAACGAGACAAGAACCAAACTCTTAACAAGATTTAAAGCAAGAATTGACCCGTTGCCTATATGAATCAGGCAAGAACCAAATCTATAAGTCGGTTAGAACAATCACCGTTGCTCAAGTGATGATCCCAACAAAGTCTTAATCCAAAGACTAGGACAGTTCAAAGAAAGAACATTTTCCTCACGAAAAAGATGAATATTATTGATAAAAATCTGCTGAAATTCGTGCATACTATGAGGCCTATTTATAGGCTTAATAAAGTCATAAAAACTAGCTTAAAAACTCCTAACAAAGTAGTGCTAGGGTTCAGCCATAAATGGCCCCAAGATTTGGGTTAAATGGGCCTTATTTAGGCTAATTAATGAGCCTAAAACTAATAACTAAATCACAACTAAACTTGACTTAAACCAGGCCAATTTACACAAAACTTAAACAACTATTGGGCTTTATAAAATAATAGAGTGAACACAAACTACTGGACTTCTCCATTATGGATTTGGACTTGAAGAATGTTCCAATCAGATTTACAAGCCCGTTCCACTTCTAGTTTGTTTGGGATGGCTTCCTCGTCAAGAACACCTCGAACTAAACTTTGCATGGCTTGTTGGATTCTCTTTGCACGTGCCCTTGTAATTGGTCCAGTTGGCACTTGCAATGACTCTTGCACGAACCTTAGTCAAGCTTGAAGATGCGCTTTGGCTCGTATCATAAACACAGATGTCAAAAGAACTAATGCGAGCCATTTTTCTTCTTGGAATGCTTTTCAGTTTTTTGACATTTTGATGGAACATCTTCATCAGTTGCTTCACTGTCTTCCTCTTCTGCTTGAAGATGCACTTTGGCTCGTATCATAAACACAGATGTCAAAAGAACTAATGCGAGCCATTTTTCTTCTTGGAATGCTTTTCAGTTTTTTGACATTTTGATGGAACATCTTCATCAGTTGCTTCACTGTCTTCCTCTTCTCCGGTGCGGCGTTTCATGATGAAATCAAACGTGTCTTCAACATCCTCATCGTTGTCTTCATCGTCATTTGCAGCTCCTTGAGTATTGGCAGCTTCTTCGTCGTTCTCACGATCATTTCCATCTTCATTTTCATCACTGTAGGAAGATGAGTCGAGTGAATATTGTGACTGAAGATTGGCAAATTGAACCTGAGCCGAAACAGACACATGCCAAGGCTAAGTGCCTCTTGGATAATTATCTGACGAGTTTCAAGTCAGTTTAACTTTCGATTAGTGCGACGTTGAATGGAACTGACTTGAGTGCTCAAGGAGGTGAGAAGGCCACAGATATGAGAAAGTGATGGAGCAAGAGATAGATGGATGAGTATAATTGGAATGGTGGAGGGGGTTGAGGAAGATGAGAATGGGGAATAGCAAAATCAGAGGTGGAGGCATGGGAATGTGAATGTGCAATATCAAAGGCTGCCTTAGTTAACCATTGATCGTTGAAAAACCGGAGGCCTTTTCATTCAATATAATATTTGTTAAAATAAGGAGGAAAATGTTTATTTCCGCTGAAAGGAACTTCGAGGAAATCAAAAATTTTGCTGAGGAATTTTTCAAAGGGAATGTTTCTTCGGGTATCAGTAAGAAAGAGTTCCCATAGGGAACAAAAGAGATACCCAAAATCAAGAGAAATGCCCTTGAAAACACAGAAAAACAAGTAAAGCTGCATGAATTACCAGGCTCAGTACGATGCCCGTCAGTTGGCAATAACAAATTTGTGACAAGAATGTATAGAATATTTAATTCAGGAGTGAGCAATGTGGTTTTGGCTTTCGAGACCTGTTTAAAAATGATGTTAAAAATGGCCCTAACCTCATCAATGTCAAATCGAGTATCAACAGCGGGCCATTTATCTAAAGAAAAGAAATAGGAGAAATCATTTGGGTTTGAGACTTCACATTCAAAAATAGTATTAATGATGTTGGATGAAATCTCAAGATTGGTGTTGTTAACACGAGAAATTAAAGTGCGAACAGTGGGGCCTTTCCGAATATTGGCGGTGAATTGAAGCACCATGTCATGATATACAGGTAAATCAATATGCACTAGGTGACCCCAATTTTGTTTTTCAAAACATGCTTTGACAATGGGAAGATTATACTCATCAAACAGACTTTGAGATGCAGGACGTTGAACGATTAGAGATTTACTTAAAAGGATGTATACCGTTCAGATGTAAGATGTCCTTGGCATCGATGAATTTTGGCAGGATTGGATTTGCGGAGACTTGGGAATTAGCAGATGATTCTCCTCGTACTGGAGCTTTCCCTTTAGTTTTTCGTCCACGATTTGCTATAGAAGAACCTCCGCGAGATTAAACCATTGTGAAAGAAGGGAAGGAAGAGGAAGAAAATTTTAATTTTTTTGAAAGATTGGTAAGAATTTGATGAAATGAGATGGTAGATGTGGGAAAATTGATATGATTCAGGTGAGAAATACTCTGGAGAGGATAATCTTCCAACCAATTTTGGGAAAGAGGATAGGAATTTGAAGGGGGTGTTGAAGAAACAATTTTGGCCAGAGAGGTTTCGAGGGTTAGGGCGAGTCCGAAATGGGGAAGATGGACTGTTTTAATAGAACAGGGAGACCATTCGGACGGCCGAACGTTTGTTGTGCGTCTCGATACAGCGTCCGAACGCTGATGAATGGACGACCGATGGAGGATCCAGTGCGTCCGATGTTCTTTCGGACGACACTCCAATGGTACTTGTCCGGAATAATTCCAGAGATTTTAGTGAAGAAAATGAATATCGGTCGGACGATTATGAGCGTCCGAGGAAGATAGGCAGTTTTCGGACGAAACAGAACGTCCGAAAGATAGAGTCGTTCGGACGAATAAGTGCGTCCGAACTAAGAACCTATGCCAAGTTGATCTGTAAAATTTCTAAACATTTTCTGAGAGATTCAAAGCGATCTAGAGCTAAGGGTTTTGTAAAAATAGAGCCAGTTGATCTGAAGTAGGCACAAAATCAACACGAATTTCCTTTTTACAAACAAGATCTCTAATGAAATGATGCTTAACATCAATGTGTTTGGTTCTAGAGTGCATAACAAGATTTTTTGAGATTAATTGCACTAGTGTTGTCACACTTTATAGGAACACAATAAAAAATGACACCAAAATCTTTCAGGTTACACATCTAGATGTGTATAAGAGACAGGACTAGGGAAGCGAAAATGTATTCGGCTTCAGCAGTAGAAAGAGAAATAGAATTTGTGTTTTTTGCTAAACCAAGACACAAGACAATTTCTCAGAAAATGACACATACCACTGGTACTTTTTCTATCAATTTTACACGCAGCAAAGTCAACATCAAAATAACTAATTAAATAAAATGCAGAGGACTTTGGATACCACAGACCAAAATTCATTGTACCCTTTACATATCTAAAAATTCTTTTAACAGCTATCAAATGCGATTCTTTAGGGCAAGATTGAAATCTAGCACATAAACAAACAGCAAACATGATATTTGGTCTACTGGCTGCTAAGTAAAGTAGACTTCCGATCATACCTCTATAGTATTTTTCATCAACACTATTACCTTCTTCGTCTTTATCAAGTTTGGTTGAAGTGCACATTGGCGTACCAACTTGTTTGCAATCTTCCATTCCAAATTGTTTGAGTAGCTCCTTTGTGTACTTAATTTGCGTAATAAACGTTCCTTCCTTAGTTTGATGAACTTGTAGTCCGAGGAAAAATTGCAGCTTTTCCAAAAATCATACTCATCTCAAACTCTTTTTGTATTAAATGTGAAAAGTCCTTGCACAAATTCTCATTAGTTGCTCCGAAAATAATATCATCAACATAAATTTGAACAATTAACAAACCATTTAAATATGTTCTTGTAAAAAGAGTGGTGTCAACTGCACCTATTTTGAATCCATTTTCTATCAAGAAATCACTTAATCTTTCATACCAAGCTCTTGAAGCTTGTTTCAAACCATATAAAGCTTTGGATAGTTTGAAAACATAATTTGGAAGATATTTATTTTCAAAGCCCGAAGGTTGTTCAACGAAAACTTCTTGATCAATAAAACTATTTAAAAATGCACTTTTGACATCTATTTGAAATAATTTGAAATTATTGAAACATGCAAATGCGAGAAACATGCGAACGGATTCTAATCTAGCCACGGGAGCAAAGGTTTCATCAAAGTCAATACCTTCTTCTTAAGCATAACCTTTTGCAACAAGTGTGAAATCCAGTATTTTAATAGCACTTGTTCTTTGATTTTAACTGGTTTAAAATGTTTTTCATATTATTTTTAGTCATAAAGTACTTCAACTTATTCGTTTTTCAATTCGGCAAATTTTTCGATTTACGCGATTTCGGAACAACCTAGATGTGTAAAAGAGACAAAAGTTGGACTAAGTGTAATTAGTGCATTGTGGTGTGTGAGTGTTGTTTGATGGCTGATTTATAATGTTAATTTAGTAGCAAAAAAAAAAGAAAAAAAATTAGTTTTTCGGTCAAATAGTCAACTTGGAGACTATTTGGTCAACTTGGGTACTATTTGGGTCAACTTTGGAAGCTTTTTAAGTCTTCTTCTTGTTGTTTCTTCCTCATTTCTTCCTAGCAGCAGCCGAACTCCTCTTCCTCCATTTTCCCCAAAAATTTTCTTGGATTTCAAGTAGAAATCACTTGGAAGGTAAGATTTTTGTATTTTAGCACTTTTTGGCTTATGGGCTTTATGATCCAAGCTTTAATTTCAAGTTTTGTAGGATTCTTTATGGGCTGAGAAAACCCTCTTTGCAGCCTTATATTTGTTGATTTATGTATGTTATGGGTTGTTTTTAGTGTTTTGGAGGTTGGGAAGTGATTGGGGTTGATTTTTAACAACTTTCCATGGTTAGATTACAAATTTTAAGATTATGAGTTGGGGTTTTGTCTTCCATATGTGGCCTAGAGTGTTATGCTATGAATTCTTATGTCTATGCACATAATGATGTTTTAAGAGTGTTTTAAGGTTAGTTTGGATAGGAATTGAGACTTGAAACCAAGTGGAATTGATTTCCCTTCATTTTGTAAGTAAGCGGAAGTTTGGCGCAACTAGGATAATTTGGATAATTGGTTATGTTTGAAGGATCTTTAATGATCTTTTGATGGTTTTAAGTGTTTCCTTGGTAGTGGGTTGGATAGGAAGCACGTTTGAATCATGCGTGTGGCTGATCGGTAAAAATTTCAGTTTGATAGTAAAGAGGAATTCCACCCATAGGTTGTTGCTCTAATGTTGAACCTTCATTCTAGCAAAAAACAAGATAAAATCTTATAATCTAGCTGTACTAGTGAAAACCTGTCTCTTATACACATTTTGACTGGGGTATAACTTGTCGAAGTTGGTCAGAAATTGTGAAAAGGTCATTTTTTACCAAAGAGCTGTTGGTGTCGTTTTCTATCGTTTCGCGTCGTTTTCGCTTCCCTAGTCATTCTTTAACTTCTACATCTCTTCTAAGAGTCCTCTTATATCTGTTTTAGGTACCACGCCACCTACCGCCGGCGATCGCGTTCTGTGATCATTAAACAATGTACAGTTTTGCTTTGATAGGTGGGTAACATAGACCCTCTTCCACTTGTATTTTGTTTAACGACTTTCGAAATATGTTTGGATGGATTTTAGAATGTGTATGATGTTTGGAACTGCACTTTTACCAAGTTTTGGAACTATTACATATGAAATTGGGACCAAGCTATTTTATGTTAATCAATTGATATGTTTGCAAACTCTTTTGATATGAAAGCATTTTATAACTGTTTTGGCTCATAGGTGACCTAGGTATATAATTTTGGATGTTATTGGAAATGTTTGATTTGGGAGAACCGGTTCTATAGTCATCCATGGGACGCCATGGTGATTGCTATGATTATGAACTATTTGATGCGTTGGTACGCCAATGTGCACTTCAACCAAACTTGATAAAGACGAAGAAGGTAATAGCTGTCTCTTATACACATCTAGATGTGTATAAGAGACAGGTCTCATGTCATTTAAACGTCAATAAACCATATTCATAAGTAGTTTCTAAAAATTTGTTCGCTATGCTTTAGCATACTATGTTTTGAAATGATTGGATCTTTTTGGCTATGTTTTGGACATGCCTGACGTTTAAATGGCATGATACATTTTAGAAACTACTTATGAATATGGTTTATTGACGTTTAAATGACATGAGACATTTTAGAAACTGCTTCATGACTATGGTTTTCGCAAATGTTATTATCTTTATGTTTTCTTTTTATCGAAATGCTTGGCCCCATTTATTCAGCTTTTATGATATGTATGAGAGTTATGCTCACCCCTCATTCTCATAATTTTGAACAATAATTGTGCATTACTTTCTCACATGGAACCCAAATGAGGTAGATGTTAACTATGAGTCCACATTACTGGTAGGACTATGCAAGATAATCTTCCAAGCTTCTCTTTTGTTTGGAGAGGAATAGTGTATTAACAGGTTTTGTGTTGAGAGAACTTTATTTTGTTGTAGCATCTTTATTGTACTAAGAAGAAATTTTGTAATCTCATTTCTTAAATGTAAAATGAAATATTCGGTTTTATAGTTAAGTAATGGTTTGATGGTTCTATTACATTGCGGTTAAGTTTGTTGCTCTGTTCGTTTGTGCCTTGCGCTTTGGGCCGGTGTACCATTAGCGCGGCGTGTTACTGTCCCGTTTTTGGGGCGTGACAACAAGTCTAGCTTTGTTCCTTATAATTTCACCTTTGTCATTTAATTTGTTTCTAAAGACCCATTTAGTTCCAATAACGGGATGAGAAGATGGTCTTTCAACCAAGGTCCATACATTATTTTTCTCAAATTGACTAAGTTCATCTTGCATGGCATTAACCCAAAATTCATCACTCAAAGCACCATCTACATGTTTAGGTTCAATGTGAGAAAGTAATGCACAATTACTATTCAAAGGTTTATGAGAGCGAGTAGTTACCCCATCGGATAGATCACCTATGATTAAATCTTGAGGGTGACTAGAGGCGAATCTCCAAGCTCTCGGAAGATCATTTGGAGTATCCTCATTTCTTTTCATCATCTATTTGATGGTTGTTGACATCATTGCTGGATGTGATCTCTTGATGATCTTCATGAATAACGAGCTTTTCGAGCTCCTTTAGAATACCTATATCTTCATCTTCACATAAATTCTTTGAAATAACATCATTAGTTTCATCAAATGTAACATGCACTACTTCTTCAATCAAGAGTGTTCTTCTATTGTAAACTCGGTATGCTTTTTTGTCACTAGAATATCCTAGAAAAATTTCTTCATCCGATTTTGTGTCAAATTTTCCAAGGTTTTCTTTGATTTTTAAAATAAAACACTTGCAACCAAAAACTTTAAAATAGCTCACAACGGGTTTTTTACAAAAGAGGAGTATCATAAGGTGTTTTGTTTAAAAAGGTTCTCAATAAAACTCGGTTCATGACATAACAAGCCGTGTTAACCGCTTCGGCCCAAAAGTATTGAGGTAAGTCGCATTTGCTAATCATTGTTCTAGCGGTTTCTTGAAGAGTCCTATTTTCATCCTTTCGACAACACCATTTTGTTGAGGGACTCTAACAACCGAAAATTCATGAGAAATACCGTTGTGATCACAAAAGTCGGGAAAACCTCCAAATTTAAATTCGGCACCATTGTCACTTCTTAAACGAATGATTTTTAAATTTAATAAATTTTGAATTTTGGAAAACAGTTTTATAAATTTTTCAAATGCCACATTTTTGTGAACAAGAAATAATACCCAAGTATATCTAGAATAGTCATCTACAATAACAAAAGTATATTTGCAGCCACCAAGACTAGCATATTGAGTAGGTCCAAATAAGTCTAAATGCAACAATTCTAAAGGTTTATGAGTAGACACAAAATTCTTTGGTTTAAAAGAAACTTTGACTTGTTTACCAAATTGGCATGCATCACAAATTTTATTTTTCAAAAATTTTAGTTTTGGCAAACCTCTTACCAAATCTTTCTTAGAAAGTTTTTCATTCAAATCCATACTAAAATGACAGAGTCTTCTATGCCAAAAAGCCAAGGATCATCTATGGAAGCGATAAGACATTTTACATTGCTATTGCTAATTTTATCAAGATGAATCACATAAACATCATTGTGCCTAGTGCCCTTGAATAAAACAACACGATTTTTATCAAGGATAAGACATTCATGCTTGGTAAAAAATACAAATAAATTTTTGTCACAAAGTTGACTAACATTTAATAAATTATAGTTCAAATTATCAACAAGAAGCACATTCTTAATCAAAGTTTCACCATTTTTACCTACATCACCAATGCCGATTGATTTTGCTTTATTGTTATCTCCAAAAGTGACTTTTTCACTGTTTTTGGATGTGAGATTTGTGAAGAGAGAAGTATCACCCGTCATGTGCCTTGAACATCCACTATCTATAAACCACTTATCATTGTTGGTGATGTTGAGTACCTACACATTAAATCAATTGATAACTTTTGGTACCCATATTTTCTTGGCTCCATTTGAGTTAGTGAAATTGATAACAATCCATGCAAACAATAAACTTTCATTCCAAGCTTTTCGTTCTTCTTTACATAACACATATTCTTAACATGTCCGTGTTGTTGGCAATATCTACAAATAATATTTTTATTTTCATATAAAGATGATTTTGGTTTTACAACACATAAGTCATCCCTTCTAAACGTGACAAAATTTTTGTTGATTACTACATTTCTATTTCTTTTTAAATCAACAACATTTTCTTTCTTTCTAGTCAAGAGAGCATTCAAATCATCCATTCTTTTCTTCAAGGAGGCTTGTTCTTCCTTGACCTTGGATCCCACATGCATTCTTTTCTTCAAATCACGATTTTCTTGTGATAGCCTATTATTTTCATTCACAAGTTTAGAGTTAGCATTCAATAAAGCATTTGATTTTTTGACTAACTCCTTATTTCTAGCATATGATTCCTTTAAGCTATCATGCAATTTCAAAATGAAAGCTTCCAGATCATCTTCATCATTTTCATCATTGGAGTCATAGTTAGAATTTACCTCATCAATCTCCAATAGCCATAAAGGCCATTTGCGCCGACTCCATTTCTTCTTCAACTTCTCCTTCGGAGTTGCAATCATCCCATGTGATTTGAAATTTATTGAATCTAGATTTTCTTTCTTCCTTCTTTTTCTTGGAAGCACACTCATTTGCAAAGTGTCCGAGTTGACCGCATTCAAAACATTTTTCGTTTTGCTTCTTCATTTCAAGCCTTGTCTTTCCTTTGAAATTATTTGAATTTGTAGCTCCGTCTCTTCTCATTCTTCGTTTGTTGATGTAGTGTTTAAGAAATCCTTTGTTGATGAGTGCAAGATCTCCTTCATCAAGATCTTCATCTTCTAGATTGATGGAGCTGTTTTCATCTTCTTCTTGAGAGGTATTTAGAGCAATGCTCCTTCTTGGCCTTGCTTCTTCATCATCCACTACTTTAGCCTTTAACTTCAATTCATAAGATGTAAGAGAATTGATTAGCGATTCAATAGGCATTAAATTTAAATTCTTGGCTTCCTCTATAGCAATAGTTTTGGCATCCCATTCTTTGGATAGAGCATTTAGGATTTTTCTATTTTTTTCACCCAAAGAGTACTCCTTACCCAAGGCTTCAAAATCCTTTATAATGTCATTGAACCTACAGTACATTTTGTCAATGTTCTCATGTGGTTCCATCTTGAAGGACTCATACTTGGCAACAAGTAAGGATTTCTTTTGCTCATGAATATCGTCGCTCCCTTCATGGATTTCCTTCAATTTATCCCAGATTTCTTTAGCGGAAATGCATCCCTTCACGCGAGTTGATTCATTTGCATCCAAGGCATTATATAGCACATTCATGGCTTTTGCATTTAACGTCAAGTTTGCCTTGTCTTGTGGAGTGAGCTCATCCCTTGTCTTTTCTCTTCTTCTATTTGTGTGATCATCAATGATAGAAGCTTCAAAAGGACCTTCATTGACAACATACCACAAATCAATGTCAATAGATTGCAAAAATATTTTTATTCTATCTCTCCACGATTTGAACTAATAAAATTTGCCTCACTAAACATAAGGGGCCTAGTAATTGATTGACCCCCCAAAGAATAGAGCATTGTTGGTTGCCATAATAATTCTTTTCTCAAAAGCAGTTTAAGCAATAAAATGAGACCAAGCTCTGATACCAATTGTTGGTCCCAAAGCAACCTAAGAGGGGGGTGAATTAGATTTCTTAAAAAATATACTTTCAGAAATATTGAGATTTTTCAAATATAAATTGATATAATAAAATCAATGGAACAGTGAAGTGAAGAGATAAAATTAAACAACCAATACTTCAAAGTTAGCAAGCTTGAAGTATTAAATCACTAGAATGCTTCACACACTTGGTGAGCCAATAATCTTTACAAAGTTGGAAACTTCTTGCTCACACTAAAACTCTTTTAGTTGAGCCAAGAATCTTACTTACAACCACAGTTTTGTACAAGATTATCACTCCACTTAAAGTTGAATTGCACTCACAACTGCACACTAATACAACAAAACACTATATTGTGCCAATTTGTACTTAAATTGCTTTTCTCTAAAGCTTGTATTCAATGTATTAGATAATTTTTACTTAATATCAAAGCAGTTATTTATAAGAGCAATAAATGGTGGTTGTAACTACTTCCTAACGGCTAAATAATAAATGCACAAAAAGCAACCGTTGGGGTTTCGGACGTCCGAGACATATTGGATGCGTCCGACACAGCATCCGATCTTCATGCCGTTGTTGAAGAGCTTCGTTCGGACTTCCTTGCATGCGTCCCTTCCTTCGTCCGATAGAAGCTTTGAACGGTTATGTTGGTCCGTAAAGAGAAGCAGTAGGATCCTATTTCTTTCTCCCTGTCGTTCAGACGGTGCAATGCTTCCGAGAAGTTTTGACCCAGTTTGGACGGTTCAGTGCGTCCGAAAGCCCTGTCTCTAGCAAGAACAAATAACAGACCTGCAAAAACTTGCTTACAGAGTTAAGTGTTTATGTCATCATCAAAATAAGATTTGGAAAATATCGAACGCCTGTTAGAGATGCATTAACGAGCGAGGCATGAAAGAACTTTGTGTTGAGGTCGCCTTCCCTAAGCCATTGACATTTTGATTTTTGCTGCCAATAGTCCTCTTCTACCTTTGAAGAGGGAAAGAGCTTCGCTTGAGCCTCATGGACCTTAGCCCTATCCAATGGTGAGCCACTTGATTTGTAATTAGTTTCTAGCTCTTGCACTTTGTCCTCTGCCTGTCAGATAGCCTAAAAAATATTGCCAAAAACCTCCTTGTTCCATTTCTTAAGACAATCCTTAAGGCACTTGAGATTCAATAAGAAGGCCAGCAAACCCGAGGCCCCAATAGAGCCCTCCCAATTTTGCTAAACAACTGTTACATAATCTAGATACTCTGTCCATACATTCTGAAAATGAAATGGTTTTGGTTTGCCTAAATCCGATAAAGGGAGTTCCAAAAGCAAGGGCTAGTAATCCGAGCTGGACTTATTCAAATGCTGAATTGAGGTTCCTGGAAAAGTCTGGAGCCACTCAGAATTGACCAAAAACTTGTCCTATCTCTTCCAAACTACCCTACCTTGTCTAACCCCTGACCAAGTAAATTTACTACTGGAAGAAGAAAGCGTGAAGACTCTGCATTGATCCATAGCCGAGTTGAAATCGTGCATTGCATGGAAGTCTTGACCCGACGACCCCAGATATTCAGAGATAGAAGATATTACATTGAAATCCCCTCCTAAAATTCAAGGCTTTGACCCAGAAAGAGGCACCCGCAACAAGCCATGCCACAATATGGTTTGCTCACTTCTAATACATTTGGCGTACACAAAAGAGGCAAAAGCATAATCATTCCAAAACATTATTATGAAGCTGAAGATGAATAAATTGCTCCTCATTAACCAAAACATTAACAGTACAGTTTGGCTTCCAAAAAAGCCAAATTTTATTCGATACATTCAGCATACAAAGATGGAAGGAAACCCAAGTAGATACGGCACTCTTCCAGCCTACTAGCATCAACCAAAGATTCTAAGATAACAAGGAAATATTGTGGACACGAAATTAATTTTTTTAAGTGTCTGAGAGAAGATTTGCTAGAGATTCCTTTGATGTTCCAAATAAGGCTCTTGATCATTGGGAAATTTCAAAATAAGAGCTAGTGATGGACCGAGTGGCTTTCCGGGTAAGAATCATACGCATTACCGTATATTATTTTGCATGCCTCAACTAATGCTTAGGAGCTTCTGACTCTGTGGTACCAATCTTTTTATTTTTAAAATTATTAAGAAAGTCATGAAACTCAACACGTAGGACTTATCGTGGAAAATCCATATGAGATACGATGTCCGAGTCCGATAAAGAATCTGAAATCTGAGAAGGTAATAGCGGTTGTTTTTTCTTGTAGCTTTGAAAGTTTGCATGATGATCATCATAGACAACATGACAAAGCCTAGAATTATCTATCATTCTATCAAGGGAAATCAGTAATTCCACATCCGATGCAACAGCAACATTTGAGACAGGCATTAGCTCCAGTGATGGCATTGGATGAAGGGCAGAGAATTCTTCTATTTCAACACCTCCAGAGGAACGTTCTGCGAAGTTGGAACCCTGTTGCCTAAACCTACAATGTCAGGGTTGTCTAGGACTTCATGCTTAGGCATGGGATTTTCAGAGAGGGGTGATGGGATATTCATATCTCTAGTAACTAACGTGGGATTTTCAAGGAGTGGCGAAGGGGTATTCAAATCTCCAATAACTTGAATTGTTCCTCCCATTGGCGTGTTTCCTTCTCAGTAGCCAAAAAGGTTGAATTCCCCAACTGGTGGATCGATTTCTTTTGCTACCGTATTAAACTCTCGAGATTTTTTGAGAGTAGAGGGTTTGATTTCTCATTAGTGTTCTTTTATTCCATCAAATTTTTGGACGAATCTTTTGAGACGTTTGATAGACAATCAATGACCGAATGGCCTAACTTATAACACTTAGAGCAATATTGGGGCAGATGCTCATAGTGAATATATTGCCAACACCCAGAACCTTGAGGGAGTTCAAAATCTCTGCAATAACGGCGTTCAACGCAAGCAATAACGGTGTTCAACGCAGAATCATGCCACACTGGGCCGAGAGAGAGTGGTAGTGGAAGCATCCATCTTGGGGAGGGGAGGGTTCCTATCATAGATGCAATTGAGAAAAGCGACTGTTTGTCACAAAGATAAAATGGGAGGTGCTCCAGAAAGACCCAAATTGGAACAACTTGGAATTCTTGATCTACATGAAAGTCTGATGTCCACTTGGACACATGCATTTTGAACCCATCAAAAGACTAAAAGCCACGCAACCAACAACGTTGACAGTCTTCCACTTTATCAAAGTGGATGAGGATATGGCAATGATCAATAAACCCTAGAGTAAAACATCCTGCAAATCCAATCGAGCTAAAGGATTTGCGTAGGGCTTTCATGGAGGTTTTTCCTTTTGGGAACTTACCAATCAATGCATGCTTCAATGGTTTGCAAAGAATTGCAATCTCTTCATCCGTGTATGGCAAGGCCAGTTCTCCATGGTATGGTAAGGGCTTCTTGACTAGAACACTCAGAGGAATTAGTCAAAACTTTCGCAAAAGACTTAGGCGCGTGAGAGTGGGGTTGCCTTCCAGTCAGTGACTAAAAGGCAGCCATGGTTGAAAGCAAACCCTATTAAGCTAGAGGAAAGGTGAACAGAGAAAGAGAGGAAATTCTTCTATATGTGTGTGTGTGTGTGTACATATATAGTTAACATATTCACTCCCTCTCTAATTCTCTCTCCTATCTAATACCTGATTGGAACGTGTATTATACTCACTTTCTCAATACTCCCACCAATTTCTCCACAACCCTTTCTCTCTCTCTGTATTCTCATTTTGCCTCTTCATCTCCCTTTCTCTCTCTCTCAATCCTTTTCTCTTCTTATCTGAGCATATTAATCCCCTCCCCATCCCTATCTCAATCAATTTCCCCACAACCCCTTTCTCTCTCTCCAAATTTCGCCTACTTCTTCATCTCCCCTTCTCTCTCTCTCAATCTTTTCTCTTCTTCTTATCTGAACATATTAATCCCGATCTCTCCCCATCCCTATCTCAAATTTCAAATTTTTTTTTTTAAAAAAAAACCTATCTATATTCCCAAAATTTCCCCCTTTCCTCTCAAACCCAATAAAAAAGACGAAGAATGAGGATTTCCCTTCAGCTTTTTTATATTTTTTTAATATTTTTTCATTTGCACTTTCAAGAATTCTTCAATTGTATAAGTCAATGTACTATAATTATTGATTTTAATGATTTTTTCAGCTTGATAATTTGTGAAGGAGTGAACTCAATCAAGTATTATTGTTTATCTTCCATAACGTACTTACTTTCACATTTATGGAGATTTATATGTACAACTAAATTCTAGAGTACAGAAACAATGCTTATTTTTTGGTTTGGTATTCATTTCAAAGTTTTATTGTTTTTTTTATTGTTTTTTTTTTTGTTGTGTTTTTTGGGTTAAGATTCATCAGATGTATTTATTGGGCTAGAGATACTGTTTCATTTTTTTAGTTTTGTGTTATTCTAGATTTTCCATTTTTGTTTCTGATATTTTTGTGTGCCTTTTTTTTCATAGTACTTCTTATCGTAAACACAAATGTTGTTCTCAATCAAGTAAGTTTTGTGTTATTCTAGATTTTCCATTTTTGTTTCTGATATTTTTGTGTGCCTTTTTTTTCATAGTACTTCTTATCGTAAACACAAATGTTGTTCTCAATCAAGTAAGTTTTTTTAGTTCATTTTTATTCGGTTAAAAGTTGAGTAATTTGTAGTGTTTATTAGTTTTTGTTGTTTATATGATGGTTGAATTATTATTATTAGATTGATTTATAGGAGTATCTAGTGATTGACGATGTGGTTGTGCTATCATTAATTAGAGAATTCTATATTTCTTTTTTCATTTTCCTATTTATTCTAAAGTTGCTGGCAGAGGCAACATTTGAGGAGGGAATTATTTACTTGATACTTTTTTATTTTTTATTTTCTTCTAAATTGGCAGATTTTCTAAAGGTTGAAATTGTTTGCAAAAGATTTTCATTCCATATGTATTTCTTTAATGTTCAGAAAATTGTTAAAGTTCCATATGTTTCTAATTTTCATTCTTATCAGTATTAGTCTGTCGAATTCTTCCAATGGCTACCCGACTAGCCCCCAGTACTTGATAAAGAAATAAAGATTGGTGTTCAAACATGGGAAGGGAAACTTGGTCTATGGAAACCTATGAAGGCATAATCTGAATAAGTTTGTTATGTTTTTATTTTGTGGTCCATGTGAGCTGTCTTTTTTCATTTATCCCTTTTGTTTTTTGTTTTTTTTCTCCTTTTACCTCCTCTTTTCTTCTTGGCTAATAATTGTGGGTGTTACATGATTTTATTTTTCTCATTTGCAGCCAGATACACATGTCAAGTGGGTAGTGAAAAATTGAAGAAAAAATATTTATCCAGAAGCACCAGAGTAGGCAGGGGTTATCTCTATCACTTGAGTTTTGCCTCTTGGTTAGGGACTAGATGTCATCCCACTGTATATAGTAAAGATGAGATCTACTACATGTCTTTTACATTCTTTAAGTTTATACATGTTAATGTGATCAATGATACATTAGTCAGTTAGCATAATTATCTCTTTAATTTCTCTTTTAGTTAAACTTTTTTCCAGTAATTAGTTTATAAAAAAATAACATTAGTCTCTAAATTATTGTTAATTATGTTTGATGTTAGAGATGCTTTCTCAAGTTTGTTGTTTTTACTTATAGGACATGTGAGACAAACAAATTTATTTACTCTATTTACAGTGAGTCTTAGGGTGTGGTTTTATGCTTGGGTAGCAGGCTTCATAGATTATGCTCCAAGGAAGTATATATTTTCAGTAACTATGTATTTCTAATGGACAAAAAGGTATTCATTTCTTTTTCTCTATGGAAATTTTAATGGTACATTTGGAATTTGGTTCTGAACTTTTGATAACAATTCAACAATAATGTATATCTTGTATTCCTGTCAACTTTTCTTTTTCCTTTTTGGTTCTTTATTTTTAACTTAATCTTTAGAACCTTCCCTTATTGAAATATATTTTCTTATATTTGCATTTCTTATTAAATGGTTTTTTCTTTCTTTTATTCTATTCTGATGTGGAGGAGAGATTGGGAGAGGGGTTAGCTTCATATATTATTTGTATTCAACACCTACATCTGTCAACTTTTTTTTAATTTTTTTAATTTTGCATTGCAGGTGGTTTTGTGTTTCTTTCATTTCATTTTCCTTCTTTGTTCAACATGCATTGGTTGTGATTTGCTGTTCTTATAAATTGCCTGCTATCTTTTCCTAATTCCTATATTTGCTATATTGAATTGTTATCCTTTTCTTTGAGGTCTGCTAGAGACTTTTGAAGCCATTTATAGCTTGGGAATGAGTTTAAAATTGCTTCATTTGCTGACATTGTGATCCATTATTACACAATTTCCTCTACAAAAAGTTCAAGTCCATCAGAAATTGCGTACAAGCACTTGTCTTGTGTTTCTGACTTTATTTTTTTTGTTATTTGACTACAAGTACCTTTAGCTATTTGAATTGTTACAAGTTACAATTCTATGACTTAGTTAGATCGATGTCTCTACTTTAGATTTTTCCTTGTACTATTGCTATTATAATTGTTCAACTTTGATGGCTATAATTTAATGTTTATATGTCTCTGTAAAAATGTTGTCTCATTTTATCTTTAAAAGGAAAAAAAAAGTTGTATTTCCATCTACTTTTTGAGTGTATTCTCAAAATGGTCAATAAAATAACAAGCATGTATATTTGTTTTCTTTGTTTCTCTTTTATTTTTGTAATTCATAAGACATTCCTTTATTTTGGCAAACATGGATGCTTTGTTTTGATTTCATAGTGTTGTTTTACTATTTGAATTATACACCTATTATTTTATCATGTAATGATTTATACAAAATGGTAATTAAGTTGTTATTTTCATTAAATTTATAATTTTTAGTTTGCAAAGTATATATTAATTATTTTTCAGATATCGTGAGGGAAAAAGTTAAATACATTTGTGAAGTATAAGATGTATGTTGTACTTTTTACACATAATTGGATATTTTGTTTGAAATGAAATGCGATAAAATATAACGATTGACGGCATCATACCTTATTATTCCTATTCAAAGAACAGATTAAAAAATAATATATAAATATAAAGTCAGACTCATTCTCTTTCCAATTCTCTTTTTTATCTATCACAATTTAATTAGCATATGATTTACACTTGCTCGCCTACCCCTCCTACAAATTTCCCTAACACACATCCCTTGATCTCACATCTCTTATCTTGATTTTTCCTCATCTACACTCTTTTCTAATTTTTGAAGTTTTGATAGAAAAAAGAATTATTTATGGGTTCCAACTGCCGCTGATACTTTTTCCACAATTATGAATTTTCTTTTCCTTAAAATTAGGTAGTAAAATAGGAAATTCAATTTTGATAAAAGCTTTGTAAGCTTTATCATTATCAAATGGAGATATCATTATCATCTACCTCCTTTTTATGTATTTATATTCTATATACATCGTGAATTTGTAAAGCCATCGCTCTTCCCTATTTCAACCGGCTAATATATTTGAGACCTTGCAAGGTATAATAATAGGTAGAATTTGTAGCTCCATGTGTATATATTATCTTCTATATATATTTGTCTAAAGTAGTATAAATTTTGATTGCTTTATGGCCTCGATTGTAATTTTTATGAGATTGTTATCGGTGATTAATGTACATGTTTTTATTGTTCATTTGGTTATCAATCAACACAACCATTTATTTTGAAGATTATGAACCAACACAATCATTACTCATCCCATTTAATGATTTTGGTTAAAACTAATTCACTATAATTTTGTCACGTCAAATAATTTTGACAAGTGACCTTATATTTGGAGATTTGTAAATTATTTTCCTTATAGAATATTAGTTTAGAAAAATTATTGATAAGTTAGAAAATAAATTCAACTTATAATACGATACATATGACCAAATTGTAAAAGGAAAAAAGACCAATTTGGTTCCTTACTTTTAAAGTATTAACCAATTCGGTTCTTATATATCATAAAGACTAATTTGGTCCCTCATGCTTTAAAAAAAAAAGGAAAAAAAAGATTAACCAGTCTAAAACTTATAATTAAAATCAAGGATAAACTAACACAATTGATAGCAATACATCAACTGCAAGGTATCTGCTACATGATTATCATGTTGCTTACTTTGTTAATTTGTTCATGATTTTCATCACAGGTCTTAAATTTGTTAATTTTTCATCACAGGTCTTAAATTTGTTAATTTTTTTAAGACGAAAGGCTAAATTAGTCTATTGAGATAAATAAAAACTCAAATTAGTTGATAACTAAAAAAATAAAGGACTAAATTGATCTTTTTCCCTATTCTAACATTGTAACACGTGAAGAACTCTACACATAGCTTGCGGAGCGACAATATAGAAATAATATTTAGATAAGTAATAAATATAAAAACAACATATATTGTACAAACAAATTATACTATTAAATATTCTAAAATCTATTGAGTTTGAATGTCAACTTCCGAATTTACAATAACAGTTGTTACAGTGTTTGATAAAACAATAGAGAATTATTATCCAAATTTAAAATAACAACAAACAAGGTACTACAAAAAACAAAAAGAATTCAACTAATGGTAAGTTTCACGTCCAAAATAATCTAGTAATTGGTAATGATATAGGAAATAATGACCTAGGCGCCTAGAAGAGAAATAAAATAAAATGATATCATACATTGTTCGCATAGAAAAGAATTTTTTTTTAATTTATTGAAAAAAATGAAATTTATAAATAATATTCTAACAAATAACAAATTATAAATAATGTTCTAACAAGTAAAAAACAATAATTGAAGAATAAAAAGAGAAATGTAAAAATAATTACAATAAAAATAACAATGATATTAAATATATATTTGAAGTATATAAATTTTATATCAAAAAATTCAACAATTAATATTTTTATACTTAGTTATTAATTTTTTAATTTTTTTTTGAAAACAAAAATTTACAATAAACCAAGAGTGTTCCCCGTACCACCCACCTACTTTTTCTACTATTATATGAAATTCTACTACCCATGTCACAAAAGCTTAACTATTTTAAGAATGAAGACATCTCAATAAACAGTTAAAATGCCAAAAATGGGATATATGCATAAATTAAAATTCTACTTTATGTGCACATGCAGCTATGCTAACAGAGGGTTGAGTTGTACTCGATTGAGAGAACACCTTCAAGAAAGAATAACAAAACGTAGAAAAGGAGTCGAACATTCATACATGCATAAATACAGAAAACAGTGTCCAATATATACATGATAGGCAAGGTGGACATATAAGTTAATCATTCCATACAACCTTCCCATCCAAAAACTCAGAGTCAGGGAAATAGCAACGAAAGAAGGGATACCACATGATTACAGCAGTAAAATAAAAAAGATTGTTGGTGCAAGATTTTAATAGTGTATTCTGAACCTCATCCTCATTCCCAAGTAACTGATATCATAGAGTTGGCAAGACCCGATGCCTCAAATGTTAAATCCGTATCATAGTCCAAGGACTTGGAAGACCCTGGGATAGCATGTGTCAAGCGGAATGCTTTGAAACTCTAGGCCGTGTCTTAGCTTCCTCGAGCTGAGAACAGCAGAATGACCACAGCAACTGAAATCATAAAAAAGCAAAGCAAGAATGTTTTCAAAATATCGAACAACAAAATGCTTCCGAGCTAGGAAAATACTAATATACAAAACAGTAAAGTTTGTAACTGAACAACACTATACCAAGAACACCATTAACAGCAATAACAGCATTTGGTGAATGTCATTGAAGTAAACGGTTAAACTTTTGAAAACTGCAGTCTCGTAAGTAGCAAATCTTATATTAAGAATAGCTAAGCAGCTAATTTCTCAAACCCTAGCAGATAGTTTTATCATCAAAAATCTAAATCAGGACAAAGAATTCTGCATGTTATGCAAGTAGAAAAAATAATATTATGTCCCGATAGTAAAACAAAAGAAAAGTTTAATTTACTATTTGCCTTCTGAAAGAAGAAGTCATTACGCAACTTAGAATGCCTGATCCTCACCATTTTCTACCTTCTGTAACCAAGTCAGGTACACATGAACTCAGATGTACAAAGAACTACTTACCAGGCCCAATAAAATCCAGAGCAACTTACTCCCCTGAAAAAACAGAAGATTGAACGCAGGAACGGGAAAGTAGCAGAATCCCCATTCTTGAATGAGATGAGCTTTCTTGCTCTGATGCAGGAGAGTCCTTAGAACTATATTTTAGGAGTAGCAGAAAAGTAAAATTTGAGAACTGTTGATAAGAAAGGCTGAAATTTGTCTGTCTGAGGCTTCATATCCATTGATAACTCAAAACTGACCAAAATAAGAAAGGCTTGAATTTAAGCATAGATTACAAGACTCCAAGTGTTCTCAACTTAGGATTACCTAATGCAAAACATAACACAAAAAACAATTATAAGATCATTATTAAACCGACAACAAAGTGTAGCTCAGATGGTAAGTCTACCCTTCCCCTAAGACTTAGGTCATGGCTTCGAGTCACTAAGGGATAGGTGAAGATCCGCCGTAAATCCTTTTTCTAAACAAATGTAAAAAATAAAAAATTAATTAATAATTAAACCAAATAAGAAACTAAACACAGGGCACCACGAAAATACTTCATCCCAATTTAAATGTCCTATATGATTTGTCATGAGTTTAAACAGAATTGAAAATACAAACTACTTAAAAGAAGAGGTAAGAAACAAGGGAGCCCATTTATATAAACTGAAATACAAGGAAATAGTGGGAACATAGAGGATCACAACCTCTTTTTTTTAATAAATTATGCAGGGGAACATCTGTAGTTCAAAGTTCTTATTTAGTGATAATGGACATTATTATTTGATGGACTAAAAGAGGACAGTCAATTCGACAAGTAGGGATCAATATATTGCAAAATTTTCAAAATTTCTGGAATTTCTATATTATCTTAATTACTGAATATCCCTACATAACACTCTAGTCGCATAATCTCAGAATGCACTAGTATACACCGAAGAAGGCTTTGATCCATCACTTCCACATTCATTCATTGTGTTTTATAAACCAATCTGTTCTTATTTCCAAAATTAACAATAATTGTTAGTTAGAGATTTACACAGATGCAGCAACACAAAATTGAGCTGATGTTTAAATGTTAAACCCTTTACACAAAGGAGAAATTAACCACATACAGTAATTGACACCAACATCATCCTATTTTGGAATTGATGTTAAACCTCAAGAACAATTTATTACATACAGTTTATTGTCACCAACATCGCATCCTAAATACTTATCTTGCTGTAAGTTAATATCCAAAACATCACACTGAAAACAAAATCTACAAGCGGTGATAAGGGGAAAATTACACTTGAATAACACTCAGGACACAAGGTATTAATAGAAATCTTACCTGAACTGGATCAGAACGGAGAAAGTTCCTCTGGAGTCTGCGTCCATCAGGAAGCCTTACACCAACCCTACAAAGGACATTCCTATCGCCTTTGGGTTCTTCAGGTAGAGGTGGATAAGTAGGATTCTTAGTCAAATGTGTGTGTGATTCCTCAACATCATCAATCTTCCTTTCTGTCAACTTCATCGATATCTTTTACATCTTCCATGGAAGCAGCCAATGCCCGAAGCATATCCTCGTCTTCTTCAGTCTCAACTAACATCCAAAAAAATTCCAAATTAATTCCCAAATTTTTTTATATCAAGTCACGATGACATGTTAACATGCATGCTATACGAGTCCAAATGTTCTCAAAGCATGTCAAGGAAGGAAACTTGACAAAATAAAATGGACAACTAAAACAAGAATAATCAGGAATACCAGCCTACCAGGCCATCTTAAGCTTTCAAATAACAAATTCTTGTCCATTTCTTACCACCAATGACCTTTAATTACTGTGGTTATATAATCCCATCTCAACAAGAAGAAAATCATGAAAAAGGTGACAATTATATGTTATCGTAATTATATGTTATCATGAGAGTGTAAGTAGTTTTTCCTCGGCTTTTTTCTCATTTACTTTTAGCTCTAAAAAGGTTGGAATAGATATTCTGGAAAAGCACATGCAAGTATGCTCCTTCTGAGTACAGCTTTTGCCCATCAAATACCTTAGGATACAAGTATCATTCAGTCTTTCAAAGAGCTTTTCTGGCAATGAATCCCTTAAAGTAGTTGTCAAGTTTCTATGACAAACTATATCAGGAACAAAAAGAGAATGAAGTCTCAAAGGTCCTTATTAGAAGAGAAATTATCAACACTGCATACAATGAGCAACATCAAGAAAGTTTTTGTGCATGTTTCAGAGATGTTAGCAAGAACAATTTTGAACTTTAAGGAAGCACCATTGCTAAAGGCCTTGCAGTTGAGACACCTTGCCAAAATGTATTAAACTATGTTATGTACCAGTAGATGAACATTTTTCCGCCGCAAAAGAATATGCGAAATGTTGTTCTTTGCATAAACTATTCCCATTTTTCCAAAGAGGGTGTGATGTAAGACAGGATTATGGTGATGTCTCACACTAAGGGAAGAACTAAAGAAATTTGGGGCTGTTTCACTGCTTTGAACGGTAAAACTGTGGGAAAGTGTCAAGAGAGGGGGAGTATCCAATTAAACTGAATCCTTTATTAATCAATTCTGTTACAAAAAATATGCTGGCTCCAAGCCTATTTATAAGCCATAAAAAGTACCTAAACGTAAAATCATATCGCAAGTACAATTGTGTACGTACTTGGAGCATAAAACCAATGGACTCTAAGACAACTGCAACTCTAATAAGATCCTAATTCAAATGAATACCTAATCAAGGCTCAAGAAAGACTATCCCTGTGAATTTTGTGCACAATAGCTAAATACCCAAATATTCTTTACCAGTAAAACTCTAGAAAATACTTAGTCTCACAAACTTAAATTACCACCAAGGGTACATTAATGAAAATTCTTAGTTAAAATATTCCCACTTAAAATAGGCTGATTGTCTTCAAGGAATCCCTAACCAAAGCATGAGCATAATTGTAGAGGTCTTACTTTAGATTTTTCTCGAGCTCTTAGTTGATTGAGGCAACTAGTATTCTACTAATCTATGTAGTTGTTTCATCATTTGAAGATTTTGCTGCTTCACTTACCAATGATGTATTTGCTTCCTATAGCTCTAGTATTATCTCAGTGTGATAAAAGCCAAAAATAATCGAACAGACACTTCGTTATCAATAAGTAATTCAAAATAGCAACCAATAGAACTTGGAAGTACATAGAGAATTTTCTTAAACAATTATTATTTTTGAATCAATAATCCATCAGTTATGTGCACAATGATATACAAACTTGAAATAGAGCTGAATCCTAATTTCTTTACCCACACAATGAATCATTCAAAGCAGTATTAGAGCTTTTGGATGAAACAATAATGGCAAAAGGAAAAAACTATCAAACAGCACAGAAAGCAATTGGTGAGAAAAGATTTCAGGAACCTTGAACTCGGTGAGGACGTAAGAGAGAACTTTCTCTGGGACGTTTATGAGATAGATTCACATGATGATCTGTCGGGCTACCATCCATGAAAGGTAATAGATCCTACAGCAGTTTGAACAGAAAATTATGATAAATTCTATTACTTATAAGCCATTAAGCATAAAAGACCTTTAGGCAGCAGAAGATGATGAACAAATCTAGAATACCACAGGTATAAAGAATGTACCTCCAGCAAAGTTTCTGGTTGAATCATTCCACGCCAAGAGCGCATCTTTTGACCGGTGACGGGATCAATCACCATAACAACTGGAATAGAATCTAATTTGTAATATGTGCAAACCTTATTTCCCTCTTCTGTATCATCATATACCTATATGTACAACATGGCGGTAAAAAATAATCATGGAAGAACCACAGCAATCACATTGAGGATCGTAACATCCAAAGAAGAAGAAAAACGGAAAAGCAGTCTCATATGAGAGATCATTTTAGAAGCTCATTAAACCTTTAACCTCAATAAAAAAGAACTAATTTAATAACGTTTTACAGACTCAACAGCTTTATCATCCAAACTTGAGATTCATCAATCTCTATTTTTGGTCTCCTACGCTTATTGGGAGAAGTATCTTAAACCACATTGAAAGCAATGGTCAAACTATTTTTTGAATCAATTAACTTAATCCTGAGTGCTTTTCCAAGTAGTCATTGTCATCAATTGTACAAGTGGTCAACATCCTTTTTATAGAAGTGTTAGATGGGATAATACTCAACCTCATAGGCTAGCACCGCACTCAACTGAAATTCCATAATGGATGCCTTCAAAGCTAAAAATAGCAAAACACATTAGTATACTAGCCACAAGTGCAAAAAGCTCAGCATTCTAATTCATGCCACGCTTGACATACTAATCGTATAACTTGACATTGTACCCATATAAAAATCATTCTCTTCTGCTTAAAAGAAATGGCACAATGAACAAGGAAGACAACCAAAAAAGAAGATAAAAGGAAAATATCACTGTTGAACAAAATAATTGCTAGCACCATTTCAATATAACACAATTTTTATCAACAAACAAACCTCCACACAGATACATACTTTAGAAACATTGGTAGTGATTGTTTACAGAGGAATAGACAGAAGATACATAAATATCATATAAATTTGTAATTTGTTGATCATAAACTTGTATGCGGGGTACCATATGTTTTATGCATAACAGATTGTTTAATAGAAAGACCAGAAACATACCTGCCAAAAAATGAAATTACTTTTAATAGTTTGCGCAACAGCTTCGTTGGCCCATGTATCACGATTAAGCTTCAAAAAATGAGCCAACATAAAAAAGAATGAGTGTAGGAAGAAAAGGGAATGAGGATACAAAGGGAAGTCAAAAAATTTTACCATATGCGAGCTGAATTCCCTGGTAGATTGCAAGTTTACCAAAAGCCATTTGTTCTGCACTCTTGCCGCATCTTTTGCCTGCATAGAAAAAATTCATATTTAACATCAAAATGGACAAAAAAGTAAATAAATCAGAATCCTTCATAATTGATTCAGACATGCAATATTCTTATAAACATAAATCAAAAAGTATAAAGGATCAAGTATCCAGCACAAAATACCTCACTTATAATAGTCTAAGGAGAATTTTCCAGTTTGCAATGAAGGTTCGAGTGAAGATTTGTTAAGAAAAATAAAACATAAACAAGGAGGAGAAGAAAGATCTGCAGATAGAAGGTTGCTTAGTCTTCCAAAGCCAAAGAATTCATCATTTTCGGTCAGGACTACAGACAATTTTCACTTATCCAAGTAGCATCTATCAATGTCGCGAGGGTCGTATTGTGAATCTGACAAAAATTAACAGCACAGAGAAGACAGTCCTAAATACAAGATTCACCATTGCATACACCTTGGGCTACAACCAATTACACAAATAGCAAGGTGGTACAAATAGATGAGCATACAACATTGCACCAATCTCAAGCTTTCCTAGCGTACACAAAAACCTACCTACAGTTCCAGACAAAGACACGAAAATTAAGGTAAGCGACGAGTTAATCACAGTCATCCTAATAATAGCTCATCTTTTTGTAAAGCTCTTTTATGAAACACAATGTTGTGTACTACAATAGTAGTGATTGCTTAAGTAAAATTAGGATGTCATCCAAGGTGCCTCATGTTATAAACAGCTTTACCTTCTTAAATATTAAGTGAATCATACATGGTCTATAGATATATGCTTGCCATTTCAACAACTTCTAGTAATTCCCTATTTCACACAAGAAGTCCTTAAATTTCCCTTCAATTCACAAAATTTTAGAAATTTCACAAACATGATAATCAATTTCTCAAAATCCTCACTAATTAATTTAGGATTCAGTAGTAAAAATGATTAACCTGGACAATATGAGTGGTGATTAACAATGAAGTACAGCAAAATATGCAACAAATACTGAAATACCAAATTGACATCAAGGAGAATGCAAGGCGTATAGCTGCCTCTAGTCAAATGGATTTCTCCTTCTCATCCCCAATTTCATCCCCCATCATGGGGGCCCTCTCCCTTCTGAACTTCATAATTATCTCCACACTTCATGCAAACAAAGGGACCAACCCAGGGTGATCGGTAAGTCTGAGGTGATGCAAACCAAGAAACTTGGAATCACAAATTCCGAGAACTCCAACACTAAAATTGAACAAGTATAGGAATATACCCGAAACTTTAACCAGGCAATCTCAACCCAAAGGTTACTAATTTCCCCTCTTCTCTGCTTGTCGGTCCATCTTCCACACTCCAGAGTCTCTGTGTAGAATTTGACTAAGAAGATTCCAGAAACTTCATGAGAAAAGGGACCAAAAACTCAATCCTACATCCTGTCACTGTTAACACCTACAAATGATCACTTCCACTGTGCCAAAAAAATGCCTATGAGAAATTTCTACCTTAGCACCCCGCTAAATTTTATACAGTATCTGCCCACTAGAAACCTCCCGTCTAAACACAAATTAGAAATAGATTTATTGCCTCTGATGTTTGACCCCCTAGATTCCCCTTTATCCCCTCCACAAATGGAGTTATATTGTTTCTGTATGTTAAACGTACTTTCAATCCTAATGATCAATTCGACCAATAACCATACTCTCATTAGTGCATTTTTTTGTCTGTTCCACTTATCCACGAATAAACAATATTCACAATTTTCACAATCAATTAAATAAAATAACAGAAACAATCTGTATTAAAGATGGAACCAAGAAGTATTGGAACTCCAACAATTTAGGGAGATGGAGAAAACAAAAAAGAGAAAAAAAACAATTAATAGCAACAGCACTGTGAAGGAACACCAAAACACTTGTTCAGACAAAAAAAAAAATTGCATGGGTCTTCCAAAATTGACCCAATTACCTTTTCAAAGGGTCCCTGATATATCAAAGCAAATGGAGGACGATACAAAGAAGCAAGATTATCTCGAGAATTGTCCACTGTAGACACAGAACCATTCTCTGTTTCCCAGACATCAGGGCGCTTCGTTTCCTCTTCAAAATTGCGGAAGGGAACTACTGAGCGAGCTTCGTTAGATGGAACTCCCATTCTTGATGGACTTCACCACAAAAAAAAAAAAAAAAGGTTATCAACAAATATACTCTTGGAAGTGAACCACAGAAAAAAGTAAATAAATAAACAGAAGTAGAAAATGCCAACATACATGCTAAAGAAATTAAGCTCAATTTGATCAGGTCTGTCTCACAAACATGTAAAGTGCCATGAATCATATAGAACCAAAATCCCTGAAGCACTATGAAACAACTTAGGACTGCAGCAACAGGTGTTTCAGTCTTGTCTTTACATGTGAAGGCTCACAAAAAGGGGAAAATGAAGTCTATTGCCACTGGTAAATCCCTAAAAGATCAATCTCCATTACTTTTTAGGATCGGAAAATATTTGAAAAGTTCTTCCAAAATAATTACAAACGTATGTTTTAAGAACAACTGAATCTTGAGAGAAGAAGTTAGGTACTTTGTTATCCCTATTCCCACAGGTATCCCGTAATGGTAAAAATTGAACTATACTAACTTTTACAGAGTTATATCTGGATCACATGGTAATTTGCTTATCTAACATAAGATATCTCTTAATATGTATATTAGAGAATTAGCGGGAAAAAAAAAAAAACAATCATCCATGACAATATATAACTAAAAAGAAGCGGATAGTGCATAATGAGATAATTTACAGTTTATAACACCTGGATTATTCAAGAAGTATACAGCAAGCTAGGAATCATGACATACCCATATAACATCGTGTTATCATAGAGAACATCCCTTATTACAGGTAAAGGTGGCCGCACATCATCTCCATCACCTTGCCTCACATTTTGTTCCAAGTCCTCTCTTGTTCCACTGCACAAGCCATGATGTAAAAGATATGCATAAGATTGATGTATAATTTCTTTTTGGTTTGGGAACGGAAATGCTGTCTCCATAATTTTGGTGCTTTCATACATATTTACTGCCCACAGCAAACAATTTATAAAGAAAAGGTAGAAAACAACAAAACATTAATCTAGCAGCGTAAATCTTTCTTCACCATACCTCAAACTTGGATCAGCCAAGAGTACATCACTTTCCAACTGCGGAAGTTGTGCAGATGATGTGGCTGTTGTAGCTGCAACACCCTCATTTCCTATATAGAAAAGTTGAATAGCGTCCTCAAGCTTCCAACTTGTGGCCTGCCACACAGAATTTCGATTATCAAAAATTCCACATAACCACAAAGCAAACTTTCCAATGGTAGACAACAAAAGAAAAAGAAATCTGCGGTGCACGTGCACATGATGGACATATCTGTTGAAAATTCATTTTTAAAAGTGCACCTAAATAAAAGGTCAAACGTACTAAAATTTAACAATAAATGTTTATAGAAGATCTGATAAGTTATTGCCATTTTCTATGACCCCGAACTTTGTCTACCTGACTAAAATAATAGCCTGTGAAGAATAAACTAACACTAAAAAACATTGAAGGCAGAAGCCTCCTCTTCAAGCTCACTATAACTGCAATCCCTCCTTCAAGAAGCACTAGATAGGACAAGGATAATATTCAAATTGCAGATAAGAAAGATGTTTACAGAAGTTCATATCCGAAAAAGCTAGAGCTCCAACAGTATTACNTCTCTGTTCAAGTAATGATGTGTTCTTCTACGTGTAGCATATACTAGTTTATCAGCCTCAACACATCTGTTATTAAGTCCATTTAACCATGCTCGAATTTGCTTCACACAATCAATACATATATATATAATCTTGTAAGGAAACTATTGCAAAAAAAATTTCCACATTCAGAACTAATGCCCACAATATCCAAAAATAATAATTATTTTAGGAAAAAGCCTTACAGCATTAATCATTTAAAAAGTAACTATAAATGTCTTTGAAAAGGCCAACAGAATCTACCTTTAGATGCCCATAACTTTCTTTTAAAATTTTCCCCGATCTTTAGACGTCTCTTAAATTGCAGTGGAAAAGTGCCAATAATAGAATAACAATAACCGCACCAGTGTTTTGCCTCAATGCAATGACTTCAGTTCACAATTGCTTTTTAAAATTTAGAGTGAATATTTTTTCGCCTATGCTGGATGAACTCAAGATTGTTGGTAATCAGGTGCCGATGTGTACTAGAATGTGAAATACAAATGCACAGACAGATGAAGTTTAGCAAAATCTCTAGATCCAGTACTTGGGTATGAAGTTTAATATGAACGAAGTAACAGGTGGGCCATGCAACAAAAAAGATTTTTTTTTTTTAAAAAAAGCTTTGTTGTTTTATAACCAAGAGCGCTTCTCAAGTTTAAGGCAAGTAGGACAAAATTTCCCGTTAAAAGTGCAAAATTGGTGTATCTCAATTTTCTTCATTTTGTATAAATTAAAAGAATTATTGCATATGGTGGTTAAAATTGAAAAGGGTATGTAAGAAAGTAGATGTTAAATAAATTACTTAAGTTTTTCTTTGTTTTACATTTGATATACAAGAACTTCACCATTCCCACAGTCAACAAGGAGTTCCTTACTGCCACCTGCTATGTAGTTTCCAAAACAAAATACAATAAATATCCCATGTGTCAATGTTATAGGTGACTTATACCACAAACTCTATTATCAAGGATTAGCTATCGCGTAGCTTCAGCTTTTAAAAAGCTTAATAAGGATAGCTATTTATTTTCTTGGAAAAAGCCAGGTCGGCTACCTATCTATCCTACTAAAAGATTGATGATTAGTAGTTTCATTCTCTAATTCCAGATAAGAGAACTATCCCTCTCTTAAATAGAATATCCAACTTCAACAAATTACACAACTGAGCACTTCCTTTCTTCAGTGTATTAGTAGCACATCTCCTGCATTGGCATGAACTTTATAGCATGACTGCATCTACTATGCATTAACATATGAGCACTTCAGGAATAACTCTCATGACCGAACTTCACCAGCTTGACATCTTCTCAATGCTATACCATCCTAAACTATAACCATGACATTTTTCCACACTGGTTCCAGAATCCAAAGATACTGGTGCAATTGATGATACAGTATCTAAAAGCACTCATTTCTTGCACTTAAATGCAAGACTTCAACTTGTTTTACTTGAAGTGAGGCACTTTAAATGTAACCCAAAATAGCACTAAAAGGCTTTGTTGTCAGTTCAAACCAAAGAAGTAAAACTTCACAAATCAAGTTTAGCCTACCACCGAGATGAGGTGTTACAAGAGCTACTAATTAAACTCTGAATAGTTTCTAGGATGAGAGAAGAAAAAAAAGGCCCCGAACATTCCTTATAAATTTCTCAAGGAATTTTATAATTCTCATACGATATTATGTTTCTTTTCTCCACGTACTACCAAGATTAACTTTTTAGTAAAACATATTCAAAAGTCAGCACAAAACTGCAGCTAATATTTCTTCGAAAATTGAAAAACATCATTTCTACAACTGGCACAACAGAAACAACCCATACCTCCAAACATACTAAAAATTTCACTCCCATCCCAATCCTCCCCCGCCCCTTTTCTCCGAAAAAAGAAAAACTGCAACATCAAAATTGATAAAAACTAGAGACTTTGTCAGGCTATATTTTAGCTGCAGGATTCACAAGTCATTCTAAAATAACATCTAAACTGAAATAACCACCTCCTCAGCTTCTTCTATCAATTAACGATTTTTTGCTTAAGTCATTCCTTCACATCATCCATTACCGTAATCTAATAAAACTATCGAAAGCAGTTCAGATTTTTATACCCAACCAAAACAAAAAAAAAATCATCAATTAAAAAGATTTTTAGACAAAAGTTAAACTATTTTTGCAACAAAATCAACAATGCCAGTTCAATAAATCATCAGATCCGTAACATAAACCCTAGACGATGAGCCACAAATAAATACATATAGAGACCAACAGAGAATGGAAGAGAAGATATGTATCGGACCTGAAGAAACTGACGAGCGGTATCGGCGGTCTGGCCGACGGCAATCTCCAGAAACGAAGAGACCAAAATCTGCTGGTCGGTCGGAGATAAAACTCCGTCCATATTTTTCTTGGTTTTAAAAATTTATTTATTTAGGTTGTTCTCAACTCTTTGAGTTTTTCTTTTTCTTCTTAAATTAAAACATACAATAGAAAGAGACCTTTTTCTGTTATAGAAAATCTGCGACTTAAGGACTCATATTTTTTACTGTATAAAATTTGGTACGCAGTACTACTTTGTTTTTGCGATCTCCTTTTTATTCTGGAATAGAAAATGAGGAATTTAGGAAACATCTTAGTTTTCTTTATTAGGAAACATTTTAGAAAATGAGGAACTTTACCTCCCCACATAAGTGCTAGGAGGTAAAATTATCATTTTTGATCCAATAAACTTGCTTCTTCTGATTCCTTTTTTTTTTTCATTGCGGTGGACGGATAGACACTCCTAACCGTGAAACATAGATACTTTGAAATTTTGAACTTAGAAACTTTAAAATCTAAATGATCAAAATTTTTTAGGCTAATTTGAGGTTGCTCCCCTATAGATAGGAGACACGTATAAATTGTCCCCTATAGTTATTATATCTATAAATTATCACTAATTTCTAATAAAGTTAAAATTTTTATTTAACAAAGTAGTACAATGTTATAATTACTTTCAATATTTTTAGTTACACTTTATGAATTTATTATTCACTAAAATTCTTCTCTTAAACTTAAAAATGATAATAAACTAAACGTAATATTCTAAGTATTTTTCATTTTTTGTTCTAGACAACATAAGGGAGTCAGTTAGTTGATCAACTTAAATTGATTTAAAATACATATTAATAATGTCTCAAAGTAGTATATTTAATTAAATAATATAATTTTTTAAATACAAAGTGATGAATTAATTATAGATAATAAATAAAGCAAAGTAAAATAATAAAACTCAAAATAATGTGATTAAACAAAAATAATTTCTTCTAGATATAAAAAACAAAAATGATACAACAATATATGTGATGTCATGTTAAAAATGGATACGAAGAGTAAAAAATAAAATAGAAAACTAATTCATACAATTAATATCGAAAGGTAAATTTTCACAATAATGTTGGATGAGAAAATATCGCTACTTCTGAATGATAAATTGTTTATAAAATAAAATCAGATATCAAAATCCAACTCACCCTAATTTTATGTTGATTAAGACAAGTTTTTAAAAGATTGAAGGCAATTATGACATTTTACTATTCCCTTGAGTTGAAAATTTTAACTTTATTAAAACTTGGGGGTAATTTGTAGATAAAATAAATATAAAGGCAATTTGTAACTGGCCATTATTTATAGGGGCAAACTACAATTAAGCCAAATTTTTATCTCCTTCCCTTAACTTAAGTTTTTTTTTTTTTCTTTTGATAATTGCAACATAATTTATGATAGCTTTTTTTTTTTTTTTTTTAACAAATCCGTTGAAGAGGATATGGTCCATGACAGAACGCAATGACGGAGTAAAATTCATGTAACCAACCCTATTCAGTGGGATTAAGACTTGATTTGTTTGTTTTAAATAAATCCACCAATCTATTGGTGTGGAATGATCACCCGTATTATTGATATGATAAAAATATACAAGGAAGGAAATTTAATACTAAAACCTCCCGAGTAAATTAGAGAGTTACAAGAACCCCTAACTTTACCTAGCATTAACAAATCTAACAGTACTACACTAATGTTGACAACCATTCCTGTCTAAACTAACTAAAGACTTAGCATATGAAGGCAAAGTACAATAATAAAAGATCATATTACCACCGTTATCATAACCCCAATTAGTTAAATAATCTGCAAGTTGATTCTCTTCCCTGTACTAATGCACAAAAGTCACAGTGAGGTCGGTGATGAGATGAAACAAGTGTTGGATTGCTGATGAAATCTTCTAAGGAGCTGAGAAAGCCTTATTGAGAACCTGTACCATTAGTAATGAATCTATTTCTACCATAATGTTTCGAATTCCTTTTCTAACATATAGCTGAAGACCTTGCAGGATAGCATAAGCTTCTCTATGTAAACTTGTACCTGAAATAGAGTAATACGATGCAATGCCAAATATAACCCTACCAAAGCTGTCTAGAAGAACACCTCCTCTAGCTATTGGACTTGGATTTCCTTTACATATTCCATATGTATTTAATTTATTGTAATGAAATGGAGGGGGAATTTGATGTCCCGCGTCCATAGTTATGTTGACACGTGACAACCGTCTACTCTTAAAAGTTACCCTTCAAAGGCACAAGATACTAAAAACGAAATATAATTCAAAATAATTTCATTAAATTACTAAACAATGCATAACAATTAATGACTTGAATATGTAGATAAACAGTTATAAACTAAACTCTCCAACGGTTTCAAGACAATACAAAATGAAATCCAAGATATTCTAATATTTCTCTAATTCTTAATCAGCTAACAATACTATACAACTTTCCTTGGAAATCAAAAGTCTAACCATCGGCATGCACTAATACCTTATAAACATGATCGTTCTCATACAATCTCTAATTTTGCAAAAAATATTATAATAAAGTGAGTGACTTAGCAAGCAACTAACATCGCCTTTACTGGACCAGACAAGTTACAGATATATATTTTACAAAGTTTCATCTCACATTCATACATAAATATTTCAAAAAAATGGTTATATCATACATCAAAGTAAAAATCTTATTTCTCATAATGACGGAAAAGTTTTTTTTCCAAAAGAGTTTTCGAAAATTATACTTACATATATTTAGAAAAAAGTGACATTACGTTAAGGATTTACAAAATAACTTTTACACATCAGAAGTTCAAAATCGAAATTAGAATTATAATTCAGAATCAAAATTTCAAAAGCAAAATTGGAATCAAAATAGTAAAATTAGAATTCATAATCAAAGTTCAGAAATTTGAAATCAGATAGTCAGAGTCAGATTGCAAAATCCATACCATGGTTCATTATAGGTTCATAAAACAATCACACTATCATCAACTTATTGAGTAGTCAGCCTAGTATTAAGAGACCTCACAAGAAAAGGTTGTCAAAGGGTCCAGTCAAAACTTACTTTGACACAAAAAACAGAATATTAGATCTTAGGTCAGCCAAACAGAATACCAAATTTTAGGTCACTCGGACAAAAAGTCAAAATTAGAGTCCTTACCGACTAATCATGATTATTTTAAGAGTCTTGGTCCATTATTAATTACTGAACAAAACTAATTCAAATATACACATGTGAATCAATCATACAAAGTTCAAACTAATACCATTTATATAAATTTATAATGTCAAACAATTCAAATATTAATGTAAGGTCCAACTTTAATAATTAACATAACATGTTTCCAAAAATAATATTTTAGACAAAATATTTTTCAAAAATACAAAGGGGTAGTAACCACTTACCTCGACGTAGCATAAAAATTGTAGCAAAGAACTGACTATTTTCTTAAACAAAATTATCAAATATTACTAGAATTCAATTTGAAAATAAATTTGTTCATATATAGACTATCATGCTGTAGATAAAATTATCTAAGTTCCAAAAATATTTAATCGTATTCATATTATAATAAAATAACTTTTCCAAATATATCTTAGGATATATGATAAACTCATAAATATCTTAAATTTTATGAATCATTTATCTCATTTTTATGTGTTGTAAGCAATATTTGAATTAATTAAGAATATAATTGGTTTATCTTTAGTTTTTATTCTTATAGGGTTGAAGTGTTAAAAGGACGAAATGTAGCCAAAAAAATCAAAAAACCGAAGTCTGCGCAAGCATTAAGCAATTTGGACACTATTTTATATTTTGAGCATAACTTTCTCGTTTGAACTCCGATTAATTTGATTCAAGATGCATTAAAAATCTAATAGGCAGACTACAAATTTTAAGTTTTGTAGTTTTCCAAATTCTGTTGGCATTAAGGTCAAAATCAGAGTTGAAGTGGAAGCAGCAATTCTGGATTCAGTGCACATACACTGGAATCTCAACATACGTGCGCTCGATCTAGAGAAGAAGAATCCAGGAGCTTGTTCCAGTACACGTGCACTAGGTTCTCAATGCATGTGCACTTGAACCTGCGAGGGTTTACAAAAATTATTATTTTTGACGATTTTTTTCGTCCAGTTAGACTCTTTTTCAAGGGTTTTTATGTGATTCTTGTGGGATAAAGAAATTAAAATCTAGAATCTCTTATAAATACTCCTTTGATAGTTGAGTTGAGGGACATAGGTAGTTTTATCGTTATTTAGTCGTAGTTTGACAGCTTTACTTTGTGAGTTCTTCCATGACCTTTTATACATAAAAACTCCATTCTTGATCAAAGAAACTGAAACAATGGATTCTTTAAAATTGTGAGACTTATTGTGTTTCAATTAGTCAATTCTTATTGCAAGTATTAGTTATTTTTCTCCATTTATTTTTTTTAATGATTGCTTCTTATAATTGTTATAAAGGCCAAGTAGTTAATTAATGGATTCAATCTATAGTTAGATATTATTGGTTGTGTTGTCCTATTTAATTCTGTGAAGTAACTAGGTTTAATAATTGTTAGATTAGGGTTACTGAATCTAGGAGAAATAACCAAGTACATAACCGCGCATGCTTTTGTTGTATTAGTCTAATTAATCTTTCTAGTTCTCAATGCTTTTACTTGATTAATTTTTGGCGCTTGTTTGAAATTAATTTGCAGTAAGGGTTAATTGGATCGAGTCTTAAAAATTAACTAAACTTAAAGAAAGATACAAGAATAAGCCGTGAATTGGAATTCAGGCAAAATTCTATAATTAGTTCTTGATAAAGAATTGTTATACATTTTGTGTCAATGATCGATTATCGAATTTCTATGGTGGATGTGGACTAAGACCAATAACATTTCTTCTATTGATTTCCTTCAATTCAATTCAATTCCTTTGTTTTAGTTATTTAGCATTTGAATCCAATTTTGTTCACAACCCCCCTCCCCAATTGTTACAATTGAAACATAATTAGTTGCACTCTCTGTGAGATGATCCTGTACTTCCACTGCTACATTAATCTTTAGAGGTATAGGTATGTTTTTGGGTACCGGCAACAACCCGACCAAAATTTTGGCGTCGTTGTTAAGGAGAGTTTTGCTTTAATTGTGTTTTGGTTTGATTTTTGTTATATTGTTTTATTTCATTTTTAACTATGCATACCTGAAACTTGAACTACTGATAAAGGTGCTTTATACTTTGACCCAAAAAGTGAAAGATGGTTTAACTTTGCACAGGTTAACACGAGAGGCACGTCAAGGATTACAAGAGGAAGCAAATATGGCCAAAAATCGAACTCTTAAAGAGTTGGCGGCCTCAAATTTAAATCAACAACCTCTTTGTATTACTTATCATACTTTAGATGTTGATGTTACTTTTTGGATAAAATCTTGACTAATCCATCTTTGCCTTTTTTTCATGGATTGCCAGGTAAAAACCCTAATAAGCATTTAAAGAAATTTCATGTAGCTTTCATGAGCATGAAACCTAATGGGGTCTCTAAAGAGCATATAAAGTTGAAAGCATTCCCATCCTCGTTAAAGGACGAACCAAAGGATTGGCTATTTGATCAACCACTAGGAAGTATTACTACATGGGAGTAGATGAATGGGCCAGTTTTAGCCAAGTATTTCCTAGCCTCAAGAATAGCTAATATAAGGAAGGAAATATGCAGACTAAGGCAGTTCAACGAGGAATCGTTGTATAATTATTAGGAATGATTCAAGAAGCATATCTGTGCCAGTTGCCCTCATCATCAGATAAGTGATCACTTACTAATTCAATATTTTTATGAGAGACTTTTGGTTCATGAGGGGAACATGATCGATGCTGCAAGTGGAGGAGTGTTGGTCCCAAATCAACCTAAGAGAGGGGGGGTGAATTAGGTTCCCAAAAAAAATACTTTTAGAAAGATTAACCTTACTGAGATTTTTCAACTAACAATTAATATAATAGAATCAATGAAGCTGTGAAGTAAGAAAGAGAGGAAATTAAACAACCAATTCTTCCAAGCTATCAAGCCAATTTGTACTAAAATTGCTCTTTTCTAAGGCTTGTATTCAATGTATTAGATGATCCTTATAGAATAATAGAGCAGGTATTTATAGGAGCAATAAATGGTGGTTGTAACTACTTCCTAACGGCTAAATAATAAATGCACAAAAAACTAGCCGTTGAGGTTTCGGACGTCCGAGCTAAGTATGATGCATCCGACACAGCGTCCGATCTCCGTGCAGTAGGTGTAAGGACATCCTTTGGACGGCCGTGCATGCGTCCGTTCCATCGTCCGAACAAAGCTTCAGACGGTCGTGTTCGTCCGAAAGAAACTTCATTCGTATAGTTGTATGCGTCCGTAGAGAAGCATTAAGAAACTTGCTTTCTGCCTGTTAGTTCGGACGGTGAAATGAGTCCGAGAAACTTGACATAGTTCGGACGGTGTACTGCGTCCGAACACCCTGTTTCCAGCAGAAAAAGTAACAGACCTGCAAAGCTTGTTTTCAGAGTTTAGTGCTTATGTCATCATCAAAATAAGGTTTGGAAAACATCAATCTCCCCCTTTTTGATGATGACAAACAGTCATAGAATAATTAACATGTAAAATTAACATATATGAGTGATAACCAATCATTTTGCTTTGTGCGATATATTCCTACTCCCTCTTTTGACATCATCAAACAAAGCTCCCCCTCTATATTGTTTTTCATCAACATTATTACCTCCTTCATCTTTATCAAGTTTGGTTGAAGTGCACATGCAGGCGTACCAACTTGTTTGCAATCTTCCATTCCGAATAGTTTGAGTAGCTCCTTTGTGTACTTGATTTGTGTAATAAACGTTCCTTCCTTTGATTGGTGAACTTGTAGTCCAAGGAAAAATTGTAACTTTTCCCATCATACTCATCTCAAACTCTTTTTGCATTAAATGTGAAAAATCCTTGCACAAGCTTTCATTAGTTGCTCCAAAAATAATATCATCAACATAAATTTGAACAATTAACAAACCATTGGAATTTGTTTTTTAAAAAGAATGGTGTCAACTACACCTCTTTTAAATCCATTTTCAATCAAGAAACCACTTAATCTTTTATACCAAGCTCTTGGAACTTGTTTCAAACCATATAAAGCTTTAGAGAGTTTGAAAACATGATTTGGAAAATTTTTATTTTCAAAGCCCGGAGGTTGTTCAACGAAAACTTCTTGATCAATAAAACCATTTAAAAATGCACTTTTGACATCCATTAGAAATAATTTGAATTCACACAATTTGAAACATGCAAATGCGAGAAACATGCGAATGGATTCTAATCTAGCCACGGATGCAAAGGCTTCATCAAAACCCATTTGTTTCTTATGATTTCATCTTTATCATTTAATTTGTTTCTAAAAACCCATTTTGTTCCAATTACGGGATGAGAAGATGGTCTTTCAACTAAGGTCCATATGTTATTTTTCTTAAATTGACTAAGTTCATCTTGCATGGAAATGACCCAAGATTCATCACTCAAAGCAACATCTACATGTTTAGGTTCAATGAGAGAAAGTAATGCACAATTACTATTCAAAGTTTATGAGAACAAGTAGTTACCCCTTCGAATAGATCACCTATGATTAGATCTTGAGGGTGACTAGAGACGAATCTCCAAGCTTTTGGAAGATCTTTTGGAGTATCCTCATTCTTTTCTTCTTCATCATCTACTTGATGGTTGTTGACATCATTGTTTGATGTGATCTCTTGATTATCTTCATGGATAGTGAACTTCTCGATGAAAATGTAGTGAACAAGAGATGCTCCTTTTGAATACCTACATCTTTATCTTCACTTAAATTCTTTGAGATAACATCATTAGCTTCATCAAAGGTAACATGTACAACTTCTTCAATCAAGAGCGTTCTTCTATTGTATACTCAGTATGCTTTCTTGTCACTAGAATATCCTAGAAAGATCCCTTCATCCGATTTTTGTCAAATTTACCAAAATTTTCTTTGATTTTTAAAACAAAACATTTGCAACCAAAAACTTTAAAATAGCTCACAACGGGTTTTTTACAAAAAAAGCGGTCATAAGGAGTTTTGTTTAAAATGGATCTTAATAAAACTCAATTCATGACATAACAAGCCGTGTTAACAGTTTCGGCCCAAAAATATTGTGGTAAGTCGCATTCACTAATCATAGTTCTAGCGGTTTCTTGAAGAGCCCTATTTTTCCTTTCAACAACACCATTTTGTTGAGGGACTCTAACAACCGAAAATTCATGTGAAATACCATTGTGATCACAAAATTCGGGAAAACGTCTCTCCAAATTTAAATTCGGCACCATTGTCACTTCTTAAACGAATGATCTTTAAATTCAATAAATTTTGAATTTTGGAAAACAATTTTACAAATTTTTCAAAAGCTTCATTTTTGTGAACAAGAAATAATACCCAAGTGTACCTAGAATAGTCATCTACAATAATAAAGGCATATTTGCAACCACCAAGATTAGCATGTTGAGTAGGTCCAAACAAGTCTAAATGCAACAATTCTAAAGGTTTATGAGTGGACACAAAATTCTTTGGTTTAAAAGAAACTTTAACTTGTTTACCAAATTGGCATGCATCACAAATTTATTTTTCAAAAACTTTAGTTTTGGCAAACCTCTCACCAAATCCTTCTTAGCAAGTTTTTCAATTAAATCCATATTAAAATGACAAAGTCTTCTATGCCAAAGCCAACGATCATCTATGGAAGCGGTAAGACATTTTACATTGCTATTGCTAATTTTATCAAGATGAATCACATAAACATCATTGTGTGCCTAGTGCCCTTAAATAAAACAACATGATTTTTATCAAGGATAAGACATTCATGCTTGGTAAAAAACACATAATTTTTTATCCCAAAGTTGAGTTACACTTAATAAATTGTAGTTCAAATTATCAACAAGAAGCACGTTCTTTAACAAGGTTTCACCATTTTTACCTACATCACTAATGCCGATTGATTTTGCTTTATTGTTATCTCCAAATGTTACTTTTCCACTATTTTTGGATTTGAGATTTGTGAAGAGAGAAGCATTACCCATCATGTGCCTTGAACATCCACTATCTATGAACCACTTAGCATTGCTGGTGATGTTAAGTACCTACACAATAGATCAATTGATAACTTTTGGTACCTACATTTTCTTGGGTCCATTTGAGTTAGTGAAATTGCTATTAATCCATGCAGCTTTCATTCCAAGTTTTTCATATTTCTTGACATAAAACATATTCTTGACATGTCCATGTTGTTGGTAATATCTACAAATAATATTTTCTATATTTCCATATAAAGAGGATTTTGAATTTACAAAACATAAGTCATCCCTTCTAAACATGATAAAATTTTTGTTGGTTAATACATTTCTATTTCTTTTCAATCAACAACATTTTCTCTCTTTCTAGTCAAGAGAACATTCAAATCATCCAATCTTTTCTTCAAGGAGGCTTGTTCTTCCTTGATCTTTGATCTCACATGCATTCCTTTCTTCAAGTCACAATTTTCTTGTGATAGCCTATTATTTTCATTCACAAGTTTAGAGTTAGCATTCAATAGAGCATTTGATTGCTTCACTAACTCCTTATTTCTAGCATATGATTCCTTTAAGCTATCATGCAATTTCAAAATGAAAGCATCAAGATCATTTTCATCATTTTCATCATTGGAGTCATGGTTAGAATTTACCTCATCGTTTCCAATGGCCAAAAAGGCCATTTGTGCCGACTCCATTTCTTCTTCAACTTCTCATTCGGAGTTGCAGTCATCCCATGTGATTTGAAGAAAAAGTTATTGAATATAGGCTTTCTTCCTTCCTTCTTTTTCTTGGAAGGACACTCATTTGCAAAGTGTCCGAGTTGACCGCATTCAAAGCACTTTTCATTTTGCTTCTTCATTTCTAGCTTAGTCTTTCCTTTGAAATTATTTGAATTTGTAGCTCCACCTCTTCTCATTCTCCGTTTGTTGATGTAATGTTTAAGAAATCCTTTGGTGATGAGTGCAAGATCTCCTTCATCAATATTTTCGTCTTCTAGATTGATGGAGCCATTTTCATCCTCTTCTTCAGAGGTCTTTAGAGCAATGCTCCTTCTTGGTCTTGCTTCTTCATCATCCACCACTTTGGCCTTCAACTTCAATTCATAAGATGTAAGAGAGTTGATTAGTGATTCAATAGGCATTAAATTTAAATTCTTGGCTTCCTCTATAGCGATTGTTTTGGCATCCCATTCTTTGGATAGAGCATTTAGGATTTTTTTATTCTTTTCACCCAAAGAATACTCCTTACCCTTGAGAAGGCTTCAACATCCTTAATGATGTCATTGAATCTACAATACATTTTGTCAATATTTTCATGTGGTTCCATCTTGAAGGACTCATATTTGGCAACAAGTAAGGATTTCTTTTGCTCATGAACATCGTCGCTCCTTTCATGGATTTCCTTCAATTTATCCCAAATTTCTTTAGCAGAAATGCATCCCTTCATGCGAGTTGATTCATTAGCATCCAAGGCATTATATAGCACATTCATGGCTTTTGCATTTAACGTTAAGTTTGCCTTGTCTTGTGGAGTGAGCTCATCCCTTGTCTTTTCTCTTCTTCTATTTGTGTGATCATCAATGATAGTAGCTTAAAAGGGACCTTCATTAACAACATACCACAAGTCAATTTCAATAGATTGCAAAAATATTTTCATTCTATCTCTCCAACTAATAAAATTTGCCCCATTGAACATAGGGGGGCCTAGTAACGGATTGACCCTAAAAAAATAGAGCATTGTTTGTTGCCGTAGTAGTTCTTATTTTTTTCTCAAAAGAAATTTAAGCAATAAAATGAGACCAACCTTTGATACCAATTGTTGGTCCCAAAGCAACCTAAGAGGGGGGGGTGAATTATGTTTCCAAAAAAAATACTTTTAGAAAGATTGAACTTATTGAGATTTTTCAACTAACAATTAATATAATAGAATCAATGAAGCTGTGAAGTAAGAAAGAGAAGAAATTAAACAACCAATACTTCCAATACATCGTTCCGACTGTCGTGCATGCGTCTGTTCCATCGTCCGAACAGAGTTTCGGACGGTCATGTTCATCCGAAAGAAACTTCATTCGGACAGTTGTATGTGTCTGTAGAGAAGCATTAAGAAACTTGCTTTCTGCCTGTTAGTACGAACGGTGAAATGAGTCCGAGAAACTTGACATAGTTTGGACGGTGTACTGCGTCAGAACACCCTGTTTCCAGTAGACAAAGTAACAGACCTGCAAAGCTTGTTTTCAGAGTTTAGTGCTTATGACATCATCAATATAAGGTTTGGAAAACATCAATCGCATTGGAGAATTTGACCATAGAAGCTACCCGTAACTTGATATCAAATATGGCGGCTTATCTCAAAAATTTGGAACAAGATGTGATCCTACTCCCAACTATGTCAATGAGGTTAAAGTTTCTTCTCTTGAACAACAAATGGCTAGTTTAACCTATTTTGTTCACCAATTAGCTTTAGGAACTACACAGTTAGTGCAAGCTTGTGGGATTAGTTCGAATGTGGGACATCCAATGGATATGTGTCCAAATTTGCAAGAAGATTCTCATGAACAAGTCAATGCACAGGAGGATTTCCAAGGCAACTTCGAAGAACAATGATCCATATTTAAATACTTATAACCCTGGATGGAGAGATCATCCGAATTTAAGCTACAGGAATCCACCAGTTCCTCAACCTATGGTGCAAAATAAAAATAATTTGTAGCCATATTAACCACCCATATATTCAAGACAACAATCGAACTCTACTCCTCAACCAGGTATGTCTGTAGAAGATATAGTGAGTTCTTTGGCCACTAATGCTTTGCAATTTCAACAGGAAACCAAGGCCAGTATTCAACAATTGACAAATCAAGTGGGTCCAATGGAAACAACAATTAGCCATTTGGAAGCCCAAAATTCAGGAAAGTCGTCATCTCAAAAATCTGTGAATCCTAAATAGAATGTCAATGCAATTGTGTTGAGAAGTGGTAAGGAGGTTGAGGTGCCCATTAAATCAATTTTTGAACCTGCTAAAATTGAGAGAACAAAGGTCAAAGTTGAAAAAGAATTGGCTCAGAAAAATAAAGAGGTAAGTAAAGGTAAGTCAATTCTGTGGCCAGAGTATAAGCTTGAACCCCCATTCCCTCAAGCATTAAAAGAGTTTGCAAAAGAAGATCCCAATAAAGAATTATATGAGAATTTTCACAAGTGTGAGGTAAATATTCCATTACTGGATGCTATTAAACAAATACCTCAATACACTAAGTTTTTGAAAGAATTGTGTACTCATAAGAGGAAGTAAAAAGAAAATAAATGGTGATAAGATCCTATTAGGACAAAATGTTTTAGCAATGTTACAAAAGAATCTTCCCACAAAATGTAAAGATCCAGGTATGTGTACAATTTCTTGTTCGATCAATAATACTAGGATTAAAGAGGCTATGTTGATTTAGGAGCATCTATAAATCTTATGCCCTATTCTATTTATGTTTCTGTACAACTTGCTTCTTTGATTAAAACTAGTATAGTTATCTAGTTAGCTGATAGATCTTTGACCTACCCAAAGGATATGGTTGAGGATGTTTTAGTCCATGTCAATGAACTAATCTTTGCTGCAGATTTTTATATTCTTGACATGGAAATTAATGATAAATCTGCCCCCATTTTGTTAGGAATACCATTCTTGAAAACATCTAAAACTAAAACAGCTATGGATACTGGAATGCTCGCAATGGAATGTGATGGAAAAATTTTTGAGCATAATATTTATAAAGCCATAAGGTATCATACTGATATAATTCTGTCTATTGACATCATCAGACTCTTTAGCAGTAGAGTCGGCAATTGAGGAGTCACTACAACTTGGTAAGGTATCTTATACTGCATTGCGAATTTCTGATAAGAAATCTTTACCTTCTGTTGCAGAAGCACCTGTGCGAAAACTGAAGCCTCTCCCTAGTTATGTCAAATATTTGTTTTTAGGGGGCGAAGAAAATTTCCTAGTCATTATTTCTATCCAAATGACTTAAGATCAAGAAGAAAAACTGGCGAAAGTTCTGAAGGTACATAGGACTACAATTGGATGTACCATTTGCGGGCATAAAGGGAATCAACCCATCCATATGTGTGCATTGTATCTTGCTTGAAGAAGGAGCTAAGCCTACTGAACAACCACAAAGGAGGCTGAATCCAATGCTTATGGAAGTTGTCAAGCAAGAAATTCTCAAACTTCTTGAAGTAGGGATAATCTATTCTATTTTTGATAATGAATGGGTTAGTCCAGTCCAAGTGGTCCCTAAAAAGTCAGGAATCACTGTAGTCAAGAATCAAGATGATGAATCTCAAATGGTGGCCACTCGTATTCAAAATGGGTGGAGGATTTATATAGAATGAAGGAAACTTAATTCTTTAACTCGAAAAGATCACTTTCCTTTACCTTTTATTGATCAAATACTTGAAAGCTTAGTCGGTCATGCTTATTATTGTTTCCTTGATGGTTATTTAGGTTATTTCAAGATTGCTATTGTTCTATAGGATCAAGAGAAAATGACATTTATATGTCCATTTGGAACTTTTACTTATCGTTGCATGCCATTTGATTTATGCAATGCTCCAGCCACATTGCATAGGTGTATGGTAAGCATTTTTTTTAAATTTTTTTTATCACATTATTGAAGTGTTTATGGATGATTTCACTGTATATGGTGACTCTTTTGATCATTATTTTCATAACCTTATACTAGTGTTACAAAGATGCATAAAGACTAACATTGTTTTAAATTTAGAGAAATGTCACTTTATGGTTCAACAAGGTATAGTTTTAGGTCCTTTGGTGTCATCTAAGGGTAGGATTGAGATAGATAAGGCTAAAATTAATATTATTCAATTGCTACCTTACCCCACCATAAGGAATCACTGTATGGTATCGAGATAGATAAGATTTATAAAGGACTTTTCCAAGATATCATCACCTTTGTGCAAATTATTGCAAAAAGATGTGGAATTTGAATTCGATGATGAGTGCAAAAATGCATTTGACAAGTTGAAGAATCTCCTTATTTCAACAATAATCACTCAACCCCCAAATTGGAGTTTACCTTTTGAGATCATATGCGATGCAAGAGATTATGCAGTGGGCGTCGTCTTGGGTTAAAGGATTGAACGAGCATCTCATGCGATATTTTATGCTTCCATGATTTTGAATGACGCCCAGAGAAATTATTCCACCGTAGAAAAATAACTTTTAGCTGTTATTTTTACTTTAGAAAAGTTTCGATCTTATCTACTTGGTACTGAGTTAATTGTTTATTCTGATCATGCAGCTTTGCAATACCTTATGATAAAGAAGGATGTCCAAACCAAGGTTGACAAGATGGATATTGTTCTTAAGTGATTCAACATAGAAATTAAGGATAAAAGTGGAACAAAGAATAAAGTAGCGGACCACTTGAGTAGATTGCTACATGTGGAAGATGAGTTGGACGTACAAGAGATTTTTCTCGACGAACAGTTATTTTTAGAAAGAGCGACATTACCATCGTACACAAATATTTTGAATTATTTGGTACTAATAAATTGCCTACTGGTTTGTCTAGGGTTAAAAAAGAAAAGATTAAAAGTGATGTGAAATATTATGTATGGGATGTGATATGGATCCGAATAGCCCAAATATGTGTCAAGAGGAGGATATGAACAATAGAGCAAGCATGGATTCATTCTTTCCAAGATTGGAGTACATTCGTGGTATTTCGATCAAGTTGGATTGGACTATTCTTAATTCAATAATAATTTAAAGTGTTGTGTAAATTGGGCTGATTTTAAGTTGGTTTTAAGTTGGGTTTAGTTGTTCGTTTATACTAGTTATTAGTTTTTAGGCTCATTAATTAGCCTAAATAAGGCCCATTTAGCCCAAACTCTTGGGGCCACTTATGGCTGAACCCTAGCACTACTTTTTTAGGAGTTGTTAAGCTAGTTTTTAGGACTCTATTAAGCCTATAAATAGGCCTCATAGTATGCACGAATTTCAGCAGATTTTTATGAATAATATTCATCTTTTTCGTGAGGAAAAAGTTCTTTCTTTTAGTCTTTGGATTAAGACACATGTTGGGATCATCGCTTGAGCAACGGTGATTGTTTTAACTGACTTATAGATTTGGTTCTTGCCTGATTCATATAGGCAACGGGTCAATTCTTGCTTTAAATCTTGTTAAGACTTTGGTTCTTGTCTCGTTATAGACAACGGGTTGAATTCTTGCTTGATTTTTGTGTGTTCTTTATTGTTCTTGTTTGTGTGTTTGCTGTCCAAATTCTTGTGACCAACTTTGGAGTCGATCCTTGGGATTTGGTGCCGTCTTGAATTGTTGTTAGGGTTTCGTGGCATCAAGTCGATTGCGCACGGGGTTCGCATCAGATTGGTATTTTTCCAATTCTGGTCAGTTCTGTATAAGTTTTCTCTTTAATTTTTTTCAGATTTTCTTTCAAAGAAAATCATATCTTAGTTTCTGCAAAAAAAAAAAAAAAAAAAAAATCGTACTGTTCACCGCTACTGTTCACCGACACTGTTCATCGGTACTGTTCATCCGGGAAAAAAAAAATTCCAGCCATATTGTTGTTTCTTTGCTATTGTTCTTCATTGTTCTCTTGTTGTTGCTGCTGTAAAAAAAAAAAAAAAAAAAAAAGTGCTGAAAGAAAAAGAAACGGGAAAAAAAAAAAAGGAAGAAGAAGAATCGGCTATTAGTTGCTTATAAATATAGGCAATTATTTGTTTATTTCCGATCGAAAAGGTTTTGGGAACTGACCCTTTCCTACTTGTGTTTGGTATTCCATATTCCAATTCTAATTGCACTTGGTTTCCTTATTCTAATCCTATTTGGAATTGGTTTCTTGTCCTAATCGTATTTGGATTTGGTTTCTCATCCTAATCAAAGATCAATTAGCGAACTCTCAAAAGCCTAACACTAGCCTCGACTCAGGAATATTATTCTGGTCCCTGTTGTCTCAGCATGCTTATCTTTATTTTTCAACCTGAAACATTCGGATTTAATGTAATCTGGTAGAATTTGGATTACTTACCTAATCCTAATCTGGTAGAATTTGGATTACTTACCTAATCCCAATTGAATTTGGAAATCTACCAAATTTGATACTTTATATTTTAGAAACTCCAGCCCTCAAAAATCTGTCTCTTATAGACATCTACATGTCTTAAGAGACTAATAGATTCTAAAAGAAGTGCTTTTACACATTCTTAAGTGTCTCTTATTTGTTCTTGTGTGCTAAGTTTCCTTTTTTATTTGGTAAATTTGCCTACCAAATTCTTATTTGCTTTCTATACGTTTTGTTGCTTCACGTAGTCTCGGATATTTTGTTGTCTCAATTATTCTTTGAAGCTTAAATCCGAAAGTTTGGTGTCTCTTATTTGTCATTGGCCCGTAATTGTTTGTTCTCACAGATTCTGACCAATTAAGTGGTTAAGACATAATTGGAGCTCACTTTGGTCCTCGTAGTCTTCCAAAGACTTTGAGAACGAACTAAAGAGAGGAAAAGGCAGTATGGCGAGATCATTTGAGTGATAAAAAGCCATTCAATTGAGGGTATACACGAGAGATTGAGTGATTCAACTTGAGTGAATTGCACTCCAAAGAGTAAGACCGAGTGGTGAGGAAAAATTCTAATTTTTTTTCTAACACTAACCACTTTGTTTTGTGAGTTTTATTTGTGATGTCTTGCAGCAGAAAGAGACTGTCTCTCACTAAGGTTCTTGTGAATGAAAGGGTTTGTGGTACTGTAATTGATAGTAGCATATGGATTAATATGGCAAGTACATATCTTGTTGAAAAGTTGAATTTGTCTACTTTCCCACATCCAAAACCTTATAAGTCTATTCAATGGTCAACTGAAAGTGAAGCGTTTGAGGTAACTGAACAAGTTATTGTATCCTTCACTATTGGTAAGTATTTTGATAAGGTAGTTTGTGATGTAGCACCTTTGCTCACATGTCATTTACAACTTGGTCAGCTATGGGAATTATCTGAAATTGGTTTTTATGATAGCTATACTAAGGCATATCACTTGGAAGGGTATACACATCTAGATGTGTATAAGAGCCACAACATCAAATAAATGAAGAAAGATTAGAAATTCAAAGAAAATTTCTTCAATGGAATAAAGGTGAAAAGCAAAGTGGGAAAAGCCATCAAGATGAAAATATTGTAAAGGCTTCGACCATGTCCAAGAAAACAGAGACAGAGAAGATATCAAGAGAATTTATTTTGTCATGCCTAACCAAATTTATCTTTGTCTAGTTTTCTTTCTTTTGTTCAACCCTTCAAAGGTGTAAGTCGTGATGCACTAACCTTCCCATTGAGTATCTCATCATTGTCCAACCAAAACGAGGTAAGAAAGATATGGTAGTCAATATCTTATCTCACAGGTATGAACTTCTTTATGCTTTTTGTGTTGAAATTCTTAGATTTGAGCATCTTCAGATATTGTATAAATTTAATTCTGAATTTAGAGTTATTTTTAGTGTACATTTTGTTGATTTCTTGTTTAAAATTAATTCTTTTGACTTGGTTGTTGTTTTGAACAGAAAAAGCATGCAAATTGTTCTTGAATTTCAATTCCAATTTGTGGAGCATTATTTGGATAAATCCGTCCAAGCTTTACTTGATAATCATTTCCATGCCATCAACTCTAATTTGAATTGTTGTGTTAGCATGCTACATGATTTTCAACATTTCACTTTTGTTCAAATTAACTTGCATAACTTTGTTAGATTGGTTAACTTCTTTTATGAATTTCGAATTTCAAGTAAAGTTAACTTCAAGGTATTCAAGTTTTGTGCAAGTCAAGTCAAGTTTATGTTATGGCGTGATAACTTAATAACAAAGTTTGATTTTATTTTAATTAGACACGCTACCCAAATTTTTGTTTCTTACTTAGTTTTTGAGAAACCTAAGTTGTGTGATTTAGGTCAAATACTTTGCAAGAATGAAATCGTGTCAATTTTGCCTCAGAACACTTTGACTCAAATTTTTGTTTTTGCTCAAATAAATTCCAATTTGTGTCAAAATCCGTATTTTCTGGCAATTTCTCAAATTGTGCTTCTCTGGTCAAAGCTGAATGATTTTCTACTTTGGCGTGCACATTTGTTTAACTGTTTGGATCATTACTTTGCAAAACTTTGTTGTGTTCGCAATAGTGTAAAACTCCTAAAAAAGTATTGTGAGGGTTCAGCCCCATTTGACTAATACGTGCTTTTCTTATCAGATTCAGATTCGAGGCGAATCTTTTCGAGATTAGGACCTGATATGGATCCGAATAGCCCAAATATGTGTCAAGAGGAGGATATGAACAATAGAGCAAGCATGGATTCATTCTTTCCAAGACTTTGGAGTACATTCGTGGTATTTCGATCAAGTTGGATTGGACTATTCTTAATTCAATAATAATTTAAAGTGTTGTGTAAATTGGGCTGATTTTAAGTTGGTTTTAAGTTGGGTTTAGTTGTTCGTTTAGTTATTAGTTTTTAGGCTCATTAATTAGCCTAAATAAGGCCCATTTAGCCCAAACTCTTGGGGCCACTTATGGCTGAACCCTAGCACTACTTTTTTAGGAGTTGTTAAGCTAGTTTTTAGGACTTTATTAAGCCTATAAATAGGCCTCATAGTATGCACGAATTTCAGCAGATTTTTATGAATAATATTCATCTTTTTCGTGAGGAAAAAGTTCTTTCTTTTAGTCTTTGGATTAAGACTTTGTTGGGATCATCGCTTGAGCAACGGTGATTGTTTTAACTGACTTATAGATTTGGTTCTTGCCTGATTCATATAGGCAACGGGTCAATTCTTGCTTTAAATCTTGTTAAGACTTTGGTTCTTGTCTCGTTATAGAGTCCCAACGGGTTGAATTCTTGCTTGATTTTTGTGTGTTCTTTATTGTTCTTGTTTGTGTGTTTGCTGTCCAAATTCTTGTGACCAACTTTGGAGTCGATCCTTGGGATTTGGTGCCGTCTTGAATTGTTGGGTTTCGTGGCATCAAGTCGATTGCGCACGGGGTTCGCACGAGACAAGAACCAAAGTCTTAACAAGATTTAAAGCAAGAATTGACCCGTTGCCTATATGAATCAGGCAAGAACCAAATCTATAAGTCAGTTAAAACAATCACCGTTGCTCAAGCGATGATCCCAACAAAGTCAACAATCCAAAGACGCCACCAAATCCCAAGGATTCAAGAGCTGTCTCTTATACACATGTGATCAAGTATAAGAGACTGATCTGTCTCACCTAGCATGTATAATCTTGTGTATATGAGACAGCCCTAGCACTACTTTTTTAGGAGCTATGTTAGGCATATCAGCCATAAGTGGCCCCAAGAGTTTGGGCTAAATGGGCCTTATGAAGTATAGGCTAATTAATGAGCCTAAAAACTGTTAACTAAACGAACAACTAAACCCAACTTAAAACCAACTTAAAATCAGCCCAATTTACACAACACTTTAAACAACTAAACCCAACTTAAAACCAACTTAAAATCAGCCCAATTTACACAACACTTTAAATTATTATTGAATTAAGAATAGTCCAATCCAACTTGATCGAAATACCACGAATGTACTCCAATCTTGGAAAGAATGAATCCATGCTTGCTCTATTGTTCATATCCTCCTCTTGACACATATTTGGGCTATTCGGATCCATATTAGGATGACTCGTACTTACGGAAGCATTGTGCTGACCAAGTGATAAGAAGGTGTGTGAATGATAGTGAGATCAACTCCATTCTAGCTTTTGCCAGTCTTTTACCTCTGGAGGTCATTTTGGAGCCAAGAGGATAGAAAGAAAGGTGTTAGAATGTAATATTTATTGGTCCAACATATTTCAAGATTTTATCTATTTTGCCAAACATGCTCGATAGTTATCAAAGAGCAAGTAATATTTCCCAAAGGAATGAAATGTGTCAAAAGCCGATACAATTCTGTGAACTATTTGATGTTTGGTACATTGATTTTATGGGACCTTTTCCTATTTCTTTTGGGTATTCATATATTTTATTGGCTGTGGATTATGTCTCGAAATGGGTAAAAGGGAAAGCCACTCGTACTGATGATTCTAAGGTTGTTGCAGATTTCCTCAAAACTAACATCTTTTCTATATTTGGAATTCCAAGGGTTTTGATAAGTGATCGAGGCACTCACTTTTGCAATCGAACTGTTGAAGCTTTGCTTAAGAAATACCATGTAACCCATAAGGTATCAATCGCATATCACCCATAGACCAATGGGCAAGTAAGCTCATTAAAAATGCACCCAACACACCTCAACAACTGTCCACATAAATAAACAAGAAGTAATCCACTATCAGGAGTAATCTAAGAATTTAAGAGCCCAAAAGATAATAAAACCTAGGCATGAAATCGTCCCGGTGTGTGTATGGATATAGCCATTCAATAAAAATTTAGTTTTCAAGACACTCGGATTAAATTATGCAAACTGTTAGAATTTTTTATGAACATCCAGTCGCTCACTTTTTTTACACCTCTCCACTAATGTAAACAACCAACTCAATTTAAATCAGCTAGGACTTTTTGGCTTGTAACGTTAGGCTAGGGTATTGGCTAATTAAAGAAGGGATAAGGATATCACAAGGCAAACGAAAGAGTTTTAAATTAATGTTGGCCGCACATCAAAATAAAAGTGTTTCTCCAACACATTAAACCATCTACTCTGACATAGAAAGAACCCCACATTTAATCAACAAACACCCACAAAGAATTTCATAATACAAAAAACAAAAAAGCCCTCATTCTTCAACTTTAGCCCAATGTGCCAACATTTTTTTGGACTTTTTCATGTCCACATCCAATACGGGTACCAGCGATGGACACTACTCGTAAACATTGAAATGTAGGTACCAATGATAGGCACTACCTGCAATCACATTAATACAGGTACAAGTGATGGGCACTACTTGCAATTTTCAAGAAATTTTTTCCAATACCCCATTCTTGCCTCATAAATGTACACCACTCATTCATACAATTTTCCTTCCTCAACCACTTTTCACCGTTTTATCCCCTTAACAAATAATTACATGCAATAAAGCTCTTAAGGGACATTTTGGGATAGGAAAATAAAAGAAATTATTAAGTTAATAAAAATAGGTAATTGAGTTTTAATGAAAGAAAGTGAATGGTGTTTCTCTCCATTATTACAAATTAAAGCTCAAATAGGGTACTGGGGATAAAAATTTCAAAATAAGGGTTGGTTTGAAAGGTTCAAACAACCTAAGAAGGTTCTACCCTCATTTTTAAACCAAATCATGTTGTCTAAAAAATTTTACCTCGAAAATGTAAAAAAGCAAGTTTCCGGAGTACAATATAAGTGAGTCTACATAATTATCTCTAGTGATTCTACATAATTATATCTAAAAAAGTGTCAAAAATAAAATATTTTATTGCTATTAGTGTTCAAGATTTCTTAGAAATCATTCAAGGAAAATATTAACATTGACTACCTAACTCGTGATTGGTTTAGCTCAAAAAATATCATGCAGATAACCAAAGAGACATTCTATGCAAAGCAAAATTCTCAAAAAATTCAAAGATTGAACTAGTTCGCACAATTATTTTCAAAAATCTTGAAAAGCTCTCATATCAAAAGAAAAGTTGCAGAAAAAATGGTAGCAAAAATGAGCTAACTATAGCAAACAATTGTAAATCCAGATAACTCCCTACCCCATACTTAAAAATAAACGTTGTGCTCAATGAAAAAAATAAAAACATGAAGGGGTTAAAGAAAAGCTTCTCTAGCAATTAAGAATGTTTGATGCAATGTATCTCAAAATAAATATCCATGAGGTGAGTTGAAACGCATCATTAACACTAGAACAAAAACATAACGTTAAGACCACCAAGAAATTAAGAAAAAGAAAACGTGTTGAAAACACAACTTAACATATTTAAGTAACTAAATCAAAGAACAATAAGAAAGAAATAAAAGCTAGGTTACCTCCCAAGGAGCGTCTTCGTTTATAGTCTTAGGCTTGACTTTGGCATGTTTGATCATTCCAAGCACTTAAGGATGGCCGAGCATCTTTTTCCTTCTGGCTTCCACAGGAAAAGCTTAACACCATTTTTCTCTACTATTAAAGCTTGATTCCTGTCTCTAACTTGAACTTGTTCTTTTCTCCATGCGTTTGCCAAAGCTAGTGTATCAATTATCGCATCAAGTTACTTCTCGAACCGTTTTTTCTTCTTTCTGCTAATGGTCACTTTGCTCATACCCTCACTTTTTTGCTCTTGTGAAACCATTTCTTATGTTTTTTTTCATCTCACTTTCACCATCAGGTGGTTTTTTCTCCAACTCAATTTTTGAATCTTCATTTATTTCAACAACCTCTTTGAGTGCATTGCTATTTCCCACTTTCGGTGCCTTTTCTTTAGACCTAGCCCTCATCAACAAGTGAATCAAGGGAATAATTAGCACATTTTTCTTCAAATATTGAGACATTGTCAATATAATTAAAAATATCAATTTCACCCAAATTCATTTTCAAATTGCAAAATCAACTTCCCTTTGTTAATGTCAATTAAAGCATGTGCAGTTGATAAAAACATCCTTCCTAGAATCAACAGAATCTCATTTCTTCGCCGGTGTCCAATACTAAGAAATCAACGGGAAACACCAACTCTTCTACTTGAACAAGCATATCCTCCAATAAGCCATATAGTTTTCTCTCAGACAAATCTGCCAATTGTAGTGTAATGTTGGTCAGTTTTGCATGGGTGATCCCTTACTTATCATAGATGGCTTTTGGCATTATATTGATGCTCGCCCCTAAGTCATAAAGTGAGCAATGCAACGTGTGTCTTCCTACATTCACCGGTATAGAAAAACTGCCGGGATCCTTGAGCTAAGAGGTAATTTCCGTTGAACAATGGCACTACACTTGGCATCGAGGACAAACTTTCTCATCATCATCCTATTTCTTCTTCCTAGCCAAGAGATCCTTCATAATTCTAGCATAATTGGGCATCTTGTTGAGAACATCAACCAAAGGAATGTTTACATTAAGCTTTTTAAACATACCGAGGAATTTGTGGAATTGTTTCTTTTTTTCTCCTTTCTTGGATCAATAAGTCATTAAGGAAATGATACTTTCATTGATGTATCCAATTTCAAGGGGTCCTCCACTTGTTTTCTCTTTGACTTCTTCATTTCATTCTCTTTTGTCAACTTCTCATCATCACCTTCAACTTCAAGTTTATCTTCAATTGTCTTGGATTTTTTTCTTCTCAACTTCTTTATCAACATTTTTCTTGTCATTTTGTACAACCAATTCTTTTCCCCTCAGTAAAATAGCTTTGCATTGTTCCTTGGGATTTGGAATGGTGTTGCCTGGCAAGGCCTCCATAGGTCTTCATTATTTTGCCAAGCTGATTGTCCCAATTGAAGTCCTAATTTCCTCTTGTAGAACCTTGCAAATTCTCATACTCCCTCATTTGCAATTCATGCTCCATCCACAAAGCTTCCAATTCCCTTCTCAAATTATCTTCGTTGGATTGATCATGAGTTACATGTCAAAAATAATTGGGATTTTGAGGTGGGGGTCTTGGTGGTAGTTGGTATGATATATTTTGTTAAGGGGGAAAGTTTTGGACATTCCTTTAGTGAGGTGGTGTATATGGTCTAAAGGATGAAGCTTGATTAGAAAAATTTTGTTGTGGCTGGTTAGATTGGAAAGTTGTATTTTGAACACTTTTTTGATTACTCCAAGAAAAATTTGATTGGTTATGTAAAGATGGGTTATAAGAATTACCATAGGAGATAGGCTGATTCCTTGAGCTCGAATTTTGATTGGAAATATACTGAACTTGCTCACCTTGCATCATTGACGCTTCACAAAGGCCATTCTGATGATTCCTTTTGCAGAAATCACAACCAAGAATCCCTTGAGATGTTGAAGCAAAGGAACAATTCACCAAACTTCTTCCCACATTCTCTAGGGCTTTTGTCAAATTTGTCACCACATTCATCATCATACCCTGTTGAGCTAAAAAACATCATTGAGGTTAATCGTACCTTCTTGTTATGCATTCATTGGATGCACTTGCTGTTGTGGTTATTGTCCAATTGAAGGAGTGACTGTCCCACGTAGTAATGCGTTGATGCTATCTTTTCAACAGTTCTTGTGCTCTTCCAGGGTCTTAAGAGGAAAAACATTTCATGCACTTGTATCAAAAATCAATCTCATCTCTAGAAATAATCCATTATTAAATGTTTGAACTTGTAGCCACAATGAAATAGCATGGTGTCAACACTTTATAAGTAACTCCTTGAAGCACTCCCACGTCTCGCTTAAGCTTTCCCCAGTGATTTGTCTGAATGAAGTAATGTCATTGCGGAGCTTTACAGTTCTAGCTATTGGAAAGTGTTTGGCTAGGAACTCTTGAGCCAACTGGTTCCATGTGGCACTCCGTCAATTGTACTTGAATATGTCAATGACTTCCTCAAAATTTAGCAAATGTGTACAAGGATCCTTGTTTGGTCCACCTCCAAACGTAGCTTAGGTTTGGAGCATTTGAATCAAGGCAGGCTTAATTTCAAAATTATTAGCTTGTATGGGTGTTTAGGCAATGCAAGAACTCGCCCCCTCAAAATTTGGTATTGCATAATCCCTAAGAGGTCGAGGATTAACATTTCCTCTATTGCCATTGTTACCCACTATCTCATCTTGTTCCTCAACATTGCAGTTTGGATTCTCCATTCTATTCTCTCCTTGGCTTGATTATTGTTGTTACCTATAGTTTTTGGTTAGAATTCATTCAATCTCCTAATCAACAGGATGTAATGGTTGTTTGGAAGAATGAGTATTTACCATAAACTACAAGAAAGAGACCAAAGTTTGAATATCAAAGCCAGATTCAAAAGAAAAATTAAAAAAAAAGTAATTATAAATAATTAAAACGTCTAATATAGTAAGGCTCATCTCAACCTAATATTGCTACCAAGATTAATCCCCGGAAATGACGCTAAAAACTTGTTCGTGTAAATATTGGATTAGGTAATTCAATTCACAAACAAGCAATAAATAAAAAACCTTAATAACCCTAACCAACATTCACACACTTGCAAGGATATGAGGTAAGTTTGTAGATTGGATGACAAAGGATCATTCCCATCAGAATTATGAAACAATTACTAGATTCACAAACTTATTTACTAGTTAGACAAATCATTAAAAAGGGGTTTTTCTACTTTCTATGTTAATGAAATTGAAATTAATCTAATTCATTCAAAGATTAAAATCTAAGAAAGCGATTAATTCTATCTACGATTCAATTACTAAAATGGGACAATAATTAATAAACTGAAGATTGCAACTTCATAACTCTAATTCAATAGAATTAAATTAAAACTACTAATTGCAACTAAGGGCGAAAATAAACAAAGAACGGCAATAATTAAAGCATAAAACTAAAACCAACGGAATTAGAAAGAAATTGAATTAAGTTGAATAAGAAATAAGCAAACTCAGTAGTGTAGCCGGAATTAGCGTTGATGAAGCTCAAAATCATCACAAAGAATTGAGATTGCTAAATCTTGCATCTTGGAAATAGCCCTAACTACACTAAGGAGCTAACCCTAACTAATGGTGTCTAATGCTATCCCACAATGATATTTTCAACTCTATATTGGGGTATTTATAAGGAATATTAGAGTTAAATTCCCTCTCAACTGATAGAAACGTGAAGGCCCTTGAAAAGAAGTCCAACTGAACGAAAAAACTGCCAAAATAACAAATTTTGCCGATGTACGCTGCATCGTGCAACATGCTCACAAATGCTTGCGCATGTGCGTGATTAATAGAACAAAAAATTTCCTTTCTGGAATTTGCGCACATGCGTAAGGAATTTCATGCATGTGCGCGAATTCCAATGCACCTATGTCATATTCCACTTCGATTTTGACCTCAATGCTGATAGAATTTGGTAAAACTAAAAACATGTGTTGTAGTTCTTTCACTTAGCTTTATAACGCATCTTGAATGAACTCCATCGGAGGTTGGACATGAAAGTTATGCTTAAAATACCAAATAGTGTTCAAATTTACTCCTCGCTAGTATACATTTTTTATCCTTATCATTTTTCTCCAACCTTTGGATCCTTTTTGACTTTTTTTTTTCACTCCAAACTACACAAACTAAAAATAAAATAATTAAACTCATAATTAACACAAATATTGCTTGCATCACATGAAAACACAGTAAATGATACGCAAAATATAAGACATTTATGAGCTTATATCTGTCTGAGGTGTCTAATATGGAAATCAAATCCATTTTACAAAAGACGGTGGATATTAGTCATAAGGATTGGAATCAGCAATTAGATGATACATGTAGACACCTATTTTTGTCCCTTAAGTTGTCCCCTATTTTCCTTTTAATTTGTCTCTCAATTTTCTTTTAATTTTTACTTTTCAATGTCTTTTTAACCTGCACTTTGATTTTCTTTTAATTTACCCTTTAATTCCTTCTTAATTTATGTTGTGATGTTTAATTATTCTTATGCATTTTATGTTTTTGAAATACTAAGAATAAGTTCTAATATTATTGAATTTTTAGATTTAAAAAAAAAAAAATTAATTAATTAATTAATTAATTAAAATATTATTAACTAATTAATTGGTTTAAAATTTTATTAAAAAAAAAAAAAAGTTAAGCGCGTGAACGATCAGCGTCGTTCACGCGCGATCAACGACAATTTTTTTGGCCACGTTTTCTCTGCGTTTTCCACCCATTTTTCACCAAAAATTTCAGATGGCCATACTCCCCACATGACAAGGAATGGTCTTTGACCATTTTTACACTCAATCCAATTCGTTAAAAGCACAAAAAATCAGTCTAAAGGGGAGAGAAAAAATTTTCTGCAGAAAAATTTTCTTAAGCAAAAGAAATCTGCCAAAACAGCCAACTTTGAGCCAAAATTGCATACGATCAGAGAGGAATTAGACTAGAAACTCAAAGAACAAAAGTTGTAGAAGGTCCCTGGAACTACAATTTCTCTTTTGAAACCCATAGAAAAATCTTCCATTTCGAGGGTCAAAAACGTGGTAGAAAAAGGCTGTTGGTCCAGAGGATTTTCCAGAAAAATTTCTAAGTCTGGAAAATTTTCCAGACAACCAACTTTGAGCCAAGATTTCAAGCGATGGAAGAGGAACTGGATTAAACTCAAAGAATAAAAGTTGTAGACCGTTCCTGAAGCTACAACTTTTCTTTTCAAACCCGAAGCAAAATCGTTCATATTCTGGGTCAAAATCGTGGTGGAAAAAGGCTCGTAGCCCATAAAAATCTGCACAAAAAAAATAAAGGTTAGAAAATTTTTCCATTTTACTCCCCCATATTTCAGTTTTCTTTTAGTTTAGCCCGAGAATATTTTTTTAAATTACACTTAGGCCCTTCTGATAGGGCCCACTTGGTGCCACGTCATCGATGACGTGGCGCCCCCAGATTGCGCCACGTAAGAGCATCCGTGACGTGGCGCCACCAGATTGCGCCACGTCTTCGATGACGTGGCACCACCAGATTGCGCCACGTCGTCGATGACGTGGCATTTTACAAAAAAATCCAAAATTTCAGAAAAAATTTTATTTGCTTTTTGGCCCTCCAGATTTCATAAAAGCACACGTATCCCTCAAGTAATTTTCTTTATTTACATTTAGGCCCTTAAGGAATTTTCTTTAATATTACTGTTTATTTATATTTTTTAAATCTTCAAATGAGAACAAATTACATGATTTAAAATCTAACCACCAATTTTTGCTTTATTAATCTGTTTAAAAAATATGTTTTAATTATCTTTAGATTGTGAAATAGATGTTTTGCCCTTATGAGTGTTTAATTGTAAATATACTTTGATCTTTGCACATTTTTTATTAATTGATTTTGTGATAATTGGTGCTTTATTTTAATGTTTATTGGTCTCATTATAATATTTATGCCTTATCTTATTTGTTAAATTAGGTGAATTTACTCTTTTGCCCTCAAATTTTGGATTAGTTGAACAATTAGAAGTTAAATATTTGAATAAAATTCACCTAGCCTAGTCTTTTGATAATTGTATCGACCTCATAATCTTTTGCTAATTACGGTGCTCATGCATGATAAATGACTATTTTGCCCCTTGGGAGTTAAAAGGCACTACAAGCTCAATGTGTGCGACTTTTAATTGGACCCGGGCTAAATCTACCTGTCAATGTTAATATTTACTATTTATTTTCGTTTCCTCATTAACATGTACATATTTTATTACTTTTAAACTATCTCAAAGCACACGTATGCTACAAAGCCGGCAATAATGAATACTAAAATTGAAAAGCGAAACGCGATAAAATCACGCGACCGGTCCAACGCCGGGTAAAGTGGGAGCCAAATTTATCTCAAATCATTCCTTATAACCTTCCCTTTATCCATTAGGATTCCGGTTGCTGATTTTCTTGAGTTAAGTGTTAGACAAATCTAGACTAGGGTACAATTTTCTTTTTACAATTTTGATGTATTTTTTGTGTCCCGGCGCACCAACACACTGGGTGGCGACTCCAGTCTTGTTTTCCCTAGTTTAGATTGTTTTTATACAATTCATAGTCGAATTAAAGGCCCCGTTATGTAATAGTAAATAGGTGATTCATTTTATTTGTAATAGTAAGTAGGTAATTTATGTTTGTAAATTGTAAGTAGGATTTTTGCATTCAATCATGTATTTCACGATTTTACCACACGTGGCGACGGTGCGGTACCACCGGTGCCGGCCGATCTGGTCGGTAGGCGCGACAGCGTGGCGACTCCACTGGGACTTTGAGAATCCGGGTGCACGATTTTAACGCATTTCTCTCAATTTTACCCCGTTCATTATAAACCGGCTAATTTTTACCCATTTTTGTGTGCTATGTTACCGGCTCTATACCTCGTTTTGCGTGCCATATGCTATATGTTACTTTATCTGTTCTTTTCAATTAATTTACACTTGTTTTAACGTATTTCACCATTTCTGCTGTCTGGTGTGCCGACTTACGGATTTTAGGTCTCGTTTTATGTGCCACTTGCTATCTGTTACTTTCTTTGTTCTTTTCAAATTATTTTACACTTGTTTTATAATTTCACTATGTTTGCTGTCTTGAGTGCCAATTTGCTCGATTTAGGTCTCGTTATACGTGCCATATCCTGTCTACTTATGGTTGATTTGTTCTTGCTTTATTGTATATGTTTTAATATATCTTGCTATTATACCTATTTGTGGTTAATTTGGGGGAAATTTTTGGGGTGTTGGGGTGCATCAAACCTTTAGAGCCAAACGCGCTAAAATGTGTGAATTTTACCGCCTCCAAGTGAACACAGCATAACACATGTCTCATTTATTGCATGTCCTAAAAAGTGGGTGTAAGAAACATTCTGTCGTTGTAGGAATTAAGATGATCTACCCAGATATGCGGTCGTGACACAATGTGCACGTAACGGTATCTGTGGCGATCACCCAACCACCGACGATAAGGCCCAATTGGAATTGACGGATTTTATTTTTGGGCCCAAAGTCTGAAGGTTCGGGAACCAAGCCTATCTAGATTGCATTAGTAAGCCTAGCCTCATAGCTTAAACCATAGGGCAGAACTGTGTGGACCTTGTTTAAGACACTAGACACGAGGCGGTAAGACCCACCCATTTATCTGGCTTGTAATAGTAAATAGCCTTACAATTTTTGCTATGTAATAGTAATTAATTTTTCTGATTCGTATGATTTATATTGGCCCTGTAATTTGTATTTACTTCCCGCAAGAAAGAGTAAATTTCAATTTTTGCATTGCATAAGCCTTAGGTAGGGTCAAAGGCATATGGTTGTCAAGCCCTAATAGGAGACCCTTCCCTACAACATGTTTTCAAAGTTTTATTATCCCTTGTGTGCATGTAGGCTAACCCCACCGATGTAGGGCCACCGTAGGCTACTTATTGCATATCATTAGCCGTAGAAGGGATACCTTATCGGATACCCGTACATAGAATTGCACTACCTATCCCTAGGTACATAACCTGCAATGGGATTTGCAATCTTTTGTGTTCATCTTTTTGATGTCTAAGAGGGAACCACCTCGTAAGGCTAACATGTATTTCATGCGAGATGAGTTTCGCTCGAGTATGTACGGGCGGGCGATTGGTCTTTCTATTTAGCCTACAGGAGTGGTATACGATACATGCAGTTGTCAGATGTTGAATAAGGATAGCTGGTTGATTTGCAGTCATTCTAGTCTGTCTGCGGAATATTGTCTAGATCGAAAATAATAGATGCTTTTCTAGATGTGTATAAGAGACAGCAGTCGATTTCTGGCACAAAACAAGGATTTCACAGAAACAAGACTCATTTTTTGCATCCCACTGAGGAGTCCTGGGCCCAGAAACGAGTCCAGGTTTTTGCTCTAGGACTGACCAGTGCATATATTTTTCCGAGGTCGGATGGGAGGATAGCATTTAGGATGGTACGGATGTTAGCTGATTTGATACATGGCGTCGGTGGTCGAGACCTTACCATAATCCCTACTATTCTAGCCGACATATTGGTAGCTTGTACAAACTGTCAGAATGGAGTCAAATTTTTCAAGGGTTCAAGCCTGTTATTGCAAGCTTGGTTCATGGAGCATTTGGGGTGACGAAAGATCGGTCGTTATGATTTTTCCTAGGGTAGAGTGAATTGGGTACAAAGTCACAATCAACGCATCAACCGGGCAAAGTTACTGAAGGACAAGGAGAAGTACATCCGCTGGTTATCTTCATTGAAGGAGTCAGACATACAGTGGGTTCTAGAGTGGGTACCCTGTCATGCACCGAGCCTGCAGTCTGACCTTGTTTAGGCCTAGCCTTCCGTTCATACCCTTGGTAGGAAATGAAGGCATTGTTCCCTACATGCCTTTCCGGGTCTTACGTCAGTTTGGGAGGGTTCAAACAGTACCTCCAAAATCAGCGACTGATCGGTTCAATATTATGTTTGACAAAGGGATGCGGCCCGAAGCAATACCAGAAAAGGCGAATATTTTGTCAGCGTGGGCATCCAGACGTGCATGTCAGGAGTCGTTATACGATCCACAGCAGCGTGGAATTTCAGCGACCACAGCTCAGTATGATATGCACATACTGGAACATGTGCTTAGCCGGCAACCGCAAGCCGTAATAGACCCTTCAGAAAAAGTTGCTCGATTGGCCGCACTATTGGAGGCTAAGGACAAGGAAATAGGAGAAAATGAGATAGCTCTAGATAATCACAGGCAAGCTTACAAAAGACTTCAAGAACAGCAATCCTGTATTCGAGAGCAGGAATACAACCGAAAGAGGGCATGCACTGAGATGGCCGATGATCTGGGACGCCAGCCATGGCACATCTGTAATGCACAATGGGGCTGCTGAATCAGCAAGTAGCAAGCTTCTGCGGTACAAGGAGCAAATAATGAAGATACGAGACCATCTAAAGGAGCTCGCCTAATAAGTTCAAACGGGCTTCATCCCCTTTAGAGTTTTTTTGCTTTCAGGGTTCCTGGGGAAGGAACCATGTTTTATGCTGTAAATTTATGATTATGTTTGTTTATATATCTGAATTTTTCTTTTTTTTTTTCTTTTTATGATGTTTTAATATGAAGGTACTAAGTGTCAAAATAGCTGCCCAACGCAGCCCTATTTATACCCGCTCACGTGCACATAAGCTCCGATTTGAAGATAGTATGAGCACCGTACCAGCAAAAGATGTGGAAGGGACCAGTGGGGATCAAAACCCAGAGATGGCAGAGTTGCGCAAACAGATGGAATCTATGATGGCCGCTATGGCCAGTATGAACCAAGAAATGCAATGGTACAGGCAAACTTATGGGCCTCACCCCACCAATCAGGAGATGCTACCTCCTCATATTCCTAATCCCGGCATGGGGATGCCGCTACCCCTACCACCACAGAATCAACCTCCTCCAACTCCCGTGCCACCACTGACAGATCCAATTCCACAACCACCACCTCCTCTTGAGTTGGAGTACACCCCGGGAGAGGAAGCTGAATTATGCCACCACCACCCCCTGTACCGACTGTCAATGACGCCCTATTGAAAAAGATGGAGCGGTTTGATAGTTTCATGAAGCAGCAACAGGGGACAGATAAATTTGGAGCTATCGACTATACAGATCTAGATGTCTATTCCCTGACAGGTGCAATGGTGCCGCCAAAATTTAAAATCTCAGAATTTCCAAAGTACAATGGCACTGGAGATCCGGTAGCTCACCTTAAAATGTTCTGCAACTTGCTGGGGAATCCGACAAGCGACCCTCGGATAGCAATGAGGGTATTTGCCAGAAGCCTGGAGGGAGATGCGTTATCATGGTATTTAATGCTTGATCCCAAAAAACTGCAGGATTGGACGGACTTGGCAAATGCTTTTGTGAAACAGTATGAGTTTAACCGCGACCTAGAGCCCGACCGTTTTGCTCTAATGAACTTAAAGAAGTTGCCCTCAGAGGAGTACCGTGAGTATGTGAAAAGATGGAGGGCGTTAGCTGCCAGAGTGAGCCCATGTATGACTGAGACTGAGATGGTTAAACTTTTTATTGATGCACAAGAACCTCCTTACTATGAAAAGTTGACCGGGTCTATTGGCAAAAGAGACAGAAATCGTCCAGCAAGCAGAGGCTGTTGAAAGGGGCTTGAAAAGCGGGAAAATTATGCATACATGACGGCTTTCAAACTTCAGATAGAATCCATGCAGGGGAGCACGTCTGTAGCTAAGAAACCCCTGAGCAAGAAGCTTGACAAGAAGGAAAAGGAAGTGACTTTTATTTTCAACCAACCCAACCGCCAACCACCACGCAATTTCCATCAATATCAAAGACCTAACCCACAACTCTTTTATGCACCACCTCTACTACCACCTCAATACTAGCCTTGTCCTCAACCCGTATACCAAACACAAGTACAAGTGCCCGTGCCTAATCCACAGCTCCCATATTATAATCCAAGACCACAACCCTCAAACAGTCAAAGACCCAACCCGCCAAATAACTTCTCTCGACCAAACCCCAACCAAGCCAGACCACATGACAGACCACATGACAGACCACCCCGCAATTTCACCAACTTGGGACGGCCCATCGAGCAACTATATGAGCAGTTGAGATCGGCAGGGAGATTGAATCCTATAGCTCCTCCTCAGTATCCGAGGGGAGTTCTGGATAGGTTTGACGCCAACGCCCGCCGTCGCGGGGGTGGGTCTCCTATTTGGGTCTGGCAACGGCTAGATGTGTCACGTTGAAGCCTAAGGTGCAAGACATGATCAATGCACGAGAGATTGTCATTAGGAGGCCGGAACAAAGGGCTGCTGAAGTAAACACTAATCCGCTGCCACGGCATGAGCCTCATGTGGGGATGGTTTGTATGGAAGCGGATGATCGAAGAGGATAGACAGGAGCAATCAAAGAAGTGACAATGACTCAGATCAAACCGTTTTAAGGGATTCGGAGCCATCATGAGCCTTTTATCATAGACGTGGATCCGTTTGAGGTAAAACCCCGGGATCCCGTTGTGATTGAACTGCCAACACAATTGCCAATTGAGAGCACACATGCAGTGCCGTGGAATTACCAACCCTCAGCTGTGATAGTCGGTGGAAAGCCACTTTCTGAGGAGGAAGTGTCCGCTGTCACGAGGTCAAGCCGAATCACAAATTATAACAGTTTTGAGGTCGGACAATCCAGCAAAGGTAAAGAGCCTATGCAGGCCACTAAGGCTGTAACAGATAAAGATGTGGAGGACTTTCTAAGATTGATCAGAAAAAATGAATATTCAGTAGTGGAGCAGCTGAATAAGATGCCCTCACAAATTCTATGCTCAACTTATTGTTAACATCCGAGCTACACAGGGAGGATTGAAGATTTTGAGTGAGACCCATGTTTCTCGTGACATTCCCACTGGTCTGACAAACTTGCTGGGTTAGTGGGCAGTGTGCTGGCATTAAACCAAATTTGTTTTTCTGATGATGACTTAACTTCTGAAGGGAGTGACCACAACAAGGCTATTTTCATCTCAGTTAGATGTGAGGGGCGGCATTTGCCTAGGGTCATGGTTGATAATGGGTCTGCTTTAAATATTTGTCCTTTGAAGACATTGGATAAGCTGGGAATCTCTCATGACCTGGTCAAGAATTCATCCATGGTGATCCGAGGTTTTGACGGGGCTCGAAGACAAGCCACCGAAGAGATAAACCTTGTTTTGAAAGTCGGTCCATCTGCTCATCAGATCACTTGCCAGGTTCTTCTAATTGTTGGGGTATATAATTTGCTGTTGGGACGTCCCTGGATCCATTCTGCTGGGGCTATTCCTCCAAATTTTTCTGTCTTCGGTGGCTTCATCTGTTTGAGCTTAAGCTGATTACTGTGTTTGCCGAAGACGACCACGCCATGATGGTCAAGGAGGAAGTTGGAGAAAGCAGGAAGCGACACTCCGGTGCCTTTCCTAGCTTATGATGTGGTCTCTGTCAGTCGAGGGCTTGGAGAGTAGTCATCAATGAAAGTTTTCTGGGATAAGGCGAGTGTAATGATTGCAAAGGAAATGCTGCGTGGAGAATATCGCATCGGCCAAGGTTTGGGGATGAATTTGCAAGGCATAACACACCCTATTGATCTACCAACGCAGATGAATACATTTGGGCTCGGTTTTCGCCCGAATGCCAGGCAGTTGAGGGAGGCCCATAAGTTTGCCTGTACCCTGCTGAACATACATGGCGTGATGTGCGTTGGCAGACACCTCTTAAGATTACTTTCCCACGTTCTGCTTCCATTATAGCTCCTGATGCAGATGAGGTGTGAAAAGGAAGACCTTATCCAAGGGATAGCCAAATTATTTGCGGGGGTAATTATTCAAGAGCAGGCGGAGGAGGATGACACTGAGCTGCCATTTGCTGAGATCGACCAACTGCACAATTGGACATATGATGATCTCCCTAGTCAGGCATAGGGAGTTTCGGTAAATTTGAAAGGATATTATTTTTAGTTTTGTTCATTTTGATTTCATCTTTGTATATATGTTTCGTACTTCTTAAGTTGTTTTGCTTATGTCATCTAGTCAAGGAATAGGTGAATGCACAGCATTGTATTCATGATTCATCTCGTTCATTTGTTTTGGAGATGAATCTTGAAAAACAATTCAATTAGTAAGGCAAGTACAATCATGATATTGCCTTCATGATTCATCTTATTCATCTTTTTGGAGATGAATTCTGAAGACAATTGATTTTTTTTAGGATGGCCAATGAATGTTAAGTTTATGTTCTCTAGGATCACTTGTACAAATTTTTGATTAATGAGAACTTTTTCTTCAAGATGTTTTAGCTCATTTTTTTCTTTTTCTTCTTTCATTTCATACTTTATTTTCTCCCAGATGGCCCAAAATCAATGCTTTTGATCCTTCGGATACTACCATTTATGAGACCGATGAGTGCAATTTCGATATCAGCTCGTCCACCTGACCCTATTTCTACACAATCTGAGAGTGATGAGGACGAGTGTGATATTGAAAATGAATTCGGGCGACATGAGGAAAAACCAAAGCCTAACTTGGAAGAAACAGAAACGGTAAACATTGGGACAGACACGGACGTAAGAGAGGTTAAAATCAGCATATATTTGACTAGAGGGCAGAGAAAAGAGATGATAGAATTTTTGATTTTGTTCCAAGATGTCTTTGCCTGGTCTTATGATGATATGCCTAGCATTTCAACAGATGTAGTGGTTCACAAACTTCCCACCGACTGGCCCATATGTGGAAAGGCCAAGAAAGTTTAAGCCGGAAATGAGTTTAAAGATCAAAGATACAAATTATCAAGCAGTTTAATGCCACAATCATCATTGTATCCCGGTATCCTATTTGGCTTTCCAATATGGTGCCAGTACCGAAGAAGTCTGGGGAGGTCAGAGTTTGTGTTGATTATCGAGATTTAAATAAGGCCAGTCCCAAGGATGATTTTCCGAATCTGCCAAACATTCACATCATTCTAGACAGTGCTGCCTGCCATGAGATGGAGACTTTTGTCGATTGTTTTGTTGGGTATCACCAAATCCTAGTGGACGAGGAAGACAGGGAAAAGACAGCATCTCATTACTCCTTGGGGGACATTCTGCTATAGAATTATGCCATTTGGACTTAAGAATGCTGGTGCAACATATCAACGCACTATGACCACCTTGTTTCATGACATGATACACGAAGAGATGGAAGTCTATGTCGATGATATCATCATCAAATCCAAGAAGGCAGAGGATCACTTGACCAATCTTAAGAAGGTATTTGAGAGAGTGAGGAAATACAATCTAAAGTTGAACCCGGCAAAGTGCGCCTTTGGAGCTCCTTCCGGAAAGTTATTAGGTTTCATTGTCAATATACGGGGGATTGAGATAGACCCAGCAAAGATCGAAGCTATCCGTGATATGCCTGTGCCAAAGACTCAGAAGAACGTAAAAAGCTTCTTGGGTAAAATAAATTTCATCTACTGGGTCATACCACTTATCTCATTTCCAGGTGTGATCCCCTTCGCTATCTGTTAGAGAAGCCTATGCCTACTGGACGCTTGGTTAGATGGCAGATGTTGTTAGCAGAATTCGATATCATCTTTACTACTCAAAAGGCTATCAAAGGACAAGCTAGATAGCGGATCATCTTGCTGAGAACCCAAGGGAGAATGATTATCAACCCTTGCACACATACTTCCCGGACGAAGACTTCTTATTCATTGGCACTGCCGAAGACATGAAAGATGAATGCCCACATTGGAGGCTATTCTTTGATGGTGCATCCAACACTTTCGGTGCAGGCATAGGAGCAGTTTTGATATCTCCAGGAGGCAGACACTTCCCAGCAACAGCCAAGTTACAATTTCCGTGTACGAACAACATGGCAGAGTATGAGGCTTGCATACTTGGTCTGAAAATGGCATTGGATATGGGTATTAAAGAATTAGCTGTGTTTAGTGATTCAGATTTGCTTGTCCATCAGACACTGGGGCACTGGGTTACCAGAGATTCTAAAATCATGCCATATCACTGCAGTATTCTCAAACTAGGTCGACACTTTGATGCTTTGGAATTCACTCACATACCCCGATCCAGGAATGTATTCGCCAATGCTCTGGCTACCTTATCTTCAATGATCAGTCANCTGCCTTGGTTTCATGACATCAAGGAGTTTTTGGACAAAGGCAACTACCCTCCAAGGGCTAATACTTCAGATAAGAAGTTCCTACGCCGAATGTCAATCAAGTTCTTTTTAAATGGCAGTATACTTTATCGAAGGACTTCGATCTGGATCTGTCGTCCTTCGATAAAGTATACTGCCATTTACATTGAACTGGATTGATGTTCGGCGTAGGAGTCTGTGGGCCACGTATAAACTCGATACTTATCATGCTAAATAGTATAATGAGAGCATAATTTCAAAACTATGGAGCATGATTGTATCGAGTTTGTCCGCATGGTGTGTTAAGTGCCAAATGCACGGGGATGAGATAAGGGCAGCACCAACTGAATTGCACAACATTACTACTCCATGGCCTTGTTCAATTTGGGGAATGGACGTCATTGGATTCCCGAATATTTCACTAAGTGGGTCGAGGCTGAATCCTACAAGCACGTCACAAAGAAAGTAGTGGCAGAGTTCATCCGAAAGAACATCATTTGCCGCTTTGGGATCCCTGATACATTGGTTACCGACAATGCCAAGAATCTGAACAATGACATGGTAGATGGTCTTTGTGCCCAATTCAAGATTAAGCATCGGAATTCCACCATCTACGTGCAAAAGGATTCAGCCTCGACCCACCAACAAGAATCTTAAATCCAATTATTCAAAAGATGGTTGACAGTCAGCGTGATTGGCATGAAAAGCTGCCATATGCACTGTTGGGTTATCGGACTTCCATCAGGACATCTACTGGGGCAACGCCTTACTCCCTCATGTACTCTTATGGGAAGTCTAGAACCACTACATCTGTCGCTGACTATGAAATCTAGATGTGAACCTGTCTCTTATACACATCTTGATGGGTAAGGCTCAGACATGAACCTCCTTGCACTCATTGATGAAAGACGGCTAAGCCAGCTGTGTGTCATAGCCTTTGTTATCAACGGAGGATGGCCCGAGCTTACAACAAGAAAGTCAAGCCCAGACATTTTCAGGCTGGCGATCTAGTTTTGAAACGTATATTGCCAATACAGGACGAAGCAAAGGGAAAGTTTGCTCCTAACTGGCAGGGTCCATTCATTGTACACAAAGTATTATCAGGAGGAGCTCTTATCCTTACGGAGATGGATGGACAGTTTTCCTCCCGGAGATATCAATGAACTGCTCTTTTCCCTGTCTTCCGAAAGTGTTCCATCATGACCTGGTCGTCATAGCAAAACAAGGATAGAATTCTCCTGTTCATTTCTTTCCCTTTTTACAAACATGTCTCTTATAACCCTTTCATAAGATCTCTTCTCTTTAAATGCCTATCTTTCGTTTCAATTGTGCTTTGTCCCTATGTATTGTCTGGTTCCTGTCTCTTAGTTTGATCTAGAATCTGAAATGAAACCCGAAATTCGTTGTTTTGGAAAAAATAAAAAAAACCAAAAAAAATGAATCAAAAAAAAAACCAAAAAAAAAAAAAAACAAAAAAACAAAAACAAAACAAAAAAAAAAAAAAAGTTTGAGAGGCTGACCAAAACAAATGCCCAACAAAACTCAGTTTGTTATAATTGGGGCAATTTTTTTGCAAATCTATTTCCCCAATTCAATCAGTTGCCTTCAAGTAAGACTCTCAGCCCAAAACTGAGGTAATTCTTTTAGATAAGGGACATAACCAGTTTTTCCTCATATCACAAACCCGCTCTTCCATCTCTTGTAGCTATATTCTTTCCAACCAAAGCGCCCATCTTAAACTGGGGCAAGTTTTTGTTAAGATAATCCCAATCTTTACCAATCACACGACTTAACCCATTTTGACCCTAACTATCCTAAGTTCTGCATAGGCTTAAAGGGAGCAGTTTGTACGGTCTCGGCAGTTGATGTTAACATCTCTATCCCAATAATAGGGAAGGCAGCCTTACTGATGCCGAAAAACTTTGAAAACTAAAGGCGATTACTTAGCATCTCGTGTACAGACGTCTTCCGTTTACTCCCACACCTTGCTGTTTTACTTGGACCTCCTAGGTGAAAACCCGGAAAGGGCACCTTTGTTTTTTTTCAAAAAAAAAAAAAAAAAAAAAACAAACCAAAGGCTAAAGAGAGGCTAGGTTGAAAACCCTACGCGGCGGCCTTGGCAAAAGGAGAGTGTGCGGAAAAATGCAAAAAATAAAAATAAAAATAAAAGGGAGGGGAACCTTAGCGAAAACCTGAAAAGGCGCTGAGGAAAGGGCCAATCGAGCAAACGGTCAAAATCTGGTTGATGACTTCTCTGAGTCCACGTCTGGGAAAGTGTTCAATCGAAATTTGTTGACTGAAGTTAGGCTTATTGGTTGCCTCTATGTCGTTCTCTCAACACAGTCATTGGCCTTTAAGAGGCCTGTATCGATGGATCCAAAGCATTGCCTGATCGGGTCCAAATAACTTAGAATGTCTTATAGACAGCGGTGTTAATACGGTGATGGCACGATTTTTACTAAGATTGCTCCCACATGTGCCTGTATGCCTGTATTATTTATTCATGTACTTCTATCTAACTCACACATTGCCATTTTGTTTGTCTGTAGTTGTTCTTTTTGTTGTTGATATGTGAAAATCATCTGTTGAATCGAACTACGTTCGACCTGATTCCCCTGGTGGGATACGTAGGCAGCTCTTACCGAGCTCGGTCACCTTGCTTATAGTAATGTTCACTAAGATTGATATTTTGTATGTTATGACACTGACCAATTCGAGTTTTCTTTGCTCAATATCGCATTGTTTTGAGTACCTGCAGGTACACGAAAATAAAGTGGATGCTAAAATCAACGACACTGGGGCAAATTTTTATTGATTGGATATCCTTCATAAACAACTAGGGACGCACTAATCCTGAGAACTGTCTTGATACCCAACGGTTTTTTTTCACATTTTAAAAAGGGTGATTCACACCAACCCCTAATGAAGCAATCAACCTCACAGGTGATCGCCACTTCGGAGAGGGTGCACTGAATTCCCAGTCAAACCTAATTTAATCTCAGTTTAAATGATACTGTCATTTACCGTTTAGGGCTTCATGTTCTAGTTTACAATCCAGCCATGTTAGGGTTAATTACTAGTTGCCTTTTACACTTCATTTCATGGGTGAGCCCAATGGCATGGCTCCGTGTGCGTGTCATTCTTATTGCATTTTCACCCGATAAACGAATTTCGGGTTCTCATTTTCATTTTCATCAACCTGATAAACGAATTTCAGGTTTGCATTTTCATCCCCGATAAACGAATTTCGGGTTCTCATTTTCATTTCATCAACCTGATAAACGAATTTCAGGTTTGCATTTTTCTCCCGATAAACGAATTTCGGGTTCTCATTTTCATTTTCATCAACCTGATAAACGAATTTCAGGTTTGCATTTTCACCCGATAAACGAATTTCGGGTTCTCATTTTTATTTTTTATTTAACCTGATAAACGAATTTCAGGTTTGCATTTTATCCCCGATAAACGAATTTCGGGTTTTCATTTTCATCAACCTGATATTCAACGAATTTCAGGTTTACATTTGCACTCCCGATAAACGAATTTCGGGTTCTCATTTTCATTTTTATTTAACCTGATAAACGAATTTCAGGTTTGCATTTTCATCCCGATAAACGAATTTTGGGTTTTCATTTTCATCAACCTGATAAACGAATAATTTCAGGTTGGCATTTTCCACCCGATAAACGAATTTCGGGTTCTCATTTTTATTTTCATCAACCTGATAAACGAATTTCAGGTTTGCAGGGTTAGTAAAAATAGAAATAAGAACCCGAAATTCGTTTATCGGGTGATGAAAATGAAAATGAGAGTTCTCCTTTTTACAAACCTGAAAAACGAATTTCAGGTTTGCATTTACCCGATATTCGTTTATCGGGAGACATTTTCATTTCATTAACCTGATAAACGAATTTCAAGTTTCAGATTTTCCTCCCCGATAAACGAATTTCGGGTTCTCATTTTCCATTTTTATCAACCTGATAAACGAATTTCAGGTTTGCATTGTTCATCCCCGATAAACGAATTTCGGGTTCTCATTTTCATTTCATTAACCTGATAAACGAATTTCAGGTTTGCATTTTCACCTGAAAATGCAAACCTCAAATTATTTTTATCAACCTGATAAACGAATTTCAGGTTTGCATTTTCATCCCCGATAAACGAATTTCGGGTTCTTATTTTCATTTAACCTGATAAACGAATTTCAGGTTTGCATTTTCACCCGATAAACGAATTTCGGGTTCTCATTTTTATCAACCTGATAAACGAATTTCAGGTTTGCATTTTCATACCCGATAAACGAATTTTTATCTCATTTAGATTTTCATCAACATGATAAACGAATTTCGGGTTCTCATTTTTCATTTCATCAACCTGATAAACGAATTTCAAGTTTGCATTTTCCTCCCGATAAACGAATTTCGGGTTCTCATTTTCATTTTCATCAACCTGATAAACGAATTTCAGGTTTGCATTTTCTCCCGATAAACGAATTTCGGGTTCTCTAAAAATTTTCATTTCATCAATCTGATAAACGAATTTCAGGTTTGCATTTCTTCCCCGATAAACGAATTTCGGGTTCTCATTTTCATTTTCATCAACCTGATAAACGAATTTCAGGTTTGCATTTTCACCCGATAAACGAATTTCGGATTCTCATTTTTCATTTCATCAACCTGATAAACAAAATTCAGGTTCGCTTTCCTCCCGATAAACGAATTTCGGGTTCTCATTTTCATTTTCATTTTCATCACCCTGATAAACGAATTTCAGGTTTGTATTTTCATCCCCGATAAACGAATTTCGGGTTTCCATGCTATTAACCTGATAAACGAATTTCAGGTTTGCATTTTCATACCCGATAAACAAATTTCGGGTTCTCATTTTCATTTTTCATCAACCTGATAAACGAATTTCAGGTTTGTATTTTACCCGATAAACAAATTTCGGCTTTCATTTCAAGTTTACATTACCCGACAAACTCACCGTTTGGGTTTTTATTTCACTCTTGTTAGCTGGCTAAGCTTCGATGACACAAAGTCGGGTTTTTATTTTAATTGATATGTCTTTACCCCGATGACATAAAGTCGGGTTTTCATTCGTATTTACATACTCTTGCCTTGATGATACAAAGTCGAGCTTTTAATTCATATTGCTTGTTGAGTTTCATTACCAGTGGCGTTTGCATGTTATGTCAAGTTAGTTTTCTTTGTCATTCACAGCTACGTTTCATTCGAAATCCCTGTACTCTCGATAAACACCAGATCGGGATTTCATTCTTGTTTTCAAGTTTCATTTATGTCTCTTATGGTTCATTTCACTGGGAGTCTTTTTATTCATTTCTTTCCCCCAATAAGGACTTTTCCGCTCTGGATGAATAGATAGATCTAATCTCCCCAGTGTGTTTGTCAAGATGGTGAATTTTTCCTTCCATGACCTCATGAGCTTAAGGTTGACATGTGGCAAATTTTGTTGCACGATTGGAATCATCCAGTCATGCGGTGTCTACAATCTTTGCCAAGAGTTTCTTGCGATCCTAAAGATGTGTATAAAGGCAGGTTAAAAAGACAGACACCTATTTTTGTCCCTTAAGTTGTCCCCTATTTTTCTTTTAATTTGTCTCTCAATTTTCTTTTAATTTTTACTTTTCAATGTCTTTTTAACCTGCACTTTGATTTTCTTTTAATTTACCCTTTAATTCCTTCTTAATTTATGTTGTGATGTTTAATTATTCTTATGCATTTTATTTTTTGAAATACTAAGAATAAGTCCTAATATTATTGAATTTTTAGATTTAAAAAAAAAAAATTTAATTAATTAATTAATTAATTAATTATTAATTAAAATATTATTAACTAATTAATTGGTTTAAAATTTTATAAAAAAAAAAAAAAAGTTCAGTGCGTGAACAAGATCACCCGCATCTTGTTCACGCGCCGAACAACAACGACAATTTGTTTTGGCCACGTTTTCTCTGCGTTTTCACCCATTTTTCACCAAAATTTCAGATGGCCAAACTCCCCACATGACAAGGAATGGTTTTTGACCATTTTTACACTCAATCCAATTCGTTAAAAGCGTTGCTTTTAACGAATTAAAGGGGAGAGAAAAAATTTTCAAAGACCAAATTTTCTTAAGCAAAAGAAATCTGCCAAAACAGCTAAGAGACAGCGTGAATTCCATACGATCAGAGAGGAATTAGACTTGAATCAAAGAACAAAAGTTGTAGAAGGTCCCTGGAATACAATTTCTCTTTTGAAACCCAAAGAAAAATCTTCCATTTCGAGGGTCAAAAACGTGGTAGAAAAAGGCTGTTGGTCTAGAGGATTTTCCAGAAAAATTTCTAAGTCTGGAAAATTTTCCAGACAACCAACTTTGAGCCAAGATTTCAAGCGATTAAAGAGGAACTGGATTAAACTCAAAGAATAAAGTTGTAGACCGTTCCTGAAGCTACAACTTTTCTTTTCAAACCCGAAGCAAAATCGTTCATATTCGGGTCAAAATCGTGGTGGAAAAGGCTCGTAGCCCATAAAAATCTGCACAAAAAAAATAACAGGTTAGAAAATTTTTCCATTTTACTCCCCCATATTTCAGTAATGAAATGAAAATTAGAACCCGAGAATTCGTTAAATTCACTTAGGCCCTTCTGATAGGGCCCACTTGGTGCCACGTCATCGATGACGTGGCACCCCAGATTGCGCCACGTCTTTGATGACGTGGCACCACCAGATTGCGCCACGTCGTCGATGACGTGGCATTTTAAAAAAATCCAAAATTTCAGAAAACAGGTATAATGTGTTTAAAATCCAGATTTCATACTTCTGCATTTTTAGCCCTCAAGTAATTTTTTTATTTACATTTAGGCCCTTAAGGAATTTTCTTTAATATTATTGTTTATTTTTTATTTTTTTTCTTCAAATTTCTTCCAAATTACATGTTTTATGTCCATAACCACCAATTTTTGCTTTGATTTCTATTTGGCATTTTAATATGTTTTAATTATCCTTGGATTGTGAAATTACTGTTTTGCCCTTATGAGTGTTTAATTGTAAATATACTTTGTGCAATCTTTGCACATTTTTTATTAATTGATTTTGTGATGATTGGTGCTTTATTTTAATGTTTATTGGTCTCATTATAATATTTATGCCTTATCTTATTTGTTAAATTAGGTGAATTTACTCTTTTGCCCTCAAATTTTGGATTAGTTGAACAATTAGAAGTTAAATATTTGAATAAAATTCAATTTAGCCTAGGACTTAATAATTGTATCAATAATATAAAATTGGGCTAGAAATAAACTCCGGCGTGCATGATAAATGACTATTTTGCCCCTTGGGAGTTAAAAGGCACTACAAGCTCAATGTGTGCGACTTTTAATTGGACCCGGGCTAAATCTACCTGTCAATGTTAATATTTACTATTTATTTTCGTTTCCTCATTAACATGTACATATTTTATTACTTTTAAACTATCTCAAAGCACACGTATGCTACAAAGCCGGCAATAATGAATACTAAAATTGAAAAGCGAAACGCGATAAAATCACGCGACCGGTCCAACGCCGGGTATATTCGTTGCCGAAAGTTTGAGATGTGTCCCAGAGACTTCCCATTTTACAATAGGATTCCCGAACTCTTCTCTTGATTACATCTACCATGTGTCAATCTAAACTAGGGTTTATTGAATTTAAAATTTTGATGTATTTTTGTGTCCCGGCGCACCAACACACCGGGTGGCGACTCCAGTCTTGTTTTCCCTAGTTTAGATTGTTTTTATACAATTCATAGTCACATTGAAGGCCCCGTTATGTAATAGTAAATAGGTGATTCATTTTATTTGTAATAGTAAGTAGGTAATTTATGTCTCAAAATTGTAAGTAGGATTTTTGCATTCAATCACCTGTTTCACGAGCACACACGTGGCGACGGTACTAATAGACGGTGTGGCATTTAAAAGTGGGTCGGTAGGCGCGACAATACATTGCGGGCTTACCATACTGCCTATAAAACAGCTATTGATATGTCATCCTATCGGTTAGTATTCGGGAAAGCTTGCCATTTACTAGTTGAATTAGAGTATGCATAAAGCTTATTGGGCTATTAAAAGTTTCAATATGAAATTGGATGAGAGTGGAAAACATAGACGATTAAAACTGCAAGAATTGGAAGAGATTTGGAATGAGGTAGACGAGAATGCCCGTATTTATAAAGTGAAGATGAAAGCTTTTCACGATGGAATGATCTCAAGGAAGGAGTTTAGTGTTTGTCAAAAAGTCTTTCTTTATCAAACATGTCTTCGGTTATTTCTAGGTAAGTTGTGTTCTCGTTGGATTGGCCCATTTGTTTTTACTAATATTTTTCCTCATGGTGCAGTTGAAATTTAAGCTTTGACAACATCCAAGGTGTTCAAGGTTAATGGCCATAGGCTTAAGCCTTGGGGCGACTCAAGAAGTGGCGGCATGGTGGTGAAGGGGAAAACGTTAGTGGAACCACCAGCTCCAACGGTGGCTATTGACTCTCCACCTAATCCGGATATTCAAATTTCTAATCCTTTAGATAAGGGGATTGAGGTAACAAACCAGGAAGAACAATAAATCCCAGTAATCAAACTCGAAAATTCAAGGATTGGCCAAGTCAAAGGACGTTGTATTCCCACCAAACTCTCCTTCTTCTAATCCAATTCAAAATTCAAATACAGTTCCCAAGGATGATTTTTTTCTCTCACATGAAAAAATCTTGGAAGAACTCCCTTGTGATTTCTCGGACAATGAGTCCCCTCGAGCTCAAGACACTCATTCCACAAAAGAACTGATCAACTTCAAGCAAAACTCAAGAGGTAAGCCAAATTCAAAATGGAAAGGTAGGCATAGGAGAATTTATAATGTGCTGAGACAAATGAAAATCAGGCTTTCTTAGAAGCCATTCTCACTACTGCCTACCCTTCTATTTAAGATAGATTGATACGAGTATGGATAGGCTAAGGATGTACCATGTTCCGGAGATGAAAACTAGAGAAAGCTTGGACTCAAGCTCGCCAAGATTGAAGCATATCCCTGGTGTTATGATCACATTGGATCGAACTATCCTATTACAATTCATTAATACATAAAGTCCAGTTCTTCAAAGCAAAGCACAAGTAAATAACATCCAAATCCAAGAAGATTCAAGTCTGAGAAGACCAAGAATTAAAAAGCTTAGTGAAAGGTTCGAAAAACCCTAATTTGGACCAAGGCCCTATTCGTCCATCCATTTCTAATTAATTTAGGATTTATTTTTTTAACATTTGTTTATAGGATTTTTTTTTTGTTTTTTTTGGGGTGAAAATATCAGCCTATATCAATGTTAGTTTAGCAGGTTTTACGTCTAGTATTTCAATCCTAAGCCTGCTTGGATTTGGCAAGGATATTTCCTTTTAGTATTATACCTATTTTGTAGTGTTTGGCCAGCCCCTTGTTACGTTAAAAACACCTCCTAGCTGATTATTTATTGATCAATATTCAGAAAAATCTTTGTGTGAAAATATCTCCAACTTGTCTTCCAAAGACTTGGGTATTTTGCAAGATTGATTCTTGCAACTACCTATCTTGAACACTATCGGTGCAATTCTTGTCTCATTATATACAATGGGTCAATATCTCATACAGTCGAGAATAGATACTTCAAATTCTTGATTTCTTAATCAACGGATTTGAATCTGTCAAGTTAGATTTGTTTAGGCGTTCTTGGGTTCCGAATCAATTCCGGATCTTGTCAGTTTGTCTACAAGTTTCGCATCAGAGTGATATGAGAGCTTTGGTTTCTAAACACATTTATGTTCTTGTTTCATACATCTTTAAATTGTTTTCTTCTTGATTTGTTAGTTTATTTTAAAAAAGTTACTTTTCATCGTTATTGTTCATCGTTACTGTTCATAATTACTGTTCATCTGAAAGAAATTCAGCTTGTTTCATATATTGTTTGTTCTTATTGTGTTCTTTTGACCAAAAAAAAAAAAGAGATCTAATTTGTAAAGTAAAAAACCCTAAATCGTATTTTTAGGGTTTCGCTGGTTAATGCTTTGTTCTTGATTCTTCACATCGATATTTTTATGCAAATTTTGTTGGGATTGGTCTTCTGATTTTGTGCATATTTCTCTGTGAGAAAATCTAGAAAAAGAATAATAAAAAAAAATTGTTCAACCCTAACTGTTTCTCAAGTTTCCTTGTTTACGATTTTCTTGTCCTTCAAATACAAACTAATCCTGTTTCTTAGCCAAGTTCTAGATTTTGTATAAGAGAAATTAATGCCTTAGGTTGTAAAAAAAGAAAAAAAGAAAACACCGAGGAAAAAGAAAAAGGCAAAAAGAGGCCAAATTTCAACCCTAGATCTAATAAGAGACAGAGTTTCTTCAATTCGAAATTTTTGTGCTAATTCCATGTTCCATATTCTTCATATTTTCAATCATTGTCTTAATTGGAATAAATCATTCACTTGAATCCTTGTTCCACTTAGATTCCACTAGTTCTTATTTCCAACTTGGAGTAGTTCTAGTACTTTTCCTATTGGGATTTGAAGTAAAGTGTTGCAATTTTCTTGATTTCCTAAGGCATAATTTTCAACTTAAATTTGTTTATACGTTCTTTTCAATTTTTGTGTATATATTGCTTTCAGGTTACAAATTTTTTTTTGGTCAAATACCAGAAATACCCTTGTTCCCTCGAGTTAATTCTTTCTAGCCTGAAACCTTAGTTTGTTTGACCTTTTTATTGTTTGACTTTTAAAGTACGTAGCGTGCGTTCTTTGTTAAATCGATCTGCCATTGCTTTTGTATTTCTTTGATTCATTAGTCTATAACTACTGATTGTGTTTTAAGTAACTACTGATTGTGTTTTAAGTGTTGGTAATTGTTCTTGCTTTGTGCTTTCAAGTCTGTGAAAGACTTTGAGGACAATTTACACGAGAGGAAAAAGGCAAGAATGGTGAGTTCATTAGAGGGTAAAAGCCTTGAATTTGATTGAAACACGAGTGAAATTGTGACCTCTTCAAATTTGAGTGTAAACAAGAAAAGAGTGCCGTGAGGACCTTTTTTATTTTTTTTATTAACCCTAACTATCAAGAATCTCTTGTTTCTTTTTTGTTTGTTCTTGTTTTTTGTTTGTCTTTTCGGTAGGTTTAAAATGTCTCAAGAAAGAAAAAGTTGAAGGTTTAATGCCTTAGAATCTCGTTTTGCCAAAATGCCAACGTCTATTGAAAGTATTCAACATTCTCTCAGGATATTAACTAAGGCATAGAATGAGCCTAGTTTGCAATCTGCTCGAGCTGAGCCTTATGCTCGGATAATGAGACAAGGTTATCGAGGTATGCGTCTTAATTATGATTCCAATGACTATGAACCTAATGACAATTTGTATGATGTAGGTACAATGTCAAGGAATTGCCAACATGCTTGGAATGCCAACATGCTTGGAATGATGAGAAGGAGATAGATATTTCTAAAAAACCCACCTTGGTGATTTTGTAGCACTTCATGCTCAACCTAACAATGACAAAATGAGGTAGAACGTTCTAATATTTTCTTCACTAAGTGTGTGGTTCAAAATCGTGCATGTCGTTTGATCATTGATCGTGATAGTTGCATGAATATAGCTAGCCAACTCATGGTAGATAAATTGAATTTGCCAACCACTGAACATCCACATCCATATAGGTTACAATGGTTAAATGAAGGTGGTTAATTAAAAGTCACTAAGCAAATCTTATTTCTTTAACGCTTGGACAATATAAGGATGAGATTTTATGTGACGTAGTGCCTATGAATTCTAACCATATTTTGTTAGGTAGGCCATGGCAATATGATCTAAAAGCTACACGGGATGGATTTGCAAACAAGTATAGTTTTGAGAAAGATGGTAAAAAGATTATTCTTAAGCCATTACTACCTGATGAAGTCCATAAAGAGCAACTTTACATTAAAAGATCATACGAAGAACATGATGATCTTCAATCTTGGTTTTGATGATGACAAATGTGATTTAACTACTTAACTTGAGCTATGCAGGGTTTCTAGTATATTTGCTCTCAATAGAGTTTTCGGACGAAATACACCGTCCGAACATCACTATGTATTTCGAATGCACAAGCTCATCCGAACTATTGTTGATTACCACGAACACAATGCACTATCCGAACAATTAGGCAGAGAGAAAGGTTTTGGAGCACCTACAACGGATGCACAAGCTTGTCTGAATGAATTCATCTGGGATTCAATTCATCGTCTGAAAGGTCAAGGCAGAGGCAAGATTTTGAGGCACTTGCAACGAATGCATCTAACTGTCCGAAAAAGATTACATCAGATGAGGCTAACTATCCGAAAGAAAAGCATCTTTAGTTAAGCACCAATCATTTGAGCACACTACATCGTCCGATGTCTGAACTCTTCAACACCTAGTTAGGACGAAGGAACGGACGCAAGCTCGGCCGTCCGAATGGCATCCTTAACTCCCTGATATTTCAGATCGGACAGTTGATCAGAGGCTCAAAAATTACCTCGGACTTTCATAACCCATAACGGCTAGTTTTTTCACTATTTATTATTTAGCCGTTAAGAGGTGGTTGGGAGCTGATTTATTGCACCTATAAATACCAACACTTTTCTATTATCGAAAACATATCTTACACATTGAATACAAGCAAAAAGAAAGGAAGTTTGAGTGAAAATTAGCTCTTTAAGTGACATTGTATTAGTGTGTACTTAAGAGTGATATTCAAAATATTGAGTGGAGTGATAATCTTGTACAAAAGTGAGGTTTAGTGTAAAATCCTTGGCTCAAATAAAGAGAAGTAGTGTGAGCAAAGGTGATCCTACTTTGTGTACACTTGAAGATTATTAGCTCACCAAATTTGAAAGAGCATCTTAGTGGATTACTACTCCAAGCTAGCTTGCTTGGATGTGCTATTTGTTAATCACTCTCTTAATCTATTCCATTCACTTTATATTTAACTGTTATATTTTTTATCAACTTATTTGTCAAGTGCAAGAAATTTGAACAAAGCATCTTTTGTAATTTCATTTAAGAACCTAATTCACCCCCCTCTTAGGTTGCTTTGGGACCAATAGAACATGCTAAATTGTTGGCTAAAAATTGAAAGCAATATAAGGAGAAAAGCTATCTCTAATCTTAAGGAAAAGTCAACTTTAATGGTAATTCCAAAAAAAAAAAGAACTTGTTCCTGAAGGAAAAAGTTTTTAAGAGCCTTTATCTTTTATTGCGTAATGATTTTCTTCCAAGTTCTTTTGTGCAGCCATTCCATGAAGCAAGTGGAGGCAATGAAAAATTTAAATTTGCACCTTTCGCGTGCAAAGCTCTAGTGACTTCTGTACATCATTCAAACTTAAGTCCCAATGGTTTGGTGAAGGGAGTACTTAGGAATTTTGATTTGTCAAACTCTTATAATTTTAGTTTTTTAAGTACTCATAGTGTGTCCTTTTTCCTTGTTAATGTTTCTAATTCTTCTTGTACATTTGTTTTTTCTTGAGCTAATTTGTAAGCCTCATGTTGCCATTCTTTTGTGTTTAGTTCAATGACATTTTGGACGACAATTATGTGCTTCTACATGACAATGTGCATAAGTTATTTTGTTTTTTCAGCATGCATCCTTGTTAATGTTTCAATTATTCTTCTTGTACATTTGTTGTTCTTGAGCTAATTTCTAAGCCTCATGTTGCCATTCTTTTTTGTGTTAAGTTCAATGACATTTTGGAAGACAATTATGTGCTTCTACATGACAATGTGCATAAGTTCTTTTGTTCTTTCAACATGCATTAATTTTTAATGTGGCATGATAATCTTTTTGAGCATGATTTGTTCAATCTTTCAAAAATAGTTTATGGTTTTTGTTTTTTTGCTATCCAAAGAAAATGCTCCATGATGTAGGGTTTGTGTGCTCCATGATTTCTTTATTTCACAAGCCATTTTCCCAACATCCATTTTCAACATTTGTGTTTGATACTTTTGCGTTTGAGCCGTATGTGTTGCATCTTTTCTTACTTTGGTAAGATCATTTGTTTAATGTTTGTTCTTTCCATCTAGGTTTGGCTTCAAGGATGAATCCTTTTGAGAAATGAGGGAATAATATGAGTATGGATAGGCTAAGGATGTACCATGTTTAGGAGATGGAAAACTAGAGAAAACTTGGACTCAAGCTCACAAAGATTGGAGCACATTCATGGTTTTATGATCACGTTGGATTGGACTATCCTCAATTCATTAATATATAAAGTCCAATTCTTCAAAGTAAAGTACAAGTGGTCAAATAACATCCAACTCCAAGAGGATTCAAGTCCGAGAAGTCCAAGAATTAAAGAGCTTCATGAAGGTTTTGAAAAACCCTAATTTGGACCAAGGCACTATTCGGCCATCCATTTCTAATTAAATTAGGATTTTTTTAACATTTTTTTATAGGATTTTTTTTTTTGTTTTATTTGGTGTGAAAATATCAACCTATATCAATGTTAATTTAACCGGTTCTATATCTAGTATTCCAATCCTAAGCTTGCTAGGTTTTGGCAAAGATGTTTCCTTTTAGTATTAGGCCTATTTTGTAGGGTTTGGCCAGCCCCTTGTTACATAAAAAACATCCCCAGCTGATTATTCATTGATCAATATTCAGAAAAAACTTTGTAGAGAAAATTCTCCAACTTGTCTTCCAAAGACTTGGATATTTTGCAAGATTGATTCTTGTGACTACCTATCTTGAACACTATCGGTTCTTGTCTCGTTATAGACACTGGGTCAATATCTCGTATAGTTGAGAACAGATACTTCAGATTCTTGATTTCTTAATCAACACGTTTGAATCCGTCTAGTAGGATTTGTTTAGGCATTCTTGGATTTCGCACGGGTCTCGTTAGTTTATCTGTGGGGTTCACATCATAGATAATGTCCTTGTTTGGAACATTGGAGGGATAGGTAATAAACCCTCCATTAGGAGACTTAAATTGCTTGTAAAAGATCACAAAATAAAAATCCTATCTTTGTTGGAGCCAATGGTGGACAAAGATAGGATCAATCTTGTTCCTCAAAAACTACGGTTTGATTGCTGCAAATCGAACCATAATGGGAAAATTTGGCTATTTTGGAATAAAGAACTGGTATTGTAGAAATTTTTACCTTGGACCAGCTCTTATATTCACATTTCAATTTCTTAAGGCTCTTCTCACACAAATGTGTTGGCCTCTTTTGTATACGCAAAGTGCACTAAGTAGGAAATGAGGAGTCTATGGGAGGAGCTTCAGTCAATCAATGCACCTCATGCACCATGGCTCGTAGGTAGTGGCTTCAATGTAATTTCTAGCTCAGATGAGTACAAAGGCTCCTCTTTCTTGGACCTAGATGTGATGAGAAAGTTTAATGAATGCTTCCAAGATTGTGGATTGATGGACGTGGCCTTACAAGGATGCAAATTTACTTGGTTAGGCAATAGATTTGGGAATGTGGTATGGAAACACTTGGACAGATTAGCTTGCAACAATGAACTTCTCACAGCATTCATGCACATCACGGTGGACCACCTTCCTAAAACATGTTCAGATCATTTGTCGCTTCACTTTTAGAACCCCAATAGCTCGTTTTCTAAACCAAAGCCATTTAAATTCTTAAACATGTGGATTAAACACCCTAAATTTTGCAAGCTGGTAGAAAACAACTAGAACTTCCATTGCTATGGCTCTCCCTTTCCACTGCTTGCTTCCAAGCTTAAACGTCTAAAAGTGGAATAAAAAAACTGGAGTCACAAAGTCTTTGGGAATATATTCAACAAGGTTAAGAAAGCAAAAGCAAAAGTCAAGGAAAGGGAGGATGTTTTTTTTTTTTTACAGTAGCCGAATCAAAGCAACCAAATTGAACTAGTTCACGCACAAGCTCTCCATGCAAAGTTCCTTTCGGAGGAAGAAACCTTTTGGAGACAAAAAGCGGGGTTCAAATGGATGAAAGAAGATCAAAATACTAAATACTTCCCTTCCTCACTAATGGCTAAAAGACATAGATTGCACATCTTGAAGATCAAGGTGAATGGGGTGTGGACAATTAACATGCAGACAATTGAACAGGAAGGGATCAACTTCTTCCAAACTTTGGCTGCTGAGAAGGGCTCTCCAGTGGTTGATATTTCACTTCTTGAAGACATCACAAAAGTTATTACTGCACCTGTTCAACTTCAGTTATGATAATCATGTTTTGATGATGACCAAATCGCACTAACAGTTTGAAAATAAGTGTGCAGAAAAACAGGTAGGTTCGGACGCAAATGATCGTCCTAATAAAACAACCAGAAGACTCCATGGACGTAAATGACTGTCCGAAAGACAGAGATTCGGGCGATGGTAATCGTCCGACACAAAGAATATTGAAGCAATCTCGGACGAAGAACAGCGTCCGACCATATTTTCAAAAGACATTGCATCGACCGGACGCAGGTTCGGATGCTTCCTCGAACGTCCGAACTAGTACCCTCAGAGAACGAAAGCAACGTCGGACGCAGGGTTTAGCAGCGGCGGTCCGAACGGTCCAACGGCTAGTTCGTTCGGATGCATACTTGCTGCATCGGCCGTCCGAAAGGTCCAACGACTAGTTTTCCAGTAACCAGAAAATAACCGTTGGAAAGTTGTTAGAAGCAGATTTTGGACAATTATAAATACCCCTTAGCCTGAATGGTATCACATAAACATAAGAGACTTCTACATTGATTACAAGTAATTCTTGAGCTATTTGGGAGAAATAATGGGTACAAGTGTTGTAATAGTGTAGGTAGTTTTGTGAAAAAGAGCTCTTAGGAATGTAAGAGTTCTTCAAGTGTAAGAGTGGAGAGATAACAATTGTAACAAAGGAAGGTTGTGAGCGTAAAACTCTTGGCTCAACTAAAGGAAATTAGTGTGAGCAAGAGTGATCCTCATTTGTGTACAAGAGGTTATTGTCTTACCTACTTTGAAGAGACTTTCAGTGGCTAAACTTCAAGTTGAGAACTTGGTAGTTGCCTTGTAAGAAGCTCTTTGTGGTTGTAAGCTCCAAGCTTGAGAAGCTTGGGAGTTTGGTTTGATACTCTTCCAATTTGTTCTTTAAGCTTAAATTGTTGAATATCTATTGTATTCATTTGTGCTTAAGTTTTCATTTGTTGCATAAAGTCTGCATTTCTTATTAAGCACGTCAAAAGGATTGTTTTTGAAATACCAAAGTAACTTAATTCACCCCCTCTCTTAGGTTGCTTTTTGGGCCAACAATTACAAGGGAAGAAAACCATCTCCTACTAGCCGAGCCTTCTTTTGGAGAATTAAAGGAAGCCACTTTTTCCTTCAACCCAAAAAGTGGCGCAAGGATTGATGGATATAATGGAGTGTTATTTACCACTTGCTGGGATATTATACAACACGACCTCCTAAACGTAGTAAGGGATTTCCTAAAAGGAAGGAGGCTTCCAAGAACCTTCATGAGCATGCTCATTGCTTTAATACCAAAATCAGATAATCTCTCTTATTTTCATGAATGTTGACCTATAAGCCTATGTACTTTTTTCAATAAAATCTAGACAAAAATTTTGGCTAATAGGTTGTCTTCGCTGTTGCCAAAAATCTTTTCAAATGAACATGTAGCATATGTGAAAGGAAGAGAAATCATAGACAACATATTACTTGTTCAAGAGATGATTGAATTTGTTGACAAGAAAACATGGGAAAGTATTAGTGATTTTCAAACTAGAGCTCACAAAAGGCATTTGACGGGCTCTCATGGCCTTTCCTTTATGCCACAATGAGGAATTCCAAACAAGCAAGATTTTTCTATCCTTATCAATGGAATTCCAAAGGGTTTTTGTAAATCCTCCAGAGGGATGCGTCGAGGTGACCCTTAACATTCTCAAGAGGGCTCAAGAAGAATTTCCAAACAAGCAAGATTTTGGAGTTTGCCCTTCCAAGACAATGCCCACCTGTTTCTATCTTACCTTTGCTAATGGCATTGTCATTTTCACAAGGGAAGAAGCACGATCCATCAACAACCTTATGGCCTTCCTAATCTCATTTTGAAGTTTCATTTGGGCAGCTCATCAATAAGTTGAAAAGTTCCTTTTTGCTATCTAAAAAGGCACCCTTGTCTCAGACCAGGATGATGCAACACAAAACCAGTTTTGTGAAAAAGCTCTTCCATTCATGTAGCTAGGATGTCCAATTCGAAAGGCCAAGAAAGAGGAAAGACAGAGCTCTATTCTAACCCATGATTGAGATGATTGTGGTCAGAATTCATGGTTAGCAATCCAAATTCCTTTCTCCAAGAGGGAGATTGATTCTCAAAAAACATGTGCTCACTAGCATCCCTATCTACCTTTTTGCTATGCTTTGCCCTCCAAAAACAGTTTTGGAAAGGAAGTTCGCCAAATTCTTTTGGGGGACATCGTAATTTGGGAACAAACATCATTGGATTTATTGGCAAACAGTATGCAAACCAATTGCCTAGAATGATTTAGGTATTCCTTTTCTCTCAGAATTGACAAAGGCCTCGACATCAAACTGTGGTGGAAATTTAGAAGGGTGAATTCACTATGTTGCAATTTCCTTAAAGCGATATCTAAAAGGTACGACTCAACGTTGTTTAGTAAATGAGCTACCTGGTGATTCCTTTTCGTGGAAGAGAATGTTGAGGTGTCGAAATGAGGAGGAGAAAAACCTTTCGATTTTACTAAGGAACTCTCATTCCTCTTTTTGTTCCTAGTTAGACCCTTGAACTAAGAATGGTCCATTAGCTAACGAGTGGAATAGGTATTTGACAACAATCTCACAGTGGCACAAGTGTAGAGCTCCAATGGCTGGGACATCTCGGTATTAGATGCAAGATATTCTGCTAAAGAATTGCACAAAATTGGAGATATTTTGGATGATGGATTTATCACCATTTTACCGGATCTAGACAAATTGGTATGGACTCTCACAGCAACAGAGAGCTTTTCAATTCCTCCACTTTCAGCTCACATTTAGCTTCATTTTCACGGTCCATAGTATTGGATGACAAACCACAGCTGAAAACCTCTATTTTATGGGGAGATTACTGAATAAGAGGATTTCAAAAGACGATGTGATTGCTAGACTTGGCTTTCCTTTGGCCTCCAAATGTTGTTTCTGTGCAAATCAAGGATCCTTGGATCAATTTTTTGTGCAATGTGAAGTTGCAAAATAGGTGCGGCACTTCTTTTAATCATGGCTGGAATTGCTATCTCTTTCCTTCCTTCAACATGCATTTTGGAGAAGATCAATACATGGTGGCGGCGTGATATTCCTTTGGCCACAATAGGGACAGTCCACAAAATTGTCCCTTGCTTGATATGCAGGTGCCTATGGAAAGCTAGAAATGCAGCGTTCTTTGAGGGAAAACTCTCCAAAGCACAAGATAACATTATAGAGATATGTTCCCACTTAAAAAGTATCTCTTGTATTCACCCTTTTACAAGATTTGGAGAGGCTGATGACTTATTGTTATCTCGATGCCTTTGTCAATGCTTAATTACTATCAAGGAAAGAAAGGCAATTGTTGTTTATTGGACACCACCTTTATATGGTTTTCTCAAACCAAATATGGATGGAGCATCCAAGGATAGCCCCAAACCAGCAGCTAGAAGAGGAATCATCCGAGATGATAATGGTTAGTTCATAAGAGCATTCAGTAACTTCTAGCACCACAAATCTAATCTTCAAGCTAAGGTCATTACACTGGTTGATGGTCAAAAGCATTGTGGAAGATTACAATTCTCATAAGTGGAAGTGGAACTTGACTCATTAATTCTTGTCAACATTCTTAATAACAAGGCTACACTATCTTGGAACATTGATTTGGATTTTCAATTCATCACTAGCTTTGTCATAGGCAAAAAAATCTCCTTTGTGCATGTATTTAGAAAGGCTAACCAAATTGCTGATTTTTTTTGCTAATGAGGGCATTAGAAATTCTTCCTATATGGAATATAACCAAGACACAATTCCTTCATCCACAAAAGGATTGTTAACCTTGGAAACTAGAAGCTCCCTTTACATTGAATATTGTAAAATTTAAAGCTCATTCAATAAAAAAGATGATTTAGGGTCAGTCTAATATATATATATATATATATATATATATATATATATATATAAGCCGCACTCACACACACTAAACGTGCTTTCTCCGTCATGCCTACTATTTTGTTGCTGAATCTATTTTGGTCATTTGCTAAAGGTTAGTGCTTAACACCATTGTAACTCGCGAGCCTTTGCTGCCCACTAACTATTTCCTTCTATGCAGTGGTTTTCCACTAATTGTTTTCTTCTAGAATATAAATTCTATTGGGTAAATTCTCCTGCATGCTATTTTTTTTGCATGGTTTCAGCCTCTTGATCATAGACTAACTTAATCCAATGCTTGAGAATTTTGTAGAAAATTTTTCCTCTTCTTATGTTGCATGGAAAAGCTTTCTACATCAATGGTGCTATTGTTTTTCATCTTCTATTATCATTGGTGCTATTTCTCTGCATCTTCCATTAGCCTTATCTTCTATGCTGCATGCAGAAGTAGAGTAAGAGTTTTCATTTTGCTGCTACTTTTCTGCATCTTTGGTGCTATTTCTTTCAAATCAGATTTGATTGCTTTATGCTAATTTCTATCAATTTTTGCCCTTTAATTTCTGTAAGTTTTCTCAGTCTAATCTTATTGTTTTGATCTTTACGTGCATTCGTACTAAGCCCAATTTGGGAAAGAAATGTTTACTCTGCTTTTGTTAATTGGAATTTTGAAAAAAATTTCTTCTATTTTTCTGCATATGCATTTGTTCAGTAATTTTATGTTGTTTTAATTGTATTTTAGTTAGAGGTTTATGTGCACCCATAGTTTGTGCTCTTTGAATGATGAACAGATGTATAGTACCTACACGCATTTTTATTTTGGTTTGACAATCTATAAAGATTATGCATGTAAATTTTTTAGACATATGCTTTGCTCTCATCATATTTTTTCAACAAAAATTACAATATTATTTGCTTGGTAGTAGTCAGGTGAGCTGTGTTTAGATGAGATGATGATTGAATTAATTTCTCCACAAATTTAAGCCTGATAAGGAAGTATTCTTATTTAGAAGTACATATATGTATGTGCATTTTTTGTTAAGCATAGCTTTTGTAGAGATCATGTCTTTTGTACCATTTTGATTGAAATCATAGGAATTTTTCTCTATTGGACAGTAAGATTTACACAAATTTTTATTCTGTGTAAGATCATTTTCCACTCAAATATTTATGTCTATACTTCATTTTAAGCTTCCTTATGTATAATTTATTCATTATTGCTATTGGTTTGATCTGTTTTAGTTTTCATTGGAATATTATCATCTGTTATAACTATTATAAAAGGAATCGCTTCCAATAGATAATAGTGTTTGGAAGTCTATATCTTTTAAAAACACTTCAAATTTTGCTAAGTTAACTGTATGTACATTAAACTTTATTGCTTTTACTGCAAGTGCACTTAATCCCAAAATTAAGAGACAAGGTTCAGTTTCTAGCATCCTAAGCTTGCTGCTATTTACTAGTAACTTAGTATAGTTTCTAATGTACAAACTTAGTATTTAGTTTGCCACTATTTTTGTCATTCAGTCCCAAGTATCTTAGTGATAATAATTACATTTTTTAAATGAAGGTTTTAATATATTTTAGATTTTCGCAGTGTAGTAGAAGAACTTATTAAGATTAAAAAAAAATATCTTCACAATATAATACATTTTTCATGGAACCCAAAAGAAAATGTGCTAATTTAAAAGACCTTTATGGTGAAAGAGCTAAACGTCGCCAAACTCTTTATCGAAAATATATGCCTACTAGACATGAGGAATCTCTTTTGGGTATTTCTGCATTAGCTTTGATAGGAGTTAAGATTCCTTTTGAGATTATGGATCAACAAGGATAACATGTGGAGAATTCTTCTTCGGGAGATTATTCGAGTGGATTGTTTGATGCTAGAGTTGATGAAAGTACAACAAATGTTGAAGCGATCACTATTTTTATTAAAGACAAATATGAACCATTGCGTTACTTTGTGCATCCTGAAGTTTTATTTGAGAAAAGCAACTACAAAACTTCAAAACAAAAAGTCTCTTCCTCAAAATTTTCTTCACATGCACAAGAAAGTCAAGGCAAACGAGAAGGAGAGCTTCTCTATTCTACATCATTAGGATTTTCTGATCACTAAGATTTTCAAAGGACTAAAATTAATAAGGTCAAGAGAATATTGCTTATTCCTCAAACACTTTTGGTACTATGAAACAAAGTTCATCTCAAAATCCAAGACAAAAGCCATGATCTAACAAGAAACAAGGTGATATGCTGCAGCAAATAGCTAGTGAACCTACTCTTTTATCAGAAGTACCAGATTGCTCATAGTGTGGGGCAAAGAGATTTGAATATGAGCCACCAGATTTCTGTTGCGCATCTGGTGAAATTCATCTTCTTCCTACTGAAATGCCTAGAGATTTAATGCTCTTACATCTTGGAGATTATGAAGATGCTGCTGAATTTAGAAAATGTGTCAGACGCTACACTAATATGTTTTCATTTACTTCCATAGGAAAGCATGCAGATGAATTGTCATCTATAAGACATCACGGTGTCTACACCTTTAGAGTGCAAGGACAGATATACCATTTTATATATCAGTTAGTACCTGTTGATAGTGAAAACCCAAAAAATTTGCAGCTTTACTTCTTCGACACAGATTATGAGACAGTTAATAGACTATCAATCTCAAGTAAATTCAAAGATACTCTTGTGGCTAAGTTTTTTGAATCATTAAAAGTCAATCTGTATTCAACTTTCTTCCATAGCCTACGAGATGTATCTGACTTGGACAGTTACAAAATCATGATGGAATCTAATCCTAATGTTGATCAATGCACTCATAATAAACCAACAGTTTCACAGGTAGGAGTTTTGTGGATAGAATCTGAAGAAAATGAGTAAAACACATCTCAGCATATTCAAGTGTATACAAAATGGCAAACCTCAAATAGTCATGCTTTATTATGGATGCTATGACTCTATGCAATACCCATTAATATTTGTTAATTGAGAACCAAGATGGCATTCGAAGATTGAGCGCCATCCTAGATACACAAAAGCAGATTCCACAAATGTCATTTGTCCTGGAGAACAAATTAAGTCTCCTAACATGATGATCAATGCAGATCAAATAATACAAATCCAAAGAAAATGTAATCTTTAAAATGCACTACATGGATTATTTTCATTCTATTAATTTAAAAAATGAATTCTTATATAAAGAATCCTTTTGATCCTATAGCTTAACTAAGGGGAGAATTTTGTATTAGGTCAGTTGCTGATGGAAAAGATAAGAAATGTAAAATTGTTTCATGTAGAGGATATTATTGCTATAAGCTTTAAATCAGAGACAATGATCATTCTTTGCTTTTACATATTGGAAGATTTCTTCAACAATATGTGGTAGATATATACATTAAAATGGAAACTTCAAGATTGGATTTTCATCATTAACAAGATAACTAGACGTGGTTACGCACTGAGCTTTATCAAGGTTTATTGGATAGCATATCTAAAGGAGAATTACAATCTTCAAATGTCAGAAAAAGGATAATTTTACTTGCATCTTTTATTGGAGGACCAAGAGATATGTGGCGTCGTTATATGAATGCAATGACATTGGTTCAAAAAATATGGAAAGCTTGACATTTTTTTAACCATGACCTGCAATCCAAAGCTTGGCTAGAGATGAAGGATAGACACATACCGACTAATGAACAGGAAAACAGACCAGATATAACTTCTCGAGTCTTCCGTGTAAAACTACACACATTAAAAAATTAGCTATTCAAGAAAAATATCTTTGGCAAAGTTGCTGCTTACACCTATGATTTTTAGAAAAGAGGTCTTCCCCATGCACACTTCTTGATTATTCTCAAACAAGCTAAAAAATGTTCACTCTCGAAGCATTTTATAGAATAGTTAGTGCTGAGTTAACTAATAAAGAAGCTAATCCATATTTATATTCTTTGGTTGTGAAGGATATGATCTATGGACCATGTGGAAAGATCAATCCAGATTCTCCTTTCATGAAAGAAAAAATAGGTTGCAAAAATCATGATCCAAAGGCTTTTATTGAAGCTACAAAACAGTCTCCAAAGGAAAGAGAACTGTGAGAATCCAAGGACATGAGCTCGACAACAGATGGGTTGTACCTTATAATCCATATTTATTATCAAGGTTCAATTGTCACATTAATGTAGAAATTCGTTCCACAGTGCAAGCTGTGAAATATATATAGAAGTATATATTCAAAGGACATGATAAGTTGATCTATCAATTAACTAAGGCAAAAGCTGATGAAGTTATAGATGAAATCAGAAATTTCAAACAGCAAGGTATGATTCTGCACCAGAAGTTAGAAAACTTGGAGTGACTAATTGATAGTTCAATTGTCATATGTTATTTGAGGTCCCCTAAGAGAATTCCTTATTGTTCATAAGTGTATCCATTATTCATCTTTTGTGTTGTCAATTTGGCGGTGTGCTTGTTAAGTCGTTTAGTAAGTCCTTTTTATTTCTTATTTTGCTCAATACTAGCAAAATGCTAAGTTTGGGAGGGTATGATAACTCTAATAAACTAGAGTTATTTTACTTCTAAAGCATAGCATTTTGTTATTTTAATCCAGATTTTTGGTCCACATGAAGTGTTTTTAATTAATTAGTTGCATTTCGTAGTCGCCTACACATTTGCATTTGTTGTAAGTATCATGAATTGTTAATCAATTTTGGTTAATTTGGTTACTTATATAGTTAAGTGTGTTTGTAGGTTAGGAAACGATAGACGGAATTCAAGATTACAAAAGTTCAAGGGTCAAAGTGAAATTAATGATGAATTGAATACTTGAGCTGAAAAAGGTTCGATGTCGCGACAAGGAATTTTGATGTCTTGACATCGAAGCGGAAATTCAATAAGTAATTTTGAACTCAATGTCAAGATGCCAAATATCCTTGTCGTTACATCAAGGCGCATTTGGCTTATGTTATATGGTGTTTTTAAAATTTTTGACCTTCAGATTTTTATTTCTTGACTTGTAAAACACTTAACATATATAGTAAGAAATTGTTAGCGATAATACACATAGTGGGTAGTGTAGTGTTTAATTTTAGATTAGAGTAGATTAGAGTAACTTAACTTTCAAATTTTTAGTTTAATACAAGTTCTACTTTAATTTCTCTTTGGATCTTGTTTTTAATTCATTGCAAGTTTAAATTTTGATTAGATAGTCTTACTAGGTTAATCTTTAGCTACAAGTAGATATAATTCTTACTTGCTTTCTAGTTAAATTTCTTTAAATTCTAGCTGCATTCATTTCAAGTTTTCTTAGACTATTTGGGTTTTTGATACTTTAGTGTTTTCTAGTTAAAATCTTCATTTTTTTGCTTTAATTTCTAGTTAAGTTTTAGTGGCCTTTCTTTTATCAATTCAAAAAGCCAAAAAATATTTAGTTTAAATTTAGTTTTACTTGTAAATTTCATTAAGTGTAAATTAGTAGAAAATGGAATTTATTTGATTTTCATGCTTTTTAATTACTTTAAGAGACAATCAATTTTAGGATTACTTATCTTTCAATTCTAGTTTAGTCTTAGTTAGTCTAGTTAATTTAGATGTAATTTTACTTGCTTTCATTAGTTTAGGTTAATTAGTCTCATAATCTAGTAATCTACTGACATTTATTATTTGTTTTAGTAGAAATAGATTAGTTTAAATCTAGATTTTAATTGCATATTTGGATCATGGTTATGAGTAGAGTAGATTATTTATTTCCTATTTGATTCATCTAACTGTACAAAAATTCATAAATCTCGATACTGACTAGCTGGAAATCTTCATGAGAATGATATCCACTCATCATATATTACTACCAACTCTTTATACTTGCGGAAAACTAGGTAGAGAAAGTGATTTTGTGCAGTTATTAATTACTTGTTTGATTTGAATTGAACTCTACCTTGGGAACACAACATCTATCTAAGTTTCCTTTTTTTTTTTCAAATTTCTTTTGTGTGGGTTGACTCAATGCAAGAACCAGGTGACAAGCTTATAAATGTCTTATATTTTATGTGTCATTTACCTCAATTTCATGTAATGCAAGTAATAATTGAGTGAATTATGAGTTTAATTGTTTTATTTTTAGTTGTGTAGGTTTGGAATGTAAAAGGAGTCAAAAGGATCTAAAAGTTGGAGCAAAATTTCCACAAGGATGGAAAACGTACACCGGCGAGAAGTGAACTTCGACACTATTTGATACTTTGAGCATAACTTTCTTTTCTGAACTCCGATAAAGTTGATTCAAGATGCGTTGGAAAGATAAGAAAATGGAATAAAACTTTCACGTTTTGACTTTTCTCAAATTCTTTTAGGATCAAGAACAAAATCTAGGTGGAATATGCAATAGATGCTCTAGAAGCGCACATGCGCGAGGCATCTGCACACTTGCATGTGCGACACAATGTACTCTAGGAAAATATATTATTTTGACTTCCTATTTTGTTCGGTTGGACTCCTTTTCATGGGCTTTCACGTTTCTATCATTGGAGAGGGGATTTTAACCTAATATCCCCTATAAATACCCCACTGAAGGGAGAAGCTAAGAAATATTCATTAGGTAGGGTGATACATTTTATTTCATTAAAGTAGATCATTAGATTAGGGTTTTACTTGTCAAGATGTCAAGCTTTATCAACCTTTCGTTCTGGTTACTAAATTACTGAGTTTGCTTTCTTTATTCATATTCAATTCAATTCTAGCTTTATTGTAGTTTGTAGATTAAATTTAATCTTATTGCATTTACTTTTTTAGTTTATTAATTGAAGTTTGATTTTGTTGAAGTTAATGGCTTTCTTAGATTTAATTAGTTTTTGTAATTGTTCTTATTCTTAATCTTCTTATCGGCTAGAATTAATTTTGTTTTAAAGTAAACAAAACCATTTTAATTAATTTTTCTAACTAATAAATAGGTTCGTGAATCCTAGTAATTGTTCTATAGTTCTCGTGGGAACGATCCTTACTCACCCAATCTATAAACTCACCTCGTATCCTTGTGAGCGTGTGAATGTTTGTTAGGGTTATTAAGGTTTTTAATTATTGCTTTTTTGTGAATTGGATTACCTAATCTATAATTTACTCGAACAAGTTTTTGGTGCCGTTACCGGGGAATATTCTTGGTAGCAATATTAGGTTTAGCGAGCCTTGTTGGATTAGACTTTATTCTGCTTGATTTTCTACAATTATTTACAGGTGCTTTATGCTTTTAATTTTCCTTTTGGATTTTGCTTTGATATTCAAGCTTTGGTCTCTTTCTTGTAATTTATGATAAATACTCATTCTTCCAAAGAACCACTACATTCCGGTGATTTGAAGATTGAACAAACTATAACAAAAAATCGTATGAAACAACAAGAATCAAACCAAAGAGAGAATACAATGGAGAATCCAAATCGCCATGTCGGGGAGCAAGATGAGGTGGTAAGTAACAATGGCAGTACAGAAGATGTTAATCCTTAGCCCCTTAGAGATTATGTGATACCAAATTTTGAGGGGGCAAGTTTGAGCATTGCCTAACTGCCCATACAACCAAATAACTTTGAGATCAAGCCTATCTTAATTCAAATCCTCTAAACCCAGGCTATGTTTGGAGGTGAGCCAACCAAGGATCCCTATACACATTTGGTCAATTTGGAAGAAGTTTTTGACACATTCAAATATAATGGAGTGCAGAGACATCCTGATTGTATTCGAATGAGAGCCTTTCCGTTTTTGTTGAAAGATAGGGCAAAGGCTGGGTTACAATCATTTGAGCAAGGTACTTTCACTACATGGAATCAATTGGCTCAATAATTTTTAGCCATGTACTTTCTACCATCGAGGACTGCAAAGCTCCGCAATGACATTACTTCATTTAGGCAAATTACTCGGGGAGGTTAAGTGAAGCATGGGAATTACTTAGGAAGTGTCCACATCAGGCCATTCCATTGTGGGTACAAGTACGACTATTCTATAATGGATTGTTTTCGGAGACGAAACTGATTGTTGATGTAAGCACATGAGGCACTTTCCTATTAAAACTCTGGAAGAAATACAAGAATTGTTGGAAAGAATGACATCAACTTATTACTACCATGGCACAAGCACTCCTTTGGTTGGACAATAACTGCAACAACAAGTGCATCAAGTCAATGCCCAACAGGGACGTATGATTAATTTCAATGATGCTTTCTTAGCTCAAGGCAAGGTATGATGTTGAACATGATGACAAATCTGACAAACTCCATTTATTCTACACATCAGGGAAATTTAAATTGTGACTTTTGTGGAGGAAACCATCAGAATGGCTTTTGTGATGTACCCATGTTGCAAGGTGAGCAAGTTCAGTTTGTTTCAAATCAAAATTCAAGGTCAAGGGATTAGCCTAATTTCTACGGTAATACTACAACCCATCTTGATATAACCATTCAAATTTTTTGTGGTTTAATCAGAACAATGTTCAAAATCCATCTTTCAAACCCAACCAGCCATAATCAAATTTTTCCAACCAAGATTCATCTTTAGACAATATCAACCACCTTACCAGAAGAATTTCCAAAACTTTCTGCCTTAACCAAATAACACATACAAGCCTCCATCACCAAGACCCCTAACTGAGAAGCACCCTCCATCCATTTCCTTTTTTCTGTGTACCAAAAAGCCTGCCCACCCCCTTTATGAGCCCATTTCTGATTCTCTCACCCAATCTCATGACAAAAAAAGCAAGCCCAGCAGGCGTGCCTTAACCCATCCCCCTAGAAGAGGATAAGGCTAAGCAGAGCAAAATGGGGAAGCTTTGTGGAGGGAATTGGAAGCTTAGATCAATCCAATGAAGACAATTTAAGGAGGGCATTGGAAGCTTTGTGGAGGGAGCATGAGAATTTGTGAGCTTCTACAAGGAACTTAGAACGTCAATTAGGACAATTAGCTTGGCAAAATAATGAGAGACTAGATAGGGCATTGCCAAGTAACACCATTTCGAACCCAAAGGGATAACACCATAGGAGAGATCATGTACAAATAGTTACTTTGAGAAGTGATTGAATCGTGGAACCAAGGATTGTTGACGAGGAAAATGCAAGAATTGTGGAGAAAAGTGAGGCAAAGGAAAAAGAAGAGTCATCCAAGAGCAGTGATGATCAAGAAGAACCTACCGAAGCTCTTGACCAACAAGGAAAAAGTAAGGACCTGTGGACTTCACCAAGTCAACAGGTAACTATTCCTTCATCCCTTAATGAATAAAAGAGGATGAGAAAGCTAGGAAATTCAAGAAGTTTTTAGAGTTTTTTAAAAAGATTGAGATTAACATTCCTTTCATTGAAGTTATTGAAAACATGCCATACTATGCTAAGTATATGAAATAGATTTTATCAAGCAAGAGGGAGCTAATGGGGGATGAGTTCTTGTGTTTAAATGAAGGATTTAGCGCTATCATTCAAAAGAATCTTTCCCCTAAATTTAAGGATCCTGGCTCGTTTTCTATCCCATGCAAGATTGGAGGGGTGACATTTCAAAAAGCCCTTTGTGATTTGGGGCCTTCATCAACCTTATGCCTCACTCTACTTATAAGAGGTTGAATGGAGGAAGACTGAAACCCATGAATATCATTCTTCAATTAGCCAACCAAAGTGTACGGTAATAAGTGGGAGTGGTCGATGACCTTATTGTCAAAGTGGACAAAATATTCTTACCAGTAGATTTCATAGTACTCAACATGGAAGCAGATGTAGTCATGACCCTGTTAATTTTGAGAAGACCTTTCTCGGCCACTGGAAGATCCATCATAGATGTCCAACCTGAAAATCTACAATTTAGAGTCAACAATGATATTGTGTCATTAATGTTTTTGATTCTTCTAAATTTTCTTTTGAATATGATGATGTTATAAGTGTTGATATTATTGATAATTTGGTTATAGATTTTTACAGGAAATCTGTGAAGGATGATACCAAGGACATGGAAGACATCCATGAGGGTGAGATGGAGTCTAGTGAACAAGAAAGCACTCAAAAGGAGGAGTTGGAAGAAGTTGTAGAAGAAAGCAAGTTGAAGAGTAAAGGTAAAGGGAGGTCTCTGACCAATGAATCTCCCAAGTTTGAACTTAAACCACTTCTCATCTCAAATATGTTTTTTTTTTTTGGAGAACATGATACATATCCTATCACTGTGAGTGCTTTACTTTCAGATATTGAATTAGGAAAATTGATCTTTGTCTTGAAAAAGCATCACGAGGCAATTGCTAACATCTCAATGGAGCATTGAGAATATAAAAGGAATAAGCCCTTCAGTTTGCATACATAAAATACTCCTTAATGATGACTACTACAAGCCTATCATTGTAGTATAGTGGTGAGTATTCCCGCCTATCACGTGGGTGACCCGGGTTCAATCCCCAGCAACGGTTCTAAAAACTTAATGCCTTATACACCTAGTTATAAATTAATAAAGCACCTAAATCCTACTATTAACTAGGTGATATCCCGCAAGTATATGGTTGTCAACTAGTAGTAAAGGGAAGTAGGGGTCATACCCACAAGAATTGGCGATAATTACTAGTTATTTGGTTAGATTACAAGTTGAAGCGATGGATTAAGAGAAGATATTTAACTGAAACTAGAACTAATGGAACTAAAGAAGTAATTTAAAGTAAAAATTAATCACTAAGAAAGCAATTAAAAAGGAAGTATCTTTAGAAAGCAAATAAAGGGAACAATTAAAATGAAAAACATATTAAGCAAGAAATTAGTTACTCTGATCTAAATTATTCATTATCCCTAAGCAAGTACAATTAGAGAAAGCCCATAATCTATTCTAACAAAGCATATAAAAAGAAAGTATTTTTAAAATGAAATTAACTAACCTAAACTACAAATTCACTCAGAAAGCACAATTAAGGAAAACTCATTAACTAATCTACCAATTAAACTAAGAAATCAAGTAAAGAAAGCAGTTAAATGAAAAGTCCATAAATTAATTTAGGCTTAATTATAGTTTACCCCCTGTAAATAGGAGATAGTTACAAATTACCCCCTATATTTATTTTATATGCAAATTGCCCCCCAAAAGTAAATGAAGTTAAATTTTCATTTAAAGCGAGTAGTAAAATGTCATAATTGCTCTCATTAAACCAACATAAAATTAGGGTAAGTTGCACTTTGATATCTGATTTTATTTAATAAGCAATTTGTTATTTAAAAGTAACAACGTTTTTTTCCTAAAATATTATTGAAAAAAAAATTATTGCTTCAATATTAATTGTATGGAATTAGTTCACTATTTATGTTATCTGCTTTGCAGTCATTTTTAGCATGTCATCACATACTTATTCCATCAACATTATTTTATATATAGACTAAACTATTTTATTTATTTAGTCACATTATTTTAGTTTTCTTATTTTTATTTTCTATATTATCAATAATTAATTCATCATTTTATATTTAAAAATCACATTATTTGAGTAAATATATTACGTTGAGATATAGTCAATATATATTTTAAATAAATTTAGAAGATATATTAGTTTACTAGAAAAAAACTTAGAATAATAAATTTAGTTTATTATCATTGTCAAATTTATGAGAAGAATTTTAGTGTAAAGAAATTCATGAAGTGTAACTAAAAATATGGAGGGCAACTATGACATTTTACTACTCTCTTTAGATGAAAATTTTAACTTCATTAACATTAGGGGGTAACTTGTAGATAAAATAAATACAGGGGGCAATTTGTAACTATCCCTATTTACTGGGGGGCAAACTGTTTACAATTAAGCCATTAATTTATCCTAATTAACCAATCTAAACTATGAATTACCACTAAGGAAGCATAACTGAAGGAAACCCACTAACTAATCTAACAATTACACTAAGAAATCATGAAACAGAGCAAATATATGAAAGTAATTAGACTAATTAAACTAAAGAAATATGAAATTAAAGTTTAACTAAAAGAGTTTTAACATAAACAAGGAACTTACCACTAAAAGGCTTCAATCTTTAGCTAGGAAATTGTGATTACAAGAAAAAGAAATACTACTCTATTCTAATATAAAAAAATCCTCCCCAAATGGGGAGGAAAAAGGAAGAAAATTACTTTCTAATATAGCCTACCTCTACTAGCTAAGTTATCCCTCAAATGAGGTTTAAAAGGGTTATATGTAGTGCTAGGGTAGTAGGATAATTGTGCAGCAAAAATCATTCCCAAACAAAGTCATTTTTTGCTCTATCCGCCTCCAAATCGTGGTTTGGAAAATCCATATCCCGGTGGATTAGGAAATCCAATATCGCGATTTGAGCAGAAACTTTTGAAATGCAGCACTTCACAGTTTTGCTTTGAAAATCTTAATCCAACGTCCGATTGATGCGCCATTTTTTTTCGTACGACCCTAACACATAGGAGAACATTATTATCTATAATAAACATTTAAAATAAAACCTCAATATATAAATAAGATTCTCATAAAATAGGCCAAAAACAAAGGACAAACAAAGACGAATGAAAACTTAACTCCCAAAGAAGTTAAGTCAAAGACACGACACAACTCTATACACAAGAACCTAATAAAGTATGCTAATTAAGACCTAAATAAGTACTAAAATACTTAATAAATACATAATACCACATTCTAACACATAAATGGAAAATAGACAGAAACACACATGAAAATACTAAAAATGCTTGAAACTAGTAGCCAAACCTTCAAGTTTATTGTACATATAACTCTAGTTTCCTAAAGTTATCACTAGACAACCTCAAAGAAGGTTAAACCCCACAAAAACTAGTTTGAAAAAGGCAATTAAAAAGTAGGTTTTGAAATTGTTCGATGCCGGGTCATTTTATCCCATAAGTGATAGTGAATGGATGAGTCCGACTCAAGTAGTTCCAAAGACAGAGGGGATCATAGTAGCTTTAAATCAGAAAAATTAGATAATTCCCTCTAAATTTCTGATGGGGTGGCAGATGTATAATGACTATAGGAAACTTAATGAATCTACTAGGAAAGACCATTTTTCTTAGTCGTTCATTGATCAAATGCTTGAGCGCCTATCAGGACATGCTTTTATTACTTTCTCGATAGTTATTCAGGGTATTTCCAAATAGTCATAACCCCTGAAGATCAAGGGAAAACCACTTTTACTTGTCCATATAGAACTTTTGCTTACAAGCGTATACCTTTTGGGTTGTGCAATGCTACTACCATATTCGAACAATGCATGTTTGCTATTTTCCATGACATGATTGAGGAATTTATTGAAATTTTTATGGATAACTTAGTATTTTTGGTGTTACTTATTCTTTGGATTCATGTTTGGATAATTTTGCTTGTGTTTTGAAAGGATGTGAGTCAACCAACTTGGCACTAAACTGGGAAAAATGTCATTTCATGGTAATGGAAGGGATTGTGTTAGGCCATCGAATTTTTCCTAATGGTATAGAAGTAGACAAGTCTAAGGTATATGTCATTGGAAAATTACCCCCTCCTATTAATGTGACAGGGATGATGAGTTTTCTTGGTCACGTCGATTTTTACTTTGATTTCTAGCCCTTTATGTACTTTGTTGCAAAAAGATGTGCCTTTTTATTTTAATGATTAATGTTTGTCTGCTTTTAATAAATATAATGAAGCTTTGATTACTACACCAGTCATAGTCGCTCCAAACTGGAATTTGCCTTTTGATCTAATGTGTGATAAAAATGACTATACCGTCGGAGTGGTTCTATATCAAATGAAAGATAAAGTTTTACATGTTGTACATTATGCTAGCTATACCCTAAATTAATCTCAAGTGAACTCCATTCTACCACTGAAAAAGAGTTGCTATCAATAGTATTTGTATTTGATAAGTTTAGGTCATACCTCATAGGCAATATGGTGATTGTTCATACAGATGACTCGATTCTTAAATATCTATTGACTAAAAATGATGCTAAACCTAGACTAATCAAGTGGATTTTACTTTTGCAAGAATTCGATTAGGAAGTGGTAAATAAAAAGGGAGTTGAAAATACTGTGGCAGATCACCTTTCGAGGTTAGAAGGACCAATGGCAAAGATCGGTGAGGAAGTACCCATTAATGATACCTTTCCAGAGGAGCACTTAATGAGAGTGGATTGTAGCGCACCTTGGTGTGTGGATATCGTTAATTTTCTCGTGGCCAAGGTGATTCTATCCACTATGGATTTCAATCAATGTAAAAAGTTCCTTTCGGTGATGAAGTATTACATTTGGGATGACTTTTATCAGTATCACCGCTAAAAGGATCTTGTGATTCTGAGATGCATGTCGAAAAGTGAGATTCAAAGTGTTCTTTGTCATTGCCATTCTTCACTGGTAGGAGGGCACCATGGATCCCAAAGGACGGTAGCAAAAGTCCTTCAAACTGGACTCTTCTGGCCTACATTTTTTTGGGATGCAAGAGACATTGTGCTGTAATGTGATGAATGTCAACGTACCAGTAACTTTTCTAGAAGAGATGAAATGCCCTTGAATAATATCCTAGTTTGTGGGATTTTTTATGTGTGGGGTATTGATTTTATGGACCCCTTTCCACTATCACACAATAATAAATTCATTCTTGCAGTAGTGGATTATGTGTCCAAGTAGGTGGATGCAGTGGAACTACTAACCAATGATGCGAGAGTAGTGGTGAATTTTGTGAGAAAGAACATTTTCTCAAGGCTTGGTGTCCCGCGAGCTATCATAAGTGACAAAGGATCGCACTTCCAAAATTCCTTATTTGAGTCCGTCTTGTCCAAATATGGCATCACCCACAAGATAGCCTTATCATCATCCACAAACTTTTGGGACAAGTAGAAGTATCAAATCGGGAGTTGAAGTGCATTCTTGAGAAAGTCATAAATTCTTCCAGGAAGGACTAGTCGAAGAAGCTTGATGACGCACTATGGGCATACAGGACCACCTTCAAGACTCCAATTGTGATGTCTCCTTACAAAATGAGTTACGGTAAGGCTTGTCATCTCCTAGTTGAAATCGAGCACAATACATATTGGGCAATCAAAAGTCTCAACTACGATTTGAAAGAGACTGGGGAGAAAAGGCTTCTAGATTTGAATGAATTAGATGAATTTCGAAGAGAAGCCTATGAGAATGCAAGGCTTTATAAAGAAAAGACAAAGGTTTGGCACAACAAGCATATTTTTGGCAAGGAATTCAAAATCGGGGAAATAGATTTATTGTACAATGCAAGACTCAAATTATTTCCCAGAAAGTTGAAGTCAAAATGGTCCGGGGCATTTGAAGTAGTGCAGACATTCCTGTATGGTGTGGTGGAGCTCAAAGGAAGCCAAGGTGCAATATAATGAAATTTCCTAGTTAATGGTCACCAGGTGAAGCGCTATTATAGAGGAATCGTCAACGAGGAATGGCAAACCGTTCACTTTGTTAATTCCTAATCGCACGTGCCAAAGTCAAGCCTAAGACAATAAGCAAGGGCGCTATGATAACTCTAGAAAACTAGAGCTATATGTATCCTAAACTTAAAGATTTGGCTACTAGTTTCGATCATTTTTAGTGTTTTCGTGTGTGTTTTTGTCTATTTTGCACTCATTCATGTGTTAGAATGTGGTAATATGTGTTTATTAAGTGTTTTAGTACTTATTTAGGTCTTAATTAGCGTATTTTATTTGGTTCTTATATATAGAGTTGTGTCGTGTCTTTGACTTAACTTTGTTGGAAGTTAAATTTTCGTTCGTCTTTGTTTGTCATTCATTTTTTGGGTTATTTTGTGAAAATTTTATTTATATATTTAGGTATTATTTTATGTGTATATTATAGATAATAATATTCTCTTATGTGTTAGGGTCGAATGAAAAAAAATGGCGTATCAATCTGACATCGGACGATGATTTTTGAAGCAAAACTATGAAGCGCTGCATTTCAGATGTTTTTGTCCAGATCATGATCTCAAATTCAGATCGCGATCTGGAGATGGATGGAGCAAAAATGACTTTGTTCGGGGCTGATTTTTGCTGCACTATTACCCCACGACCTAGCACTATTTATACCCCTTTTAAGCATCATTTGAGGCATAGAAGACCCATTAGAAACCCAATAGAAGTAGGTTAGATTATAGAGTAATTTTCTTCCGTTTTTCTCCCTATTTTGGGAGGGTTTTCTTAGATTAGATTAGAGTAGGATTTCTCTTTCTTGTAAACACAATTTCTTATCTAAAGATTGAAGTTTTTTAGTGGTAAGTTCATTGTTTATGTTAAAATTCTTTTAGTTAAACTTTAATTTCATATTTCCTTAGTTTAATTAGTCTAATGACTTTCATATATTTTCTCTCTTTGCACGATTTCTTAGTGTAATTAGTTAGATTAGTTAATGGGTTTCCTTCAATTATGCTTCCTTAATAGTAATTCATAGTTTTAATTTGTTAATTTGGACAAATTAGTTTATGGGCTTTGCATGTAATTGATTTCTTTACTTTCTTTGCCAGTTTAATTGGTAGATTAGTTAATGGGTTTTCCTTAATTATGCTTTCTTAATGTTAATTTGTAGTTTAGGCTAGTTAATTGCTTTTTAAAAGTGCTTTCTTTTTACATGCTTTCATAGAATATTTTATGCGCTTTCATTAATTATGATTTCTTAGTGGTAATTAGTAGTCTAGATTAGGTAATTGCTTCTTTAAGTTATTTTTCCTTTTAATTGCTTTCTTTTCTTAAACATGCTTTCTTAGTGTTAATCTTTACTTTAATGTAATAAATAGTCTTTAAATTGCTTTCTTAGTTCTTTAGTTCGAGTTTTAGTTAAATCTCTTCTCTTAATCAATCGCTTCAACTAGTAATCTAACCAAATATCCGGTAATTATCGTGGACCAATCCTTGTGAGTACGATCCTTACTTCCCTTTACTACAAGTTGACAACCGTATACTTGCGGGATGCTACCTAGTTAGTAATATGATTTAGGTGCTTTATAAATTTATAACTAGGTGTGTAAAGCATCACGCTACTGGGAGGTTTTGAATGGAAGAAAATGGAAAAAAAAAATTTGGGATTGGGGAATTATATTTATTTATGTTTTTTGGTTGAAAGAAAAGAAGGTTGGAAAATTTTGAGAAAGAAGAAGAAAAGCTACATAAGTAATTGTTTCTGCCTGTCGATATCATGATCTAGGTATTCTAGGTCGGGATCTGGACTGATCTTGAGATTGAGATCTGGGTGGAGTTGAGATCGCGATCTCGACTTGGATGAAAATTAGCCTTTGCAGAAATTTGAGTTCCATATCGTGATCTAGAATTTGAGATCGCGATCTGGAGCTGAATGTATTTTAAACACTTAGCCAAAATTTCTCCATTTTTCATTACTTTTCTCCTTTTCCCTAATGCACAACCTACAAACACAAAATTAACAAGTTAAGATGACAATTTCCCTCATTCTTTAGCACCATTTATTCAATTCAAATATTTATATTTTTAGACTAAAATTCTAACCTAATTCAAATCAAATTACTCAAAATCAAACTAATTAAAAATCACACCAAAAGAAAACAATAACAACTAAATTAAAGACTTGGGTTGCCTCCCATGAAACGCTCTTTCATAGTCACTAGCTTGACGATGGCATGGGCGTTTATTCCAAGTACTTGAGGATCATGGACCCTCCTTTCCCTTTTGGTTTCCATGGAAAAAGATTGATGCCTTTTTCTTTATGAGTAAAGCTTGATTCTCAGTTTTTCCATGCACAAGTCCTTTCTTCCTAGCCTTAGCCATCGCTAGTGCCCCAATTAGCATCTCCAATTGTTTCTCAAACCATTTTCTTATCTTTTTGTAACTTTTCAACTTCTTGATATCACTATTTTGCCGATCCTTAGCAAAAATCTCTTTTTGATCATTCGTCAAATCACATCCCTTAAGATCACATCTAGATACAAATTTCCTTCAATTCATTTCTTGGATCTTCTTTTATTGCAAACACTTACTCGAGTGAATTGCTTTGGTTAAATTCATTTTACTCTTCATTTGACCTAGCAAGGAAAGAATTAAGAGATTGGTTAGCACATTTTTCTTCAACAATGGGAATATTGTCATTATATTCAAACACATCAAAATTAATTGATTCATTTTCAACTTGTAAAACTAACTTCCCTTTGTTCACATCAATTAATGCATGCGCAGTCGACAGGAAATGCCTCCCTAGAATGAATAGAATCTCATTCTCTTCACCCGTATCTAGCACAAAGAAATCAACGGGGATACCAACTTTTCAACTTGTACAAGCACATCCTCCAACAAGCTATATGGTTTTCTCTCAGATAAATCCGCCAATTGGAGTGTGATATTAGTTGGCTTGACATTGTTGATTCCTAATTTGTCATAGATGGCCTTTGGCATAATATTTATGCTTGCCCCCAAATCACAAAGTGATCGATGCCACGTTTTTCCTCTAATATTCACCGGTATCATAAAACTACCGGGATCTTTGAGTTTAGGGGGTAACCGCCTTTGAACAATGGCACTACACTGGGCATCAAGGCATTCCTTCTCATCATCATCCCACTTTCTCTTTCTTGCCAAAAGATCTTTCATGAAACGAGCATAGTTAGGCATTTTGGTGAGGACACCAACTAAAGGCATGTTGAAATTAATATTTTTCAATATATCCAAGAAGTTGGTGAATTGCTTCTCTTTTTCCCCCTTTCTTGGATCAATGAGCCTTTGAGGGAATGACACTTTTATTGATGGATCTATCTTCAAAGGTTCCTCCACATGCTTCTTCTTGGATACCTTGATCTCATTCTTTTGTTCATTCTTGTCTTCATCACCAACACTTCCCTTTCATTCTCAATTGCATTAAACTTTTGTTCCTTGCTTTCTTCCTCTATCTTTTTTTTCTCCTTGGGTTAAGACCACTAAATCTTTTCCACTCCGTAGGATTATGGCATTGCATTGCTCCTTGAGATTTGGAATAGTATCACTCAGAAATGCCCCTAGAGGCCTTTCATTATTCAACCTTGCCAATTTCCCCAATTGAATTTCCAAATTTCTCATCGAAGCTTTCAAATTCTCAAATTCTCTCTTATGTTCTTCTTTTTTTCCTTTCCAACTCTCTTCTCATTCTCGACCTCTCTTTTCCAACCATCTTCACACACATTCTCTCTTGGAGCATATTGGTCATGATACATAGGTTGGGATGAATTTGTATTTTGGAAAGGAGGTATTGGTTGTTGGTTTGAAATGAAGGGTTAGAGAAAGATTGATATGAGTTGGTTTGAAAATTTCTTTGATGTGGCGGTTAATAAGGTCTAGGTGAAGAACTTGAAGCTTGATCGTGTTGGACATTTTGAGGTAGGGGAATTGGTTGATAAGGAGGATTGGATTGATTGGTGGTGTTGCTCCATGAAAAATTACGGGATGATTCGTCCAAGAGAGATTATATGTGTTCCCATAAGCTTCGGATGGGTTCCTTGGAAATGATGATTGATTAGACAGATAATTGAGTTGCTCATTGGACCCATAAGGCATTTCACATTGGCCATTTGCATGACCGCCTCCACAAAAATCACATAACATGCTTGGTTGGGTTGGAAAAGAAGACATTGCATTCACACTACTTGGTTTCCCTAAGTTCTTCAATGCCTTTGCAACGTTGCTCATCACATTCATTAACATACTTTGTTGTGTCAAAAGAGCATCTTGCATGTTCAAATTCAATACTCCACTTTGTTTATTAGCTTGATTGTCTTGGTGTTGAGCCACTGGTGGAGTCATCGATCCATGATAATAATGATTGTATGCCATCTTATTGAGCAACTCTTGAGCTTCCACCGGTTTGGAACCATCGTTGGAGGCATCCACTATGGATTTTGTCTCTTGAGTCAAATCTTTATGGAAAATTTCGATTTGAAGCCAGGCAAAGGAGCCGCTCCCAAGCTTCTCCTAAGCTTTCACCAACATCTTGCTTAAAGGAGGTAATTTCATTTCTCAATTTGGCGGTTCTTGTAGGTGGAAAATGCTTTGCCAAGAATTCTTGAGCAAGTTGATTCGAAGTGGTAAACATTCATTGGGCGTGAGATTGAAGCCAAGATTTTGCCCTATCCCTTAGAGAGAAAGGAAACACCCTCATTAGTACACAATCCTGGTGCACACCAATGAATTTAAACATGTCCAAAACTTCATCCAAGTTCATGAGATGTGTATAGGGATCTTCATTAGGACCAACCCCAAACATTGCATGAGCTTGTAGCATTTTTATCAAAGCGAGCTTAATTTCAAATTTGTTTGCTTGCACGGGCATCCGTGCAATGCCAGAATTTGCCCCATCAAAGTTTGGTAAGGCATATTCTCTCAATGTTCTTCCATTCCCATTCATGCCATTCCCATTTCTATAACTACCTATTCCATTATTTCCAACACATGACCTCTTCTTCATCGCTCTCCATGTTCAAATTCCTTTGATTTTGATTGGCATTTTCCATTTCAATTCTTTTTTGCTCTTGTTGTACTCTTCTAAATTTCCGGATTTTCCTTAACTCTTTTTCCCTTTCCTTGTCCAAGCAAATAAACGGCCATTTATCTCCTCTTATCATGCACTACAAAAACCAAAGCAAATAGTCAATTCAGTGCCAAGTCAATTTCACAAGACAAACAACCAACATAAACAAATAAACAAATAAACAAAATTAACAACTAAATTAAACTAAAATGCTTAATCTACACAACCCGTAAAGCACTTAATATTGCCAAATACCAAGCACAATCCCCGGCAACGGCGCCAAAAATTTGATTGCATGTTCTAGGTAGAGTTCAACTCTAAAAACAAACAAGCAATAATTAACCTCACAAAATCACTCTACTCTACCTCACTTCCGCAAGTATACAGAGTTGATAGTAGTATAGGATGAGTGGGTATCGTTCCCACATAATAAGATTGTTTGGCAAGAAATTACCAAGATTTACGGATCTTTGTATAGTTAAGAAAATTCAAACAACAGGAGATGAAACGACAGTAATCAAAGTCATAATTAAACTCAAGCAATTAAAACCTAAATTAAGTTAAATTATCTACTAAAGCAAGTAAATGGAACTAAGCAATTACGAAATTGAGAAACTAGCTACTACATCCGAATAAAAACAATTAAATAAAAGAACTTAATTCTACTCTAAATTAACCCAAATACGACTAAAATTAAAAAGCAAGTGATTAACCAAATTAAAAAGACTATATAAAAGAAGTTTTGAAAGCAAGAAGTAACCATTTCTAAACCAGAATTTGGAAAGAGTTAAATTGAAATCTAAATATTTTTGAATTTTTAATAATAATAAAGAAACCCCAGTTAAAAATTAACTAGAAATTAATGCAAGGAATTGAGAATTCTTAACTGAAAAGTAATAAATCAACAAGAACCCTAATTTCTCTATGAAACCCTAGAATGAAAGCAAAGAGATTTTCACTAATTTAAACTAGAAAGCAAGTAAAAATTATATCCACTTGAAGCTAATGATTAACCCACTACAATTATCTAATCAAAATTTAAACTTGCAAGGAAATTAAAACTAGATCAAAAAGATGATTAAAGAGAACTTTTCATAAAAAGGAAACTTGAAAGTTAAGCTATTCTAATCTACCCTAAAAATTACTAACTACCTACTTACTCTATTCCTACTTACCTTCTATTACAACTTTAAAGTAGCTTAAATAGTGGAGTATTACATGAGGCAAAATCAGAAATTGCTTTCTAGAATATTACAAAATTGCCCTTACAACTTAAGCCAACAGCGAGTCGATATTGCGATATGGAGTTTGAGATCGCGATATGGACTGCTAAATAACTTGACCTATTCCTGAGTCCAGATCGCAATATGGAGGAATCCAGATCGCGATCTGGACTCTCCTCTCAGCAAGCCTTCATTTCTTCTATAATTGCAAATTTTGGCCCTTGAGATTTGTTCAGTTCAGCTTCCAATCTCTAATTTAGACCTGCATAATATTAACCCAATTAAGCAATTAATTTAGCTAAAATTTTAATAAAAACTTATCATATTTAACAAGAACAAAAATATAAACACATATGAAGGAAATTTACCAAAATCTTCAATTAATTAACCAAAATTCAGAATTTAAACTATCAAAATACTATAATTTAGAGTAAAATAATTCTAGTTTACTAGAGTTATGATGTATATATGTGTATATACATATATAAATACATAATAATGCAAATCCAGGACTGTAATTCTTTAATCAAAAAGTGAAGATAATTCTTGTAAATTATGTTTTATCATTGTATGTAAATTGAAAATCATATTCTCAAGATAAATAATGCCATTTTTCAATTCTTCTATTCTTTCTATATTATCATAATTATTCTTTATTTCTTTTAATACAATTTTAATTAATTCTATTTGTTATCTTCTTCTCTTAATATGTTACATATGTAAATCCTTTTTAATACACCATTTATAGAATTTAACTCGGTAAAAATAACTATTCATGGAATAAATACTTATACCAAAGCATAAAATATCAATTCAACAAAGAATAAAGTTCAATAATCATAAATTAAAATGATCAAAATTTTCTAATTATACTAAAAGCAATAATTTTCTAATATTTATTATTTTTGCAGAAATTTCATCTAAAACATTAAGTAATAGCATTTCAAGTTGATTAATATCAAATAGGAATAAAGAAGAAAATTGATAAAAAAAAAAATTTATGTAAATATTAATAAAATTCTATTGACATATGAAAACTTACAATTCTTGAAAACTTTTGAAGAAGGCAATGATAGAACTCTCAAAGATTCTTTCCGGATCTACCTTCACTCTACCTCACTTTGAATACAAATGCCTTTAAATAAGCAAATAAAGAATCTGAAATAGTTTCTATTGTACAATAATTTATTCTAAGTGGCTGACAAAGGCCATACTCTTATTTGATACCCAATAAAGTATCTGTTTTTTACTAAAACACATTTTGTGCATAAATTTAGTACAATAATTTAAGAATCATGTCAGAATACCCATTAATTATTTTTACTATAGATCCCATTCTATTTAGCAAATTTTGAATAAATTACTACTTTAAAGGTCCTCTTCAATAAATCTCTTTTATTAGGAATTTGATATCTTATCCATTCTAATACTTTATTTAATGGTATATAATTTATTACTAATCGTGGAGCTCTTCTTTCTATTTCAGCTTGATTGTTAACACAAAAAGTTGAGCAACTCCAAGGAGATTTAGAAGGCCTTATTAATTTTTTGTTTATTAATTCATTTGTTTCTTTTTTACAAAATTCCATTAATTCATGACACATTTGAATATGTCTAGTTTTAGTAGATTTATCTTTTTCATTAAATCCTTTAATATAAGGTAATTTTACTAATGTTGTTTTGTATCCCAAAAAGCATTGGGAAGATCAGAACAAACTTGTTCTTCTAATAGCTTAGTGAACAAATCAGAATTTTTTTTTATTTGGTCATCCATAAGTTGTTGATTTATTCTTTCATAATTTATTTCTTTCTTTAAAAATCTTATTTGTTTTTGTAATCTATTTATAGAATGTTTTTTTATTAATTTTAATTCTTTATTATCTCGTTGACTATTATTTATTTGAGAAATTGTATATTACTTTAATAAACTAACATCTTTGGAAGTAGGTGAATGAATAAAAGGAAAATGAAGAATATGACCACGTATTTCAGTTCTAATCCCTTCTTCATCCATTAAAAATGAATATATTTGGGTTATTAAAAATGAGCTAAATTATTAATTAGAATAAAAGAGTTTCTAAAGCGTATATTTTGATTACAAATATGTGCTTTAGATAATTTATATTTAATATCCAAAGGTTCTCCACTTACAGAATATAGTTTTCAGTAGTTCTTTCATAGTATCTGGTAGGAATTAATCCTTCGCTTATACAATTTTGATCAGCTTCTGAGTCTATTAAAGCTATTACTGCAGTTTATAGAAAACTCTCTTTTAATATTAATGTTAATGGGAACATACCATTTTTGGAATTTTATTCTAGAAATTACTATGATAAATTCTCTATCTAGTCTTTCTTGAGAAATAGATAGTTTAGCCTGATTTTCTGCTTCATTTTGTAGTTTTACAGACAAAAGAGAAAATTTTATTTCTACATTTTCTTGTTGTAAAATTTTTATTTCTTTTTTAATTTGATTTATTTCTACTTGTAAATCTTGAATAGAAAATTCTGAAGGTTTTTTAAATCTATTAAATATTTCTTGAAGAATAAAAGGCTCTACTAGAGGCTTTTCTGAATGTAAACTATATCCCTTAATTTTAATAAATATTTCTTTTTTAATTTAGTATCTTCTATTTTATCTACTAAATCAAAGAAAATTTTTTTATTTTGATTTGAAATAACAATAATAGTTTCTTATGAACAGGAACAAATTCCTACACATCCACAATCAGAATGTTCTAATTCATTATTTTCATAATGCATCCAGAAGATTCTTCTTGAATAAAATTAACTTGTTCTATCTCTTCTTCAGAAGTGCTTTCTTCTAAAGCTTCTTCATTTAATTTATTTAATATTTTCTCTTTAGTTTCATCTTCTAATTCTAATAAAGATATTTTCTTTTTAGCATCACAAACTTTTGTAGTATGTCCTGTTATACCATATTTCCTACATACTAAATTAGAGTATGATAAATATTTAGGTTTCTTACTATTATTTGAAGAATTAGATTTTGAATAAGGAGTTTTTGACTTATACTTTGACTTAGATTAAGAAGGCCTATGATAGGAAGAAGAATAAGTTTTAGACTTGGATCCTATATTTCCAGATTTTGAATATTTTTTAGAATGTTTAACTTTACTAGAAGGAGGAGAAAATTTTTCAAAACCAAAATCTTTACAGAATGATCCTAATTCATTCTTACTATGCTTATGATCTCTTTTAAGTTGACTTTAATTTTTAAATACGTACATAATGCTAAAGCTTCTGCATTAAGCATAGTTTATTAGATCTCCATAAGTGAGTCTAGTGTAAGGTATTTCTCCATTAAATTTATCTCTTATTTTTTTGTCTTAATTTTTCTGCAAACAATTTTTTCAATCTAGCTATAAATCTTTCTTTCCAGTAAGCATGGTTACAATTTATCCTAAGGAATACTTTATTAAGAAAAACACCTTTGAAAAATCTAAAATCATCTAATTTTGGACAAGTAAGATTAGCTAAAATTTCATAACTTCTTTCTTGAAAATTCTAAGGTTCACCAATAAAATATTTTGTAATAGCATAAAGTAAAGTTGGGACTGCATCTTGAACTCCACTAGTACTAGCAAGTGGAGTATTTTTGAGCTATTTCTATTTAATTATTGCTGCCTACTGATTCTGTAATCATTGGAACAACATTTTTCATTGCGATCTGAATATAATTTCTTTCTTTTTCTATTAAATAATTATCCCACCAACCGTTCAAGCTTCCTGTAAAATCGGCTATTAATAAATTAATCAATTTGATGATCTGTATTACCCTTGACATTATATGTAGTAGCATACATTCCCATTTCTTGAATCATATTATACATTTGTGATCTATTTGTCCGTCTAAATTCCATTCACAAATTCCCTCACCATTATAAGATGAAAAATATATTGCATGTCTTTCTTCAAACTGCATATCTGGAAAATAAGGCCTTGAATAATTTTTTTTTATACGGCATTCTTTCATTTTTAATACCACCTTTAGTTATTCTATTTATTTCATTTTCTTCTTGCTCTATTTTTTCTTCTAATGATATTATGGCTATTTGACCTTTTTGTTTTTCATCTTTGTTAGTTTTTTGTTCTACTTCTAAATTTTTTAAATTTTCTACCATTTCATCTATTAATTTTTTATCTTTATTTAATACAGGAATATACTTTTCTAGTAATTCAAAGGGTTTAAATAAAGGTTGACTTGGGGAAGCTTTTGGAGGTTTTTTTAAAAGGAGATTGAAGACTTGCGGGGTTTTACAAATAACATTTCTTTTTCTAATTCTGTCAAATGAGAAGACATTGTATTTAATATTTGATTTGTATAATTGTTTTGTTTATATATTTTATCTAAATCTTTTATTGTCAGATTTTTTTCTAAAGTAGTTAGGTCACTTATCTTAAAAGGAGATGCTGTAATAATATTTCCTCTATATTCAAGTTTTACTTCCTCTACTGGAGGATATGAGGAGTTTACCTTTTGAAAAGAAGATGTAATCCATTCTTTGGTAGTAATTCCTAAATATGGCTTAATAAAAGGATTATTTATTTGCTTATTGCTACAATAAATTTCAAACTATTTAAAGAAATCTATATTTAATTTTACTCTTTCTAAATCTTTGTAATATTGCTCTCTAATTTCTTTTTCTTGATCGTCATTAAAATTTTCAAAAAACCATTTTCATTTATTGTTATTTTCTTCACTATTAAAATATTTTCTTGATAAATCCCTATCTAATTTGAATTCTGAAGAAATCATTAATATTTGTTCATGTCAAAATGTATCTGAGATCTTGTAGGAGAAGCAGGGGGACTTGTAGAACTTTTCATATTTTGATATAGAGACTTTGGAATGTTAGGAGTAAATTCTACACTATGAATCTCTATCTTACTAGAGGCTACCTTACCATTTTCTTCTACTTTTTCATGAATACAAGAGGTTGATGTCTTCCTGGGGATAAAAGCAGATGGTCTATCGAATTGTATTTCAACAGATCCATCAGAAAATGCTACTATGTTTGAAATAGTGCTTTGAGGTCTAGGCATAGTCTTTACAAGAACTATATCTAAAAAATTCTATTTTTTAGAGTTTATAATTTTATCCCATTCTAATATTGTTGGAATATGAACATTTGAATTATTTAAATTTGCTTCAAATAAAAGTGTTTTTCCTCTAGGAGAACACTTTATAGTTTTAGGATTTACAGTAATTTTCATTACTTTGTAATATATCCTATATAAAATAGCTAAAGTTCTTGAATTATCAGTAAACTCTAAATCCTAATATCATTAATTGTTTAATAGCAACTTGAACACATCCTATATGTATAAATTTGTAATTATTTTATATATGCTGAGCTAAAGATTGAGGAGAAAATAATGATACAGAATCATGTTTCTTTGATATAGGTATAGTTGATTAAGAATTTTTAATAGAATAATCTTGAACAAAATCAAAAGTTCCTTTTTCATATAAAATATTTATTTCTTGTTTTGGAATAGATCAATTTTGAAGTCTTTGTTCTATTTTAGCTATATTAATTTCTATTTCGTTAATAGTAAATAGAGAATTACTTTCTGAGTCTGTATTAGGCTCATATAGTCTTCTTGATCCTATTCTATTTAGCAAATTGGCCATTATTAATTTAAATTATTTTAAATCTTCTTACCTTTTCTAGTGTATCAGGACCACCTAACGCGACCACCCTACACCTTTCTTCTCGTCTTACAGGCTGACCAACACTTCCAAGGCTGACTAACGCTACACTTGGATAAGATAGAAAATAAGACTCTAAGGAGAGTTAAATCAATATAGACTGTTTGTTAAATAAACAAAATCAATTGGACTGGCTCCGATACAAATAATGCAAACCCAGGACAATAATTCTTTAATCAGTAAGTGAAGATAATTCTTGTAAATTATATTTTATTATTGTATGTAAATTGAAAATCATATTCTCATGATAAATAAAGTCATTTTTAACTTTTCTACTATTTCATCTATTAATTTTTATCTTTATTTGATAAATTTGATGATATGTTTGTCCATTTAAATTTCATTCCCAAATTCTCTCACCATTATAAGATGACAAAGATATTGTATGTCTTTCTTCAAACTACATATGTGGAAAAGAAGGCCTTGAATAAAATTTTTTTTATCCGGCATTCTTTCATATATATATATATATATATGAAAGAATGCATATCGGAAAAGAAGGCTTTTTTTTATACAGCATTCTTTCATATATAAATACATATACATATACATATATGTATACATACATATATGAATATGAATATGGATATTTACATATATATATATATATACACGCGCACATATATATACATATATACGTACACGTATATGTATATATACTTATATATGTGTACATATATACGTACAAACATATGTGTGTGCGTATACATACATATATATATATACACACATATAAACACACATGTGGGCCCCGCAGCCTATCCTTTCATTTTCAAATTTTGAATTTTGAAACCTACAGTCCCCACTAACTCCCTCTTCGTACGCCTACAAGCCCCCTAACTCCCTTCGTCCCTTCCTATAATAGTACCACTAGTTGCCTAACAGTGCACTTTTTTGAACGGCAAAAATGTCATTTCACCACTCTAACAGTACATTTTCCTGCGGAAACCTATACCTATTTTTTACTCCGGCCACTCAGTAGCTAACACTTCCGGCAAAAGGGACCTTATATACATATACACACACACACACACATATATATATATATACTTATGTATATATACATACATATGTGTGTGATGTGTGTGTGTATATATATATATATTTGTATATACATACATATATATATATAGATATACATATATATATGTATATTTGTATATACATATATATATATATTTGTATATACATACACACACACACACAGATATATATATATATATATATATATGGAAATGCTACTTTTTGGGTCTTTCAGTCTAAAGGTTTGGGAACCATGAACCTGAGTGGATTCTAGATTGCATTAGTAAGGCCAAACTCATGCAACATCTAGATTATCTATAGGATAGAGCCTCTTGGAACCCTAATAGGGCACTAGGCACGAGGGGAACGGTAATCCTTGTGTATACTTTTTTTTTTTTACTTTCATAGTCTTTTATTTTCTATTTTTTTACTTTCTTTATTGCTTGTTGTGTCTCATGAGCCCTAGGATAAGAGCCTATGGACAAAGTGTTCTTCTAGTAAAACACTTTCGATTCCCTAATTTTTGCACATTTAAATTGTTGTTCATTGTGTCTCATGTCCCAATTCCAAGAATCAAAATAGTGTCACAGTTTGGGTATTGTAAATTTAAGAGTTAAATATGTTATTGCTCTAGGATTCCTTGTTATATTTGTACCTTTAGATCGAGTCGTAATATTTTGTAAACAAGGTAAACTTGTATAGCTTTTCCTGAACAATTGTATCCTCTTTTCATGTTTGTACTCAAACAGGATTTTCGTTGTATTTTCTTTCTTTGTGTCGACGTTAATTTTTTATTCTTGGGACATTGCATTTCACTTTAGACTCACCCTGGTTTCTAAAGGAGGCAACTTAGATCATGTTTCAATTACTGTCATCATTCATAAACCATAAAGAGAATACCTTTCCGAATATTCCATTATAGGAATAAGCCATCCATTTTTGTGTGGGGTCCATAACACAAAAAGACACGAACGTTTATATTTCTACACTACCAAGGGGTAAGGATCCAAGGTAAGGTAAACTAAAGGCTTACATTGTCTTCAAATGGCTAAGGTCAAAAGATTCGACACATCTTCTTATCCCATATTCCCGAGTGTCTAAGCATGTGGAGAAATCAAATGAGTTCTACTGAATTGAAAAAATTATACTCATTTTTATGCTACATTCCCTCTCTGTTACATTTGAAGTCTTATCAAACTATTATTGAGGGACTGGTGCATGTTTGGACCATAAACATTTAGTCTTTCTCTTTTGCAAACAAGAAATTTATGTTACTTTAGAAGAAGTGTCTGGTCTTTTAGACCTCCCATTCTGTGGTTTCAAGCTAATCTGCCTTACTAAGAGAGAACTTAATGCCTTTTACCAATACGTGGGATTAAAAAAAGTCAAAAATTCTAGGAGGAGGTGAAGCACGAGAGGTATCTCTTTCATACCCATATGATCACTTCGGGGATCCTGCGGGTTTTGTTAAATACTAGTTTGATTTCACTTATAAAATAGAAGAAAATTGGCAACAAGTTTGTGTCTGGGCCTTTGGAATTGCTTTGGCTGGAACTATTCTGTTTCACAGGGAGGATAGTAAAATGTAATGATTCAAGATGTACAAAATGATGGCAATACTGTACAAAATGATGGCAATACTATACAAAGGAATACGAGGGTGGAATTTCACTCTTTTACCAAACATCGTTGCTCATATTTTTATAGCATGCACTAATTGCCAAGATAAAGAAGCATACTTTACTAGGTCTAATTTGATTCTACAAGTATAGGCATTTGAGCACCTAACAAAGAAGCCAGGTTTGACAGGGATCATGGTTGTTTGGAATGGGTTATGGAGTATCGTGAGAGGTACAATTCCATGGATCGCAAGGTACAATAGCTTAGTGGGTCAAGAGATTTCAAGCTTTAAAAGAGAATCAGATAGAGTGGGTTTTAGATTGGACAAAGTAGAAAACACCCGTGCTCTACACGATGCCGTACAAATTCCTTCCACTACCTGGTATGAGTGGAATCATGCCATACATTTCTTTATGAGTAACGAGACACTAGGGACTAGAACAGTGTGTGCCGATAAAAGATTATTCATTAACTCAAAATTCATTCTACCTAAAATAAAGGACTCCTGTCCCATGAAGCCACAAATAGATATGGCATGGGGACAATTGGAATTCAAAAACAATGAAAGAGAACCTAAAAATAGATTCACTCCGGTTTGCACTCCAAGCTATGTGAAATGGATAGTAGAACAATATACTCTGAAGCCTGCCTATGATAATGAGAAAGCACTAATAAATTTGAGAGGTTCCAATGAAGAAACAGAACAGTGGAGATCGAAAGCTAAGGTTCTAGAAATAAAGTTAAGAAGGACTAAAGGGGCTCGAAAGCAATCTTGAGAAGATATGGACAAAGTCAAGAGGAGCAATGGCCGATTGATGAATGAATTTTAAGAGTTACACGATGATACAAGACGCATGCTGAACAGATATTCAGCGAAACTAGTGGCCAGTAAAGTACAGAGATTTTAGGAGCATTTGAGAGAATTGTTGGAATCTCTTGAAACAATAATGAAATGAATGTACTTTTGATGTCTATTCATGCGTATTAATTGAATGAATTTTGTATTAAATCTAGAACTTTATTCTCAGAAAAATAACAGGTTTTGTATCTGGCTTTTCCCCGAAGGACTTGCATCATTCTAGGCCTACCCCTGGCAAGATAAGGGTTCCCTAATAGGACATGCATGTTTTCATTTTGACCATTTTGTAACTCAAACTCTTTTCTTTTACAGGCTCCCTAATGAGGCTACTAATGGACATAACAAAATGAAATGCTAATATAATGTTTGCTCTTCAAATCTCAAGTACCTATCTTAAATCATTGCTTCATTTCACAGAAGCCTTATCTTCACACGATCTCGAGCCCAGTAAACCAATATAAACATGAGTAACTAAGCAAAAATATCAATACAAAATCAGGCTTCAAAATTGGCACCTTTAAGGTTACAAATAGAGCAAATGTTTCCCAAGATCCATAGTGTTTCCAATGAAGTCTCAAACCATAGTTAGGTAATTTCACATTTCCTCGCAAATTAGGGTGGCAATCATCCATCCTGTCTCGAAATCCTAATACTAGTGCAACCAATTCCGATCCTAGACCTAAGCTTGGGCCTACTCCACGGACCATATCATTTGAGTTAGACCTGAATCAGCCAATCACAACAATAAAGGAACAGTTAACCATGCCAGTTGATCATGAGTTTCTATAGAGGATAGACAGTTTTGACGAGTTTATCAAAGAGTCGCAAGGAATGGATAAGTACGAAGGTATAGATTATGATGATCTCTGCTTTTTCCCAAAATGTACAATTCTACCTAAGTTCAAGATTCCATATATTTCCTTGGAATGGTTCCTAAAGTTAGATTTCAAAAGATTCAGGAGATGGTCTAATTTGGCTATTGCATTTGTAAAATAGTATGAGTTCAACAAAGTTTGGTGCCAGATCAATTTGCTTTGTTGTAGTTAAAGAAAAAACCTTTTGAGGAGTTTAAAGTCTATGCCCAAAGATAGAGAATGATAGCAGCAAAAGTGATGCCACCAATGGACGAAGTAGAAATGTTCATAAGATTTTCATTGATGCCCAAGTTCCTCCATACTATGTACCTCTCACAAGTGCCATTAGGAAATCCTTTTCTGAAGTGATTCTGCAAGCAGAAGTTATTAAAAGAAAAACCAGGAGTGGAAAAATAGTAGACGTCTTAGCAATTAAGTTGCATGTTGACTCTCTTTAAAGCGGAGGTAGGTAGAAAAAGCTACCTATAAAGAAATCTAATAAGGAAGTCTCTTTTGTATTGGATCAAGGTTCTTCTACTCAATCAAGGTCTCGAGCCTACACATACAACCCAATCCCTTATTACCCACTAGCTCCATGACCTACTATCTAATTGTCATTCCTTACCCATAGCCAAATTTCTATACCCAAAAGAAGCTACTAATTCCCAACCCAATTATCGAAATCATCTACAAGTCTACCACAATCCTCGACCAATCCTTCCAAACAATCCTACACCAAATTTTCAATATAACCCCTGTCCCGTCTATCAAAATTTTTACCCTAACCCAACACCATCAAAACTAACCGCAATAATAGCCTAGAAGATACAGAGCCTTCACTGATCTTGGCAAATCCCTGGATCAAGTTTATGAGCAGTTGAAAGCAGCTAGAAAAATTGGCGCAATCCTACATAAACTAGACCCAGAGAAAATCCCTTCAAACTATAATTCCCATGCCTTTTGCGCATATCATTTGGGAGTACCTAGACACCATACTGCTAATTAATGGCTTTAAGACATAAGATTCAGGACATGATTGAGGCAGGAAACATAATGTTCAAATGAAGAGAAAGGCAGAGACCTAACATTAACAGTAACCCCTTGCCACAACATCAAATATAGTTGGGATGGTCATGTTGGATGAGGAATTTGAAGATCCAACTCAATTTGTTGTGTCAAAAGAAAATGTGGTTGGAACTACAAAAACGAATCATATCCGATTGAAAAAGATACTTTCTGGAAAAAGAGTTCGCAGGACAGTACATGGAAGATATAATGTCAGGAAAATGGAATAAGCCAAGCAAACTTCCTAAGGGACCCCTCATCTTGGAAGCAGTCCTGCCTATAGCAAATTCCTCTGACGAGCCATTTGTGCTCGACATACCATCTTTTGAGCTAGAAATGCCTAAACCAGTGATCATAGAATTACCTGAACAATTGTCGGTGACTGATATGACTAAAGTGTCTTAGAATTATGCACAGACAGTTATGACATTGGGAGGAAAAATAAATCCTCATAAAGAATTCTCTATCATTACAGGAACTAATACCTGTTATGCGCCACTCTTCCACAATTGTATGAAATTTTAATGGTACTCGGAGGGATACTATGGATAAGATAGACCTAGTCTTGGAAATTGGGTTGGCTCAGTTTTAGGTTACCTTTCAAGTTATATAGGATTCACCGCAGTATACAATTTACTTCAAGGATGATTATGGATACATATTTTAGGGGCTTTGCCATCCTCAGTGCATCAGATGATCAAGTTCATCAGGAAAAATAGGCAAATCATGATTTTTGCCAAGGATGTCCATACCATACTATGTTGGTACATACTACTACCAAGTCCCTTGAAGGTGAGAATGACACTCAACGATTAGGGTATAGAATGAAGGATATAGTTTCAGTCGGTTTGGTTCCCAAAGGAAAGTCACTCATAAAGCCCATGTTGCCTGATCTTGCCTTATGACTACAAAAGAGATGATCAGAGGAAGATATCAGTATGGCAAAGGTTTGAGAAAGAATCTACAAGGTATAACGGATCCCCTTAAGTTGCCATCTCAACAAGACACATTTGTGTTGGGTTTTCACCGAATACCAAAGAAAGAAAGTAGATGAAAGAAAAGAAGGTGACAGAGAAGGAAGGGAAACAGATTCCAATGTACTTTCCACCGCTAAGCTACAGCTTTCCCAAGGTGTCTGAAGTAATCATTGCAGATATGGGACAGGGACAAACTGAAATTGACTTTGAAGAAAGGATGAGCCAACTGTTTATTGGAATGACATCTACTGAAGGGTTTCCTGCTGCATCCACTTTTGTCGCAATTGAAAAAGGGACGTCGAACAATTAGACTGAGAATTATCTTTCTATCAAGAAGGAGTTTCAATTTTTTTTTTAAAAAGCCTTGCACAATATTTCTTTCTTGTTAAATCATATATTTTTCTCTTAATAGAAGAAGCTAATACAAACATATTTGTTTTAGACCTTGAAATATTATGTGGACAGTTAAGGGAGGAATTTTTCTTTCCTTAAGTTATTTGGTTATTTCACGGTCTAAAACAAGTTTAGAGTAGGGCTTTGACTTATCAATTTTATACTTTTGAAATGCAAGCATGAATTGTAAATACATGTCTATCAATGAAAGTCAAGTTATTTTTTTTACTCATTATTGCAATTTTGGTTTATTTTAGATTGTATCAAATTAATGCTTTTGATCCCCAAGATGTCACTATTCTCGAGTCTGATAGTTGCAACTTCAATATCCCTCTCAACCTCGATTCATTACATACTGTGGAAAAGGATGAGAACGATATTGAATATGAGTATATTAATGATCGTATCCAAAGGGACTTTGAACAATATGAGGAGAAACCTAAGCCTCACCTAAAAGAAACAGAAACCATAAACATTGGCATTGAGACAGAGGTAAAAGAAGTTAATATCAGGATTCACTTGAATAAACAATAGCGTGAGAAGTTGATTGAATTTTTGGCAATGTTCCAAGATGTATTTGCCTGGTCATACGATGATATGCCGGGAATTTCGACCAATATTGTTGTTCACAACCTACCGACAGATCCCAGTTGAATGCAAGAAAGCAGAAACCACGTAAATTCAAGCAAAAAATGAGTCTCAAAATTAACGAGCAGATAATTAAACAATTCTATGACGTGATTATTGTTGTTTCTCTTAATCCCATCTAACTATCCAATTTGGTACCAGTTCCCAAGAAGTTAGGGGAAAGCTTGTGTAGATATCAAGATTTGAACAAAGCCAATCTCAAAGATGATTTTCCGTAGCCAATTATTCATTTCATTTTGGACAACATAGTGGGGCATCTTGATGAAATCGCTTCATTTGTCAATTGCTTTGCTAGATATCATCAAATCCACGTTGCAGAAGAAGACAGAGAAAAAATCGCATTTATCACTTCATGGGGAACTTTTTGTTAAAAAGTGATGCCATTTGGACTGAAGAAGTGCTAGGGCCATTTACGAAAGGACCGTGACCACACTGTTCCATGACATGATTCACAATGAAATAGAAGTATATGTGGATGATGACACAGTCAAATCAAAGAAAGTGGAGGATCACTTGATTGATTTAAAGAAGTTTTTTAAAAGATTGAGGAAATATAATTTGAAGTTGAATCCTGCAAAGTGCGTATTTGGAGCCCTAGCTAGAAGACTCCTAGGATTTATAGTTAACAAAAAGGGTATTGAGTTGACCCTGTAAAAATCAAAATATAAGAGACATGCCTATTTCGAGGAGCAGAAAGCTGTCAAGAGTTTCTTGAGCAAGATTAACTTTATTGGCAGATTCATTATACAGTTGACCTCTACTTGTGAGCCATAAGAAGTTTATTCAAACTGTTGAAGAAAAATACACCGGTGGATTGGAATCAAGATTGTTATATAGACACTAAACCCTACTTCTTAGTGCTATCGATATCGGGACAGCCAATAATAATGTACTTTTCAGTACTAGATGGATCCATAGGATGTGTTCTAGAACAACATGACAAATTTGGGAGAAAGGAGCAAGCCATTTATTACCTGAGCAAGAAATTCACTGAATATGAGGCCAACTACTTATTTTTTGGAGTGAACCTGTTGTGGTTTTGCTTGGGCAGCATAGAAGCTAAGGCACTATCTGCTCGGTCACACCACTTATTTGATTTCTCAGTCAGACCCCTTGAGATACTTGTTGGAGAAACCGATGCTGATTGGACGCATGGCTAAGTGGCAAATGATCCTAATTGAGTTTGACATTGTCTACACCACCCACAAGGCAATCAAAGGACAGGTGATAGTAGATCATTTGGCAAAAAATTAGACAGAAGGACATACCAGCCTTTACATACTATACTTCCCGGACAAGAGCTTATGTTTGTGGGAACGATAGAGGATTTGAATGAGGAATATATGAGTTGGAGATTGTTCTTTGATGGTGCATCCAATTCTGTCAGAGTAGGGATATGAGTGGTTTTAGTGTCTCTTGAAGGAAAGCATTATCCCGCCACAAGTTGAAGTTTCCTTGTACCAATAATATGGCTGAATATGAGGCCTGTGTTATGGATTTGAAAATGGCATTGGATATGGATATCATGGATGCAGTTTTCAGTGATTTTGATTTGTTGGTAAACTTCAGTGAAGTGGGTGACTCGTGATGCAAAGATTATCCGTTACCATTGCAATTTACTCAGTTTGGGCAGGCAATTCAATGCCCTGAACTTTATCCATATTCCATGAAGCCAAAATGTTTTCGCTGATGCACTGGCACCCTTTTCTTCTATGATCAATCACATATGCAGGTACAGGAAAAGCTAACACATTGTTATGGATTAACGAGGAGTCTGATGGCTTTCCTTGGTTCTTCAACATGACATCAAGGAGTATCTAAAAATAGGATTTTAACCTCTGAGACGAATACAGTTGCCTAGAATTTTTTGCATTGAATGTCAATGAGATTCTTTCTAAATGGAAAAGTACTATACAAAAGGTCAACTGATTTAAGATTGTTGAGATATGTAGATGCCAAAAAGGCCCAATATATCATGCAAGAAGTACACAGTGGTGTTTGCAGCACTCATATCAATGGACATTTGCTTGAAAACATATCATGAGAATGAGACATTATTGGTCAACCATGGAACAGATTGCATTGACTTTGTTCGAAAGTGTGCAAAATGCCAAATACACTGGGATTTGATAAATGCTCTACCAACAGAACTCCACAGTATGACTGTGCCATGGCCATGTTTAGCTTGGGGAATGGATGTCAATAGTGCTACTGATCTCCCTGCATCGAATGGACATAGATTCATTTTGGTTGCCATTGAGTATTTCACTAAGTGCGTTGAGGCTAAATCATACAAGCATGTATAACCAAGAAAGAGGTAGAAAATTTCCTCAAAAAGAATATCATTTGTCGATTCGGCCTACCAGAGACTTTGGTCACAAACAATGCTAAGAATTTGAACTATGAAATGGTAGATAGATTGTGCGAACATTTCCAGATAAAGCATCAAAATTCTACCATTTACAGACCTAAGATGAATAGAACGATGGAGGCTGGCAATAAGAATTTGAAGAAAATCATTCGAAAGATGGTTGATGCGCATCGAGGTTGGCATGAAAAGCGGCCTTATGCACTTTTAACCTACAGAACTGGCATCCAAACTTCTACTAGTGCAACATCCTATTCTCTTATGTATAGAATGGAAGTGGTCTTACCTATGGAAGTGGAGATTCCATCACTACGTATTCTAATAGAAGCAAAGCTAGAAGACGTAGAATGGGTTAAAGTAAGCATGAGCAGTTAGCCCTCATTGACGAATAGAGATTAAATGCTATTTGTCATGGACAATTCTATTAGAAGGGCATGGCTCAGTGTCTACCGCAAAAAAGGTCTAGCCTAGGCAGTTCGAGGTTGGAAATAAGGTCTTGAAGCGGATCTTGCCTGTTCAAGAAGAGGCCAAAAGAAAATTTGCACCCAACTGGCAAAAATCGTTCATTATGAAAAAGGTAATACCTGGTAGAGCCTTAATCCTCATGGAATGGATGGTCAGGTATTCTCCCAACCGATTAACGTAGACACAGTAAAAAGGCTCCATATTTGGCTTTGAGAATTTTGTTTTCAAAATGTTGCAAAGAATAGGCCGAAGATGGACTTTCTTTCTTTTCCCTATATACATTTTTTCCCTAGTTTGCCCTTTGAGCCTTCAGAGAAACTTTTTGATTGGCAACCCCCTGAATATCGCTCCCCAAACGGGTAAAATTTTTAGAAGTCCTTAGTCGAAAGGGTTGATTAAGTTAAAGCTAAATTTCAACAATATTGGGGAAAATTTTATTTTTTGGTACAGAAGTAATATAATATATGCAAAAAAAAAAAAACAAAAAAACAAAACAAAACAAAACAAAACAAAAACAAAAGAAAAATAAATAAATAAATAAACAAACAAACAAAAAAGAGAGAGAGAAAGAGAAGAAGCAAAGAGAAAGAGAAAATGCTTAAAGGTTTGTATTTTACACTGAGGCAATTTTCTTATTGAAAAGCGATCTTAGGTTACTTGAACCCTCATATATTCTGCTTTCCCAACCTTAACAATTCTTAAACCCAAACCCGACCTTATTATAAAAGGCGAAATGTTACTGACCTCTGTTCAGTAATTCGAAAGGAAAATTTGAGGGTCAGGTTCATATAATGTTAACCAATCTATCCTAATCAATGAAAAGGAGGATTATCTTACTAATGTCATCTTCTTTTCAAAAGTTACTATTTGAACTTTGTCTGATAATGAGGCACTATGTCAGTGATGATTGGTTGTATTCTCTTCTCTCTATTGAAGGTGAAAACCCATAAGGGTGCCTTTACTTTGAAGAAAAAAAGAAAGATAAAAGGTGAAAAAATACAAAAAAAAAAGGAAACAAACAAAAAAAATAAAAATTAAAAAAAAAGATAACTCTAATGAAAACCTGATAGGGCACTGAAATGGGAATCCAAGTGCAGCGGTCTATCGGTCAAAATCAATGGGGAGTCTGTTGACTATGGTTAGACGGGATTTTCTCCTAGTATTGATCAGTTAGCTATAATATCAAAGAACGAGGAATGTGACATTGAAAGGATCTTGAGCATGGTATGAGGAATCAAAAACTCTATTTTTATCCAAAATTTAGATATTGGTATGAGTATGCACTTTATTTAAACAAAAAGACAATTCGGTTTCAGTTAACCTTTACATTTATATCTTTATTGCATGCATGCTCTTATTTTTCCATCTATGCTATAACAATGGTTTTTCAAAGAAAAATGTAAAATGCTACCAAAATAATCCCAATTTCTATTAGGAGATTTGTAAGTTCAAGATGATTACGAAAGACTCCAAAGCCATATACGACAGACGGGAATAAGTTTCTAAAGGTGTTCAGTGATTACAGTCAAAAATTTCTGCAACGTGTTAATTACTTGGATGTTGTTGCTACACCATGTAATGAAGAATTCAAAAGAATATGACATATCATATTTATATGGTTTGGAAGGGAAACCAAAACTGATGATGGCTGCATTACTTCTTGATTTGATCATTGAATGACTGTGATTGCTCAGTTTTAGTGATCATCTTCCACATAAGATGATACCTTGTTTTATTTCATTAATCTAGCATGGCATGGCATTTCTCTTTTCAGGACCAGTTAAGTAAATACTTTGCCTAGTCAGATAAGCCACTTCAAGAAGTTTTTCCTATCAATGTACATTCTACCATAGTATCTTGCCCACTTCATTACTTTTCTTAAAACAAAAACTCAATCTTGCTAATTGTTAGTCCTATACTCTTAATTTCTAAGTTTCAAATATCTTGTCAATTATTAGTCCCACACACTGTGCTTTTTTTTTTTAAATTTCAATCTCTGTTAATTGTCAGTGGCACACACTGAACTTTCAAATGTCCTTTTAATTCACAGTCCCACATATCAAACTTTTAAATTTTAGTATTGTCAATTGTCAGTTTCATACATTGGATTTTTAAATTCCAATATTATCAGTCCCACATACTGGACTTTTAAATTTCAGTTATTTACTTTCAAATTTCAATTCACAATCTGAACTTTTGAATTTCAATCTTGTCAATTGTCAGCCCCACACACTGGACTTTCTAAATTTCAAATCTGGTTAATTATTAGTCTCACATACTAGATTCTTAAATTTTTCAATTCAAAGTCCCATACATTGGAATTTTAAGTTCAATTTGGTCAATTTTCAGTCCCATACATTGGACTTTCAAAGATCTTTTTAATTTACAGTCCACACGCTGGATGTTTAAATTCTAGTACTGTCAATTTTAGTCCTACACACTGGACTTTTTCGAATGTCTTTTCAATTCACAATGTGACACATAAGCCATTTATTTTATTTCAATCTCAATTTCAATCATTTTAGTTTTCAGTTGTTTAATTCCAGTGTTTTCAATCTAAATACTTTAGAGCATGAACTACATTTGACCTGATTTCCAAAGTGGGATACGTAGGTAACTGAACTGGAGCCTGGACACTATTTTAACCCTTTATGGCTTGATTATTCCTAATCTATATTTTGTTCTATTTTAAAAAAAAAAAAAAAAAGTGTCAATCATTCAAAGTTTGCCTTTGACTTTGTCTGTTGCACTTAAATCTTCTATGTTTTCATTCCAACTTCCACGTTGAAAAAACATAGGAAAATTTGGGCTATGCATACAGATGTAATAGGAATCTAGTGATTACGTTGTGAGGAGCATACCAAGTGATCAAATTCAAGTGCATTATGAACACCCTACATTGAAAGTTGGAGTTACAAACTTAAAACAAGAGCACAAGGTGGTAAAAAGAAATAATGTTACAAAGTCAAAGGCATGGAGGCATAAGATAGGTTTTTGTTTTTTGTAATGATTTTTAGTTCTCATATAATAATGTGGTGGTGGTGACAACGATGGCAATGGTGACAGAATCCCCTACAAGTAGCCATGAATATTTCTCATATCCCAAACTTCCTTTTCCCTCACCTAGAAACATTTTGATCCACCCAATCGGCTGAATAGTTTTCCATCTTTATCCGGAATGTCAATTAGTATTTTTTTTCAAGCTAGTTTGGTCAAAATTCGATATTCTACAATCTTTGTCTAGAACATCTTTGAGCTTCCAACAAAGAGAGGCAAGTTGTAGATACCAAATTTTGACGCGCATTTACTGTTAAATACCAAATTGGGATATTTTTATTTTAATTTTTTGTATTTTTTGAGATAATGTCCCAACTTAACAAAAATATGCATTCTTGGGATGGAGTAACCATTTATGATCACTTTTATAGGGGTAGGGGTGAAATTGTCTTTTTACGTCTAAGTGTTGTTTTCTAATTTTTAAGATTCTTAAACTCAATTTCACTTTTTAAAACATTGCAGCTTGGTAAATTATGATAACTTTTGGAGTCCATTTGGGACAATTTTAAAAGTTAAAATATTTTCGGGCTCAAATACGTGTTTTCTAACGAAAGTCTTTCGAGTGTCCATTTAAGTCAAAAGTAAAATTATGCAATGTTTATGCATTTGTGATCATTATTAGAATGACTTTGAAAAATTGTATTTTCTTCATTTTACGAGAAATCAGAGTAAATTATACTATCAAGTACAAGTCACTTCCAAAGTGTGTGGTCTTGTCAAAACTTTGTCATCGAAAGGCGTGCAAAAAGTAAACGTCAAGTCAGTCATTTTTATTTCATGAAAAGGAGCAATTTACTTTTATTAATATATCTAACAACTATTTAAGAAAAGAGTTGAGTTCCTGTAACACAATCACCTGCTGGTATGTGGAGTTTTTGCTAGTATGAAGTTGACATGGTGGGGGAGAACTAAAGAAATAAGAAATCAATTCTTTTTTTCTTCCTTTGGTCTATGCTTGAACTTCCAAAATCTCTGCCCATGTTTTGATAAATAGTTATCTACTATTTTGAGGTATTTTGATAATATATTTTATGATTAGAGTGTAATGGTTGACTTTCACATGCTGTTAAGCCATTTCTTGCTTGCCACGTTGGATTGGTTGGGAGCTAGCCAAAGTAAATGGCCTGGAAAAGAAACCACCCTTTTAACTCAAATATCTTACTTTTTATGAAAATTATCCCTCCAGTTATTAACAGTAACAAATTATTTAGGGATATGGTAGTCAAACAACTACATGGCTAGAGTGAAATGATTATCTTTTTGGTGGTGTTGTGATCTCCACTCTTCAGTACCACTTTGACAAGTGCAAATTGGAATCATTACCTATAACCAAATTTGAGTACATTAGATCAATTTGCTGTCATCATATCAAGTCTTAGATTTATACTTAATTTTATTCACACAGCGTTCCATCCGTCCAATTGTTTTAATGTTAACAAAATTAAGAGCAGTTTGAGTGACAGGTTCTTTAGATTATCAAATTTGGACCTTCATGATTTTTTTTTCTGGGATTGTGAAAAATGTGTCAGATTTTTCACTGATTTGGTCAGTTTGATTTCACTCTTTTTTTACCAAACTTTAACAAATTTTTAGGGGATGGAATGGGATAGTGCTGGAAGTTTAAAAAAATTATTACCTTTTCTCTTTCTCTCCATCTCAAATTTCTATACAGTCTACACACAAACTTTTTTTTCTCTGGTTTGGTTAGGCTTCACAAAGAAATCTAACGTAATTTTCTATCCCCCTCTTTCCTCGATATTTTTATTTTTCTTAATTGCTTTTTTTTTTTAAGAGAGAATCCAGTTTTTCAAGGGTTCTTACTTAAAGAAAATTTTTTCAGGGTTTCTCTTTGAAATTTTTGGGAAAACTCTTCTTTAATCTATCGACAACAAAAACAAGCAGCCTTTTACCTTTTCTTTTACATCACTTTTATCTTCTTTCCTACCTCTGTTGTCTCCTCTCTTATCGATTAATTATATATTTCTTTCTTGGTCCATCTCTTTTTTTTTTTTTTTGCAAGTATCTTGAGTAAATTGTTGTATTGATCTTATTATTCGATTTAGGGCATATTCAAATTTATATGCTTCTGTTTGTACTTTGAACCATTTCATCATTAATATATTCTCCATTTGGGAAAATGAAGAAGCAAAGCATCAACAAGTATCTGTTTTTCTTTGTCTCTTAAATGGCAAGCCTCTTCTACAAACTACAGAAAAAATTCCTTCTTCCTTTTTCTTTTAAATTTTGGTATTTCTTAATTTAAATATGAACTTTTTTTTTGTATAAAGCTTGGGTTTTGATCATGGTATTTGTTGTTGTACATATGGGGACAAAATGGTAGATTTTTTTATGCAAAAATATTGACAGAGAAATTCCATCCCTTTTAATCTCCTTTATACCGTATTCTTTTTTTTCCTCCTTGCGTTGATCTTGCAACCATTTGTGCTTGAAGATATAATTTTGGGGAAAATATTTTTCTTTTGTTTAATTCTTACTATTTAAACAGAAACAACAAAACAAATATAAAATTATATAAGAACTGAATTTTTAAGCAAATAAGAATCAAATTAGGTTGGTTCAAAGCATATTTAAATATCCCAATGATAATTATTTACACATGCTCATTCTTTTTCCCATGTAATGTCATGGATTCTTCAATATTGTGCCATGATAGTTCTATTGCTGCTGCACTTAAATGAGTTTCATTTGAGTGAATAGAGAAATACAAAGTGGTAAGGTGAAGCAATTAACACCCTAGCAGTTGGCCTGAAATTTTGCTAAATGAATTTTGTAAGCTACAGTGTATTTCTTAGAATTTGATGGGTACACTAATTTGCTTCCCTTTTGTTCGTACTCATGCTTTTAGTAAATCTACAATGAAGTATGGTTTGTTTCAAATGAAATATAGCTACAAGCTCAAGATGAGTGTTGAAACTACATGTACATTATGATTATCAAGTTGAAAGCGAATGGAGTATTTGATTAGGCTAAGTTTTCATCCATTAAGTTCACCATGGCCTCAAATTCCTTAGTTAACTTCGAAAGGAAAAAACAGCTTTGACTCCTAAATAGTTACTGATTTTACCAAATAGAACTTTTCAAATGATGTTTGAACAATATATCAAAAATAATTATTATGAGAGAGCATATTAATCAATTCCCTTACAGAATCTTTATTGTCCTCCTCAATCATTGGGCCTTCTGTATCTTGAGCTCGATATTTTTCTTGCCTTATATGCTTTGGTTCAGTTTGTTCAGGATATATTTTATTTGAAGTTGCTAGAAATGAAATTTTGGAACGTGAATATATTCCTTTAGGTTTGGTTAATTGCATTGGAAATATTTTTTTCCATGTAGCTGGAGTTTTGTCCATCTTTCAAAGTTACCGATTCTAACAAATTTAGAATTTTTTTTCAGGAACTTTGATTTGTTATTCATTTCTATTCCTTCCATTTGGACGTCTTGAGTTTTTTGCCAATTCCATCATTCAAACTCATTTTTAGTACTTTAATATCTTGCACCACATCATTATTTGCAAGTGGTAATTAAGTTTTTTAGTAATTCATTTTTCAAAATTTGCAGTTGTGTAACCCACTATATTGGGGGGTATTTTTTCTTATTTTGCAATTGATTTATTGTTGGATTATGTTTGAATTAATGTGTTTTTGTTCGTCCATACAGATTTTTTTTTTGTATAATTCAATATTTTGTACCAATAGAAGAATTATAATTGTTAACTATTTTCTTTTTAGAGAAAATAGTGGGCACTGCACAACCAAATTTTTCTAGTGTGTGTGTATATATATATATTATAACTACTAATAGTATTATTGTTACCACTACTATATATATGTATTATTACTCCTAGTACTAGTATTATAATGACTATTACTACGAAAATTTTTATTTTGGTCAAGAGCAACTACTGAATATATCCAATAGTTACTCATTAACCAATAGGAACCTGTCATTTGGAATGCAAGGTCCATTTTTCAAAAATATGGACCCTCCACTCAAAATAAAATGTTCATCATTAGTTGAGAAGTAACTACTAGTCCCAATATTTGTTTCTGACTGACATAAAATTTCTCCTACTACTGCTATCTTTTACTGCTAGTATTGCAACTACTAATTCTATTTTAATACTGGTACTGGTTTCTTTTTCTTTATTGCTAAGTAATTGTCTAATTTTTTTTATACTTTTTTTTTATTAATTACGCTTTCCATATTTAAAGTGAACCTTGGAGCTCCTCCAAGAATAGATCTAGATAGTAGCTACACACCCCAATTCTCTCCTCCTCCATCAAACTTGTCTTCCTCATCTCACTTTATCTCATCTTAACCATTGAACCACTGCTAAACCACCACCAATTGACACCAGATCAAAGTTTGTTATATGCAAACTCACTCACACACATACCATTTAGTTGCAAACCCACAATTCCTTGAATCCTCTTTAGCTTGATTCCTTACAATACACGAGTTTTGTCAAGAAAACAAGTACAAATCAACTTGGGTAATTTCTCTCTTATTTCTAGTCATTTCATACCTTCATATGTAAAAAAAAAAAAAAATGGAGAAAGGAATCTTTTTTTTTTCTAGCCAAATTTTATTTGAACCAGGTTTAAACCGGAATCTAAGTTTGGTTGAAATCATTAGTGTTTAATTCTCATAAGTTCGAGTACAAAGTAGTGTTTTTGAGATAAACGTTCTAGTTGCTCGATAGAAATCTTGAATGTTTGTTTATTTATTTATTTTGGATATCTTTTCTTTTAATCTTTTAACAGTCTCAGTCATTTTCTTTTGGTGGTAATGATTATTTTGTAGTCACCAATGAAGAGTATTGGTTCTACAAGCTCAACTAGCACAAAGCTTTATTTATCCTTCAGATCTCATTTTCATGTTTTTTTCTCATGCGTTTTGGACTTTAGATATATAATCTGTAAATTTTTAGTTTGTAATATAAAGTAATTTTGAAAATTAGTAGGTGAATGTTGTAATTTTAAAAAAAAATTGTGCTCAGTGGACAGAATCAAAGTGCAATCAGCTGCACACACACTACTATTGTGCAGCGCCTGTGCGCACGCTCCTGACCGTTGAAATTGAAAAACGGGTAAAATGGAGAGAGTTGCAACTTTTGACTCAGAAGATGTATTTTATGGATTCAAGAGGTGTATTCCAATAGATTTTCCTACACTTCCATCTTTATAAAAGGAGACATTACTACTAATTCAAAAAAACAACAATTCTTATTAAAATCTATCTCTTCGCATACATTGTTCTTGGGGAAGATTTCTGGTTTTTTGCCATTGAAAATATTCAAGAATTTGTTGTATTTTAAAGGTAGATTTCTTTTAAGCCAAAAGCAAACTATTGAGTATAGTGAAGGCAATCAAAACATCAAGGAAAGTGTTATATATGCCTCAAATTCTATTGATTTTGGTATCCCCAATTTCATTAAAACGCTTAATTCCTATTCCACACTTGCCATATTTCTCAACAATCTTAAAGTTTTGATTGTGAGTAACCGTGGAAATAAGTGGTGAGTTTTCCTATCAAAATAATGAACCAAGATTTCATCAAGTTGGATCGCCTTAATGGTACCAGAACAAATTTCAACCAGTGGGAAGACAAAATGATATTTTTCCTCACAGCATTAAAAGTTGCATATGTCTTGGACCCTCATTGCCTGAAATTCCTGCACCAATCGTTGGTGATTCAGAGGAACTCAGCACAACGTGAGAAAAAGAAGGAGCATGAGATCGTTTGTAGATGTCACATTCTCAACACTCTTTCTGATCGTCTTTATGATCTTTTCACAACGGTCAAATCACCAAGAGAAATTTGAGCTGCTTTGAAATACAAATATGCTACACAAAAATAAGGTGCGGTCAAATTTTTTATTAAAAAGTATTTTGAATTCTGTATTGTTGACTCTTCTTTTATTTTGTATCATGTTCATGACCTTCAAATTATTATTTCAAAATTGAAAGATCTTTGTGTTGAAATTTCAAAGTCATTGCAAGTGGAGACAATTATTGCAAAATTACCTTCTAGCATTTTCTTTGGAATGATTATCAAAACAAAATGCTTCATACTACTGAAATTTTGACTATGGATCGAGTTTTGGAACATATGAGAATTGAAGAAGATATTAGAAATCTACATAAGAAGGATTTAGAACATGTTTCAAAAGTAAATTTTGTTGATGAGAATAAAAGTCAAATCACAACTTCTAAAAGAAAGTTTTTTGAAAATACTAATTCTAAGGACAAGTTAAAAAAAAATAGAATATGTTACAATTGCGGCAAGAAAGGGCATTATAAGAATGAGTGCAACTCCAACAAAAAACAAAAGAAAAATGTGCCCCTAAAGCAAATCTTGTTGAAAGAGATGCTGAAATTGTTGTAAGGGTAACTGATTGTTACATTGGTATGATTTTTGAATTAAATGTGGCAATTTGAACTAAATCAAATGATTGGTGATATGACTCTGGTGCAACGGTCCACATCTACAATGATAAGTCACAATTCAAGACTTACAAAAATGTTCCTGATGACTATGAAGTGCTCCATGAGTAATCATGCTTCAGCCACACAGTTGGGAAGTGTGGAGTTGCAATTCAGTTTTGGCAAGAAACTTGTGTTAATGAATGTACTTCATGTTCTAGAAATTAGGAAAAATCTTGTATCAGCCGATGTATTGAATAAGAAATAGCTAAAAGTTGTACCAGAGTCAAACAAAATTATCTTGTCCAAGAATGGTGTATTTGTAAGAAACGGTGATTCTTGTGATGGCATGTTTAAATTAACTATCAATAAAGACAATATTTCTATTTATATTGTAGACTCTTCTTATTCTTTATGGCATGGTAGATTAGGACATGTTAATCATAAATTACTTCATTTTATGTTTAAACATAGATTAATTTCTATCAAAAATAATTTTGAGAAGAAATTATAAACATGCATTCAAGCAAAGATCACTAAGTTACCTTTTCTTAAAATTGAAAGAAATAAACAATTATTAAAACTTATGCTTTCTGATATTTGTGAATTAAAATGATTTTCTAACAAGGAGGTGGTAATAGATATTTCATTACTTTCATTGATGATTGCTATAGATATGTGCATGTTATTTGATAAAAGTAAAAGATGAAACATTTAATATGTTTAAATCTTATAAATATCTTATAAAAAATCAATTTGGATAAGAAAATAAAAATATTGAGGAGTGATAGAGGTGGTGAATATTTTTCTACCGAATTCTCAATATTCTGTGAACAAAATAGTATTATACATCAAACAAGCACACCACACACTCCACAACAAAATGATTTGGCTAAAAGAAAGAATAGAACTTTGGTGGACATGGTTAACACCATGATTCTAAGTTCTGCTTTGCCAAAGAATTTGTGGGGAAAAGATTTATTGACTGCTTGTCATTTACATAATCGAATTCCATCTCTCAACACTAAAGTGTCACCATATGAAATATGGAAAGGGAGAAAACCAAACTTATCTTAAAGTTTGGAGATGTATAGGCTATTATAGAGTCCCGGATAACAAAAGGATAAAGTTAAGTTAGGGATCTAGAGCACTTAAAAGTGTGTTTGTTGGCTATGCTTCTAAACCCTATCGACTATTTGATATTGATTCTAATATCATTATTTAATCAAGGGATGCTGAATTTTTTGAGAATAAATTTCTCAAAAATTCAATTGTGGACGTGGATCCAATTAAAGTACAAGAAATAACTCCAAATATTGATCCTTCTTCTAATACTAAAAGGAAGAAAATTGATTCTCATTCTGACATTAGAAGAAGTCAAAGACAAAGGAAAGAAAAACATTTGTCTTCTGATTTCATATATTCACAAGCTATTGTTTTCTTAGTTGAAGGCAATAGAGATTATTTATTTAATAAGATACCAATCTTATTAAATGTAAAAGGTAATCCTAAATCATTTAGTGAAGTTATGTCATTAAGGGATGCAACATTTTGGAGAAAGGCTCTAAATGATGAGATGGACTCAATATTATCAAATAATACTTGGGTTCTAATGGATTACCTCCTGGTTCTAAACCTATTCTCCTCTAATTGGTTGTAAATGGGTGTTTAGGAGAAAATATGTTAATAATGGATCCATACTAACATATAAAGTAAGATTGTAGCTAAAGGTTTTAGACAAAAGGAAGGAATTGATTATTTTGACACTTATGCACCTGTTACCAGAAGTACATCCATTAGGATACTACTGTCTTTAGCTTCTATTTATAATCTGTGTGTATCAAATGAATGTTAAATCAGTCTTTTTAAATGGCGACTTGGATGAAAAGGTATATATGGAACAACTATAAGGTTTTACATTTCCAGGAAATGAAAATAAAGTTTGTAAGCTAGTTAAATCTCTATACGGTTTAAAACGAACAGCCAAACAATATCATGAAAAGTTTGAATCAACTTTAATCTCTAATGGATTTAGATATAATAATGTTGATAAGTGTATTTATTCTAAATTTATTGAAGATATAGTGTGATTATTTGTCTATATGTAGACAATATGCTAATTGCTATTATTTCTTACAAGGGTGTACCTGAAACTATTAGAAGTATCTATTTTCTCAATTCAAAATGAAGGCTCCTAGTGAAGTAGATTCTATCTTAGGGATTAAAGTTAAAAAGCATAGTGGGGGTTATGTTTTATGTCAAACACATTATGTTGAGAAATCTTGAACAAGTATCAACATTTAAATGTGAAAAGAACAAATACTTCTTTTGACCCTAACTTTAAACTAGAGTGAAAATACTGGCAAACCTATTGTTCAACTTGAATACATCAAGTGCAATAGAGTTTAACGTATGCAATGAATTGCACAATGCCAGATATTTCTTTTACCATGGTAGATTATTTAGATATACTGAAAATCCTGGTAGTGATCATTAGAAAGCAATCTAGGAGAGTACTTGGTTATCTTAAACGAACTAAAAATTTAGGACTTTTCTACAGTAGTTTTCCCGCTATGCTTGAAGGGTACTCTGATACAAGTTGATTTACTAGTATTAGTGATAAAAACTCTACAAGTAGGTGGGTTTTTATATTAGGTAGAGGAACAGAAACTATTTCATGGGATTCAAAGAAACAAATTGTGATTGCTCATTCCACAATGGAAGTTGAATTCATAGTTTTAGCCTCAGTTTGTAAAAAAAGTGGAATGGTTGAGAGACTTGTTGTTAGATATCAAGTTATGACCTCAACCAATGTCAGCTATTGCTTTGAATTTTAATAGTGAAGGCACAATGTCTAGAGCATTGAATAAAATATACAAAGACTTTTAAGTCTAAGACATATGTATATGAGACAGTTGTTAAATGATAGCGTCATAACTGTTGTATATGTAAGAATATATAATAATTTAGCAGATTCGTTGACTAAACCTCTTGCGAGAGACGTGGTGAAATCGACGTCATTAGGAATGGGATTGAAACCCTTTATCTAAAACTACTAGCAATAGTAACCCAACCTTTCTTCTAGCACTACCACTAGATTTAAAGGTTTAAAAAGTAAAAATAAGTTGCTACTAACTAGTTGTGAGCACTAAAATTATGTGTATACCATTCCAACAACATGTTGTTAGTGTAAATGGTAACCTTTTAGTGGGAATGTTTAGTATATAAATATTTATACTTTTAATAAAATCATATTATTGGGCTTTTAATTTTTAAAAGTTTCAAGAGATTTTACCTATATGATCATTAGAAGTGGTGATGCTTCTAACAAAAGTTTAGGATTCTCTTTTGTACATGTTCATGAATCAAGATAGAGTACATGGCCGGTAATAGTGCTAAAAATGTTTGGTGAACATATGTATAAGTTTAACAAATTTATGTGTGTGATAATTCTAATCTAATATTAAATCATGGTTTAAGTAACCGTGCCACCTTGATTTAATTAGATCTTATGAGTTATTTACACTAAGGAAAAGTTTAAGACGATAGTCACTTTTCTTTATGCATGATGTCACAAAAAAAAAAATAGTGAGTTGTTGTTTATATTACAAACTATGTGGGGGAATGTAAATATTTAGTTTGTAATATAAAATAATTTTGAAGAATTAGTGGGTGAATGTTGTATCTATTTAAAAAAAAAAAAAATTTGTAGCACACATGCACTTCACAATGGTAGCGCATGTGCACAATGGACAGAATCAAAGTGCAGTCAGCTCACATGCGCTGCTATTGTGCAGCGCATGTGCGTGCACTCTTGACTGTTAAAATTGAAAAATGGGTAAAATGGAAGAGGTTGCAACTTTTGATTAAGGAGGTGTGTTCCATGGTTCAAGAGGTGTATTCCAATGGATTCTCCTGCACTTCCATCTTTATAAAAGGAGACATTCCCACTAATTCAAACTAATAATAATTCTTATTAAAATCTCTATCTCCATATACATTGTTCTTGGAGAAGATTTCTGATTTTTTGCTGTTGAAAATTTTAAAAAATTTGTTGTATTATAAAGGTAGATTGCTATTAATTCAAAAGTAAACTATTGAGTATATTAGGGGCTATCAAAACCTTAATGAAAGTATTATATACGCCTCAAATTCTATTGGTTTTGATATCCTCAATTTCATTAAAACACTTGTCAACCGTTTTTTCTACTACACATTTGCCATATTTCTCAACATAATCATTGTTTAAAAATAATTCGTTACTCTCGGAGACTAGCTAGATTTTTGTCAACAGTAAACCGATCTATAAGCGATTGCCACCACTGTCTGCCGGAATTTCCCCATGGCAGCCAGTTGTCTGAGTTTTGTTTTTTGGGTTTCTTGTGTTTCACTTTGCATGTTAATAGGCTGATATTGTTGCTGATAATGGCTTAATGGGCATATTTTTGTTTTCTTATAATGGGTTGATGTTATTTTGATTATGGATTAATGTTATTCCAATTATGTGTTGATGTTATTTTGAGATGGGCTTAAGTTGCCCTTGGTTTAGTTTTTGCTAATGGACTAAAGTCATCTTAGTTATGTTCACGTATTTGGGCCGGATTTCTGTTAGGCCATTAGTAAATATTTAACTTGGTGGCTATTAATGAATCTAAATTGGGCTTTTACCTGGCTTATCATTCGGAAGAAGATTGATTGTTTCCTAAACTTTGCTCTCTGGATACAAAGTCCAGATTCAATGAAAAAGGGTAACTAAATCACTAGTAAAATGAACAAAATACTGTTTTGGTAACTTAAAAGTAGGGGGAAGTGACGGCTTCATCAAAATTTAGGGATTAATCCCTCACAAAAAAAATATTTGTTTTGTTCTGATCCCCACCAAAAAATGATAATGAATTTTTTTTGAAGTTTAAGTTATTTAAAATCTTTTTTGGATGATATGTAAATTAAAAATCTAAGTTGATTGTATCTAATTTTAACAAAACATAATATTTCTTTTATACTAAAAAGCTATGAAGTTTTATGGGTTTGACGTTCACTTTGGGGTCACAAAAATAGGATCTAACTGAAATGGAATTTGGACTTGTTTTGGTTTGATTAGCAAAACATAAAATTTCTTTTATACTAAAAAAATATGATGCTTTTTTGGTTTGAGGTTCATTTTGGGTTGTCTCACCAAATAGGATCTAACTGAAATGGAATTTGGAATTGTGTTCGGTTTGCCTTAAGTTAATGGGTCATCAAATTATACATGATTAGGCAAACTAATTTTTTTTGGAATTTCAAATTCTATGTTGCACAACCGTTAATTTTAATTTTGTTGTGGGCCCAATTAGTACAAAAATCAAAAAGCAATATTTTTGGGCCCATTTATTTTGAACATCGGATTTTCTTAGACCCATTTGTTATTTCACATTTCTAAAATTACACTTTTGAGCCCGGGAGGTCTTCAAAATTATGTTTTGAGCCCTAAAACTTGTAAAATTATATTTTTTACCCTAGAACTTATTGAAATTTCTGTTTGGTCCCTCAAATTTTCTAAAATGACATTCTTGATCCCCAAAACTTTCTTAAATTGTAATTTGATTCCTAAACTTTTGTAAATTTTTTTTCTTGTTCCCTAAATTTAATATAATGGTAATTTTTACCCTAAGAACTTAGTAGGTTGTGCAATTGAACCCTTATAAGTCTAGATTGTTGTCAATTAAGTATATTTACTTTCTTCAAAATCAATGTTTTGCTACTAGTCTTCTCTATTCGTGAGCGTGTTAGTACTTTAATTGCTTGGAATTTTTGTAGTTCAATCAGTGATGTTTCAATTTGGGACTTTTACTTTCAATTATCCCTATTCAGTTCCTTCTTTTGATCAGTTAACATAATTTTTGATTATTTAAATTGCTTTTATTGAATATCCTTGTTCTTGCTTAGGTCATATAATTACTGAGTTTTATTTTTCGTATCATTATTTGCATTGGGATAAAGAGAGAGGGGAAACTTTTAAGCCGTTTGTTCATGTTAGTCAGGATTAGAACTGCAAACACTTTTGTGCTTCGGGAGGTACATTCCTAAACTCTATTGTGTGAAATACGTGCTTTATTGCTATTTATTTTATTAGCTATATGCCTCATTTGTTGCTTATTTTATTCGCTTTATTTAATTATCTATTTCTCGCTTTCTTAGATTTCACGGTGTAATGCCTCGTGTAAATATGTATAGGCGTTGACTCCAAAGATGGGACAACTTTTATTTTTTATTTTTTTTGTAAAAGGGCTCAAGCCTATTGTAATAGATAGGATTGTATGCTATGTGTTTATTGCTTTCATTAGGACTTATATGCTAGAACATTATGTTTTATTTGCTTACATATTTTGTGTATTTATATATTTACTATCTTGTCTAGTACATTTATTCTTTGCAAATATCTTTTGCTCACATTCTGTATAGGTCCAATTCTAGTATAGAAAATTTCTTCTCTTGTGTTAGTCCAACGCTAGCACAGTGAGTTCCTGTTTCCCGCATTCTTTTTATGTGTGTTTTTATTACTGTTTATTGCCTCCATTTTATTCCATCTAAACTTAATATATATTTGAGTTAATTTTTAGAAACATGAATTAAATCATGCAACTGGTGTTTATGAAGGGTGCCAAAGTTATTCGTAGAGTAGTTTAACTTTCCCTTTCGTCAATAGAACTACCAAATCCTTTTCTTTTGTTTTGTAGACTTGGAGAAAGAAAATCATCTGGTGTAGGGTTTTTAAGTTATTTATATTATCTATTTATTTATTCTTTTATTACGTCTTAAACATTTTAAAACTCTGCTTTCTACTTTCCCCTCAATCTTTAGTATTTTTTGGTTCCTTTAGGTTTATGTTAGTGTCCTGATGCACTTCACACACCAGGTGTTGACTCCATTCCCTATTTAGTTATTTATTTTCAAAAATCCTATTCTAGATTATTTTAGGGTCTTCCAAAGATCGCATTCTAAGTCCCATTTTGACCTATTATATTATACACATTTATTTATTTCTCTATATTTATTTATTATTTCATTTTTCCTTACCGAAAAATGGGGACGACAAGTCTGAGTATCAGAATTGCACAATTTAACCATGACACAAACCACGGTCAGGATTTTAAAGAAACAAAGTTGTCAACTACGGTCCTCATTTCTATCTAAAGTGTAATTTTGAACTGCCTTTGTGTATTAGTCGTAATACTTACTGAGAATAAGACATATAGCAGTAGGGGTAATTAGTAAGTAGCAGCTAGCTTATTAGACAGGTTTACCCTTTTTACTACTTTTGTTCTTATTTTTCATCTTTACTTTCAGTACTTAATTTCCTATTAATTTTAGCTTAAAAGCTTTCTTAGATTAGATTGTTGGGGTTTTACTAGCTTTCGTTTCATGTAAAAGTCTACTATTTTTAATTTGAATTACAAAGGGGACACTTGGTTTCATGTATCAGAATCGAAATTATAATCAGAATGAAATTTGTAAAAGCAGTATAAGTATGAGTCATTGCAATGATAGAAATAATTAGTGTTTGGCAACCATTTGTTAGGGAATTGGTATCAACTAATATTTTATTATTTTTATTGTCTTCTTCTTCATTTTTTTCTTTTTTCTTCCCGTCCCCTCCAATTATCACAGACATCACTCAAGTGTTGATGCTCATGGCAAATCTGCCTTTGACACCAAGAAGTGAACTTCAAAATGAGTCAAAGCTCTCAATAGGATCGGATCTTTTTTGAATCCATACTAGCCCTAGAAAGAGGAACAATAAAAGTTTCACATCACTCATGTTCTGACCATGCAATTTTCTCAGCCGCTAATAATTGATCTTTCTACAGCTTCGCATGGAGAATTATAGCATCTTCATGTCAAATAAAGCATTACATTTAAAGCTACTGAGGGAAGGAGAGACGGTGTTTGAGAGGGGATGAAAAGGTTCAACAACCACACATTATGATGAGTTCTCTTGGAGTAGTAAGTTTGGTCCTGAATCTACGTGCCTATGACCTCGTTCCTCAAGAAATTCACACAGCGAAGAAGGAGGTTAAAAGAGAATAAAAATGGAAGATGTAGAGGTCGATGACAAGAGAGAAGAGGGAAGGTTTTAGGGGCTATGGTGGAGGGGGAAAGCAATCTAATCCAGGGGAAAGAAAAGAGAGAATGTGATGAAAAAATGAATATTTTAATAAATTTTCCTTTTTTTTTTTAAATTTTTTTCAAGATTTAGAAATCCTAAATGATCAGAAATCTCTTATAAGAAAAAGTTCATTCCCAAAGTATTAACCCAGCAGTATGAATGGGGTTCATTCCAATTGTCGATTCTGGAACCCTAAATCCAAGCACCCCCAAGTATTCAATTATGATTTCCATTAGTTTTTCCCTTTTACCCTTGTTCCTTGTTTTGGTTGTGGATAGCAATATTTCTTAAGATTGGACTAAGGATGTGAATTCTAATGGGTTTTGTTTAGTTTGTTTGGATGTTTGCCAAGTGATGGGAAGATTGTATAGTTGGTGAATTTTACTTGTTAGGGTTTTGAGGGATGGCCACTATTTGAATTCCATTTATGAACCTAGTACAAGATCATGGAAGTTGAGTATTTTGTTTAGATTGTTCGCCAATTAGAGTACAAGAGGAGATAGTCCGGCCAAGATGTCTCTGTCTTATTTGATTCGTTAACTTTATGTGGAAATTTGCTATAAAAATGGTTTCCCGGCCAAGGAACTAGTTCATAAATAGAAGTGATTCCCAATTTCACCTCATTAGGCAAGTAACCAAGTGGATTAACTGAACCCATAGAAGGAACATCCTGAAACCCAATTTGGTCCTTTATACTTGCTATATTTCTTGTTATAACGTTTGTTCTTTGTTGCTACTTTAGTTTGTTATTTAGTTGTTTAGCTTGTATTTAGATCCTCAATTCATCTTATCATCGTTCAAACAGTGATCAACTCCTAGGTATAGTATTGTTCATAGACAAATCTCTGTGGGAACTATGCCTCTCACCACTAGTTACTATTACACCCATATACTTGTGGAAGGGTGTATAGATAGTTGGTGTTAAGAAGGAAATTTTATAAATTGTGTGTTTTTAAGAGTTAAATTATCCACACATCAATAGTGATATCATAAACTTTTTGTTTTAGTTTTAAGTAATTAGTGACTTGTAAATTTTGTAAAAGAAAATAGGAATAGTATAAAATAAGACACCAAGTTTTTTAGGGTTTTAGTGAAGAAGGAGTCGAAAAAGATCACAAATATGTGGAAGAGAATTACAAAATTAGAACTTACGTGCACCGGTGAACAGTGATTCTAACACATTTTGGTAGATTAAGCATAACTTTCTTGTTCAAGCTCCAATTTTGGGTTATTCAAGATGTTTTCGAAAGACATGACATAGAGCTACAACTTTCATGTTTCGAATTTTTCCAAATTCGGCCTGCATCATGGTCAAAATCAACGAAGAATTTGAAAATGGTGCTGCTAGTGGTGTCCTGGTGCCCAAAAATGCAATGCCTAAGCATCGAAACCAGTTTGGTTTTGAAAGCAAGGCATGACAAATTTGTAGTGCCCAGGCTCCGATAGATGGATAGGTCATACAAGGTTTCTTATTTTGCAAGAAAAGTCCTCCCGCGAGCCTGGTTATGTGGAAAATCGTGCACTTATCATTTCAGAGTCCCAAAACTCTAAAAACACCTATAAATGTATAAGAGAAGGGGAGGAAATGATCATGACCATAAGCCATCCTTAGTTTCTTAGTTTTTGATAAGAGTTATATCGATAATTTAACCATAGGATAGATTTTCTCAAGCGCTCAAGCTCAAATTTTGTTCTCTTGTCAAGGATTCAAGATTTGACGATTATGAACATTTGTTTTTCCTGCAGCTACTGAGTTTGATTTATTTTTATGCAATTTAATTTTTTCTCTTATTGCTTTCTTCTTCTTTAATTATTGTTCTTGTTCTATTTCCTTTAAATTCTTAATTAGTTCCGTAATTTAGTAGTTAGGGTTTTGTTTTAGCGCTTTTGATTATTTTTATAGAGTAGATTAATTTAAATTTTCGATCTTGATTAAATTCTCGCAAGTAGGGTAGATTAAATTAGGGTTTAGTTAATTATATTTATTTGCTTTCCCTAGGGTTAGTATTTTACATTCTTGTCTTTATTTTAATTTCTTGTGATTAAATTTAGTTTAAATTTAGCCAAAAATCCCTGATGAAGTCGTCTAACTAGTAAATAGGCGTGTGAACCTAGTAGTTGTTCCAATAGTCTCCTCGTAGGAACGATCCTTATTCATCCTATCTACAAACTCACCCCGTATACTTACGAGTGTGTGGGAGTTGATTAGGATAATTAAGGTTTTTATTACTTGTTTATTTTTTCCAAAAACCTAATCAATATTCTACCAAACAAGTTTTTGGCGCCGTTGCTGGGAACTATACAATATTAGGTGAAGTAAGTCTTACTAGATTAGATTTTTTTATTTCTTTTGTTAATTATTTACAATTATTTCTTGTTCTCAAGTTTGTTTCGATTTTGTCTTCGATATTTGATCTTTGGTTTTCTATTTTTGTAGTTTATGGTAGATACTCGTTCATCCAATCAACCGCTTCATTCGATTGATTTGGAGATTGAACGGACGATAAGAAGAAACCGCAGATGACAGAACTCTAACCAAGGCGGTCATCTAATAGAGAATTCAAACCACGCCATGAATGAACAAGAGGAGGTTGTAGGAAATAATGGCAATCTGGTTAATGCTAATACTAACCCCCGAACCAGCCCATCTTAGAGATTATGCCATACCTAACTTCGAGGGGGCGAGTTCTAGCATTGCTCGGCTGCTTGTGCAAGCGAATAACTTTGAAATCAAGCCTGGACTTATACAAATACTCTAAACACATGCTATGTTTGGAGGCGGACCTAATGAAGATCCCTATGAGCACTTAATTAGGTTTGATGAGGTCATTGATACATTCTGGTTTAATGGAATTGTATCTGGATGAGAGCATTCCCTTTTTCTTTACGTGATAGAGCAAGGTCTTGGTTGTAGTTATATAAACAAGGTACTTTCACAATATGGGACCAACTTGCTCAAGAATTCCTAGCCAAACACTTTGTACACGCTAGGATCGTTAAGTTCCGAAACGAAAATCACATAATTCAGACAAATCACTGGAGAGAGCTTAGGTGAAGTATGGGACTGATTCAAGGAATCATTGAGGAAGTGCCCACACCATGCTATACCTCTAAGGCTACAAGTCCAAACCTTCTATAATGAATTATTAAATTTTCGGAGACGAGATTGATAGTTGATACTAGTGTGAGAGGTTCTTTTCCCTACAAGACTCTGGAGGAAGAGCAAGAATTGTTGGAATGAATGGCATCCACTCATTATTATCATAGAGCAATAACTCCTGTAGTTGGACAACAACAATAAGTGAATCAAGTCAATGTCCAACAAGGAGGTATGCCTAACTATGATACTTTCTTATCTTAGCAGAACATGATAATGAGTGCCATTACAAACTTGACAAAGGCTATGGATAGTATGGGAATAAGTTCAATGAACTCTATCGGTTCGATATCCCAAGAGATCTTGAGCTGTGATTTCTGTGAAGAAAATCACGAAAATAACTTTTGTGAGACTTCGGGAATACAAGACGAGCAAGTTCAATACGTTTCTAATCAAAATTTTAACTCAATTGATCAGTCTACATACTATGGAAATACATACAACCCTTCTTGGCGAAATCATCCGAACTTTTCTTGAACTAACGAAAATAATGTTCAAATTCCTTCATTTCAACCCAACCAATCACAGCAAAATTTTTCCAACCAAACCTCATTATCTAGACCATATCAACTACCTAATCAAAGGTATGCCCAAAACTTTCTACCTCAACAAAATAGTTCATACCAACCTCCACCACCAAGTCCACCATTTCAAAATTTAAATTATCTCACACATGTGAATCATGATACATCCAATGATGATAAGCTAAGAAGGGATTTTGAGAGGCTCAAAGGGAGTATGAAAATTTACGGGCTATCACGAGGAATCTTGAGCTACAATTGGGACAAATAGCCCGACAAAACAATGAGAGACTAGTTGGAGCATTGCCGAGTGATACAATCCCAAACTCGAAAGAGCAATGCAATGCTATCTCCTTAAGAGAAAAAAAGTTGGTTATGCCAAATGAAAAACAAGAGGATGGTAAAGAAGAAGTGAAGAAAAATTCCAAGGTAATTGAGGAGAAGATTGAAGTTGGTTGTGATGATGACAAGATGACGAAACCATGGATGAAAGCAAGGAGCTGAAAAAGAAGCACATAGTGGAGCCTTTGAATTTGCATCCTTCAGTAAAGATTCCATTTCCTCAAAAGCTCGATAATTCCAAAAAAGAGAAAAAAGACAAGCAATTTCATCAATTCATCAGCATGTTGAACAAGGTTAATGTCAACATTCCTTTGGTTGATGTGCTCACCCAAATGCCCAACTACACGTGGTTTATGAAGGATTTATTAGCAAGGAAGCGGAATGGGATGATGATGAGAGAATTTATCTTGATGCCAAGTATAGTGCAATTTTTCAAGGGAGATTACCACTTTAACTCAAAGATCCTGGTAACTTCTCAATACTGGTGAATATTGGAAGAACAACGCTATATCATTCACTTTGTGATTTAGGGGCTAGTATCAACATTATGCCAAAATCCATTTATGATAAGTTAAGAATTATCAATGCCAAACCGACTATCGTTACACTCCAACTCGCGGACTTGACTAAAAGGAAACCATAAGAAGGGCTTGTTGGAGGACGTGCTTGTGCAAGTAGAGAAGTTGGTGTTCCCCATCAATTTCTTGGTATTGGACATCAGCAAGGACAATGAAATACTATTGATTCTTGGGAGGCTATTTTTATCAACCGCACATGCATTGATAGATATTAATAAAAGGAAGTCGATTGTACAAATTGAGAATGAATCGATTGAAATTGATGTTTTTGATTATAATGATAATTTTCTTATTTTTGAAGAAAAATGTGCTAATCATTCACTTGATCCTTTTATTGGTAGGTCAAATGAAGAATCAAAATCACCCGACAATGTGTGTGGGGTGAGAAAGGATCAAGAAAGTTGTGCAAAGCATTAGAAAGTTTGTGATGTCCAAAAGTTTAAAGAGCGCAAAAACAAGAGGAAATGGTTCAAAAAATAATTGGACGTGTTATTGTGGACATTGGCTTTGGTGACTACAAGGAAACGTAGATTTTTTCAAGGAAAAGCCGGGAATCAAGAAATGATAGTTAGAGAAGAGAAGAGTGGGATAAAATTTTTCCCGCGGAGGCCTAAAGAAAGGGGGTGGCCAACCACCCTAACATGTTTTACATGAGCGGTAGTGCAATAGTTGAGCATAAAACTATAAACAAGGGCGTTACATGCAAGGCAACCCATGTTTTTTCTTAATTTTATTTCTTATGTTTTCGTTTAGTTTCTTGGTTATATTGTTTTTCTTAATGTGTTAAGGGTTTTTATGTTTTGTTTTTGGATTTAGTGGTTGATGTTTTCCACCTTGACTCAAGGGTATTTAGTTCAACATGAATGGCACCAAACATTCTTCATTGACAAAGAAGCTTTTCTTTTCCCCTTTTTACTCTTTATTTTTACATTGGGGACATGCTATACTCTAAATATAGGGTGGGGATTTTTCTTAATTTCTATTTGTTTAGAGGTTTGTTTGTTCATTTTGTTCGATTTTTGCTGTCATATTTGTAGCTTAACTTTTGATTTGAGAGCTTTTCAAATTTTTGAAGATTTTGCTATCTTCACAAATCGCTTAGCATGTTTCTTTGATTTTCTACTAGATAATTTTTTAGCTAAGTTGTCACGAGTAGGGTAGTCGGTGTTAATATTTTCCTAGCATAATTTCTAATATTTGAGCACTAATAGACTTACAATGTTGTAACTTTTTGGCACTAAGAGATAATTGTGTAGATTTACTTATATTGCACTCCAAACACTTGCTTTATTACATTTTCAAGGCAAAATTTTAGATAATTTAACTTGATTTAAAGATGAGGGTTGGCATTTCTTTGGACATTTGAGCCTTTCAAGCCAACCCCATTTTAAAATTCAACCCTAGAACCCTATTTGAGCCTTAATTTGTTTTGAATGGACAAAAATACCATTTGTATTTTTTTTTCTAACTCATTTTTTATCTACCTTTGTGAATTATCCGAAATGTCCCTTAAGAGTTTTAATGTCGTGTTAATTGTTAAGGGGATATAAGGATCAAAGGTAGTTGTTTGAGAATGTTAGAATGAATGGTGCCTTACGGTTTAAGGTGTAAGGTGTTAGAAATTTTTTTTGTTGACCATAGCATGTGGTGCCCATCATTGGCACTTGCTTTGTAGTGTTGCAGGGGGTGCCCATCACTGGCACCTACATTGGAGTGTTAGAAGGTAGTGTCTATCATTGGTACCTGCTTAGATATTTTTTCCAAGTAGTGCCTACCATTGGTACTCGTTTTGAGAGAGAAAAAGGAAAAACGGGGGAGATATTTTTACAAGGTATTGGTAAGAAGGGTTGAAATTGAAAAGGTAGGACTCTTTTTTTGTTGCACAAAATTTTTATGGGTGTTTGGTCATTTAAGTATGGGGTTACTTCTTTGAAGGATGGGTATTTTAATGTTCAAAAAGATGTTTTATATTAATGATGCGCACATTAATTTAAAGCTCTTTTTTCTTATTTGTTTATCCTTTTCCCTTTCTCTGTTAGCCAATCCCTTAGCCTTATTACAACCTAAAAGTCCTACCTAATTTAAATCGAGTCAGTTGTCTAGATTCCATTAGTGGAGAAATGTAAGAAGAGTAAGATATGAAGTTTTTAGAAAAATGCAGAGAGGTTTGCATAATTTGATCTGAGTATCTTAAAAGTTATTTTTGTATGGTTATGCACACACCTACACTGGAATTCATGTATGGGGGTTTATTATCATTTGAATATTTTTCATATGATGATTTGGTTCTTGGTTATTTATGTGGATGATTGATGAGATGTGTTGAATATATTTGTGATTTATTTTTATATTTTGCTTGAGGACGATCAAACACTAAGTGTGGGGTAGTTGATAAGCACATAAATGTCGTATATTTTATGTATCGTTTACCTCATTTTTAGTGATGTATAAGCAAGAATTGAGTAATTATGAGCTAAAATAGTTTGCTTTGAGTTTTGAGGGTTTTAGAGAAGAAGAAGTCGAAAAAGATCATAAATTGAAGAAGAATTACAAAATTAGAATTTACGTGCACCGGCGAGCATTGATTCTGACATAGTTTGGTAGATTAAAGCATAAATTTCTTGTCTAAGCTTCAATTGGATTATTCAAGATGTTTTGGAAAGCTAAGACATAGAGATACAACTTTTGTGTTTTGAGTTTTCCCAAATTCAGCTTGCATCAGGTGCCCAAAAATGCAGCGCCTAGGTGCCGAAACCAGTTTGGTTCTGGAAGTAGCACCTAGGCGTGACAAAATTGCAGTGCCCAGGCACCGATCGATAGATAGGTTGTACAAGGTTTCTTATTTTGCAAGAAAAGTCATCCCGTAGGCCCGGTTACGTGAAAAATCATCTACTTATCATCCCGGAGCCCCAAAATCCTGAAAATACCTGTAAATACACCAAGAGAATGGGAGGAAACAATCATGATCATCAGCCATCCTTAGTTTCTTATTTTTTTAATAGTTAGATTGATAATATAGTAATAGGGTAGATTTTCTCAAGCGCTCAAGCTCAAATTTTGTTATCTTGTCAACGATTCAAGATTTGACGATCAAGAACATTTGTTTTTGCTGTAATAATACTGAGTTTGATTTATTTTTATGGAATTTAATTTTTGCTCTTATTTCTTTCTTCTTTTTTATTATCATTCTTATTTTATTGCCTTTAAATTCTTAATTACTTCAGTAATTTAGTAGTTAGGGTTTTATTTCAGCGCTTTTATAGAGTAGAATAATTTAAATTTTCGTTCTTGATTAAATTCTCGCAAGTAGGGTAGATTAAATTAGAGTTTTAGTTCATTATATTTAATTGCTTTCCGTAGGGTTAGTATTTTACATTCTTGTATTTATTTTAATTTCTTGTTATTAAATTTAGTTTAAATTTGGTCAAAAACCCATGATTATTTTGTCTAACTAGTAAATAGGTTTGTGAACCTAGTAATTGTTCCAATAGTTTTTGTGGGAATGATCCTATCTACAAACTCACCTCGTATACTTGCAAATGTGTGAGAGTTGATTAAGATAATTAAAATTTTTATTACTTATTCATTATTTCCAAAAACCTAATCAATATTCTACCAATCACATCATCCTTTTGATTTTTCTTCAACTTTTTGATCTTTTTGGCTCCTTTTTCATTCAAGACCTTCACAAACTAAAAATAAAACAATTAGACTCATAATTCACTCAATTATTTCTTGCACCACGTAAAAATTGAGGTAAATGACACATGAAATGTACGACGTCTATGAGCTTTTCAAATACCCAACACTTAGCTTTTGATCATCCTCATGCAAAAATAGAATTAAAACAAATAAGCTCATAACAAATGCACCTAACACATCTCAACAATTGTCCACATGAATAATCAAGAACCACGCCACCATCAGGAGTAATTCAAGAAGTCAAGAGTTCAAATGCTAATAAAACCTTGGACATGAAATCCGGTGTGTATGAATATAGTCATTCAACAAAAATTTGGTTTTAAAAACACTAGGGTCAAATCATGCAAACTCTTAAAAAAATTTTGAACATCCTGTAACTCACTTTTCTTACGCATCTCCACTAATATAGACAACTAACTCATTAATTTAAATTAGGTAGGAATTTTAGCTTATAATGTTAGGCTAGGGTTTTGGTTAATCAAAGAAGGATATAAGGATAACACAAAAAAAAAAAAAAAAAAAAGAAGAAAGAGCTTTAAATCAATGTTGGCCAAACATCAAAATAAAACTTCCCTTTAAAACATTAGACACCAATCCTTCACAGAAATAACTCCACATTTAATCACCAAACACCCATAAACATTTCATAACACAAATAAAAAGTCTTCCTTTTTTCAATTTCAACCCATCATGCCATCCTTTTTCCCGAACATTTATTCATTAAAAAATTTTTTATGTTCGCTCCCAATATGAGTACCAGTGATAGGCACTACCCGCAAACACATGAATGTAGGTACTAGTGACAGGCACTACCTGCACATGCAGGTACCAGTAATATGCACTACCTGTATAAGAACAAGGTAGATACTAGTGATAGGCATTACCTAAACTTTTCAAACAAAATTTTCTTTCTACCAGTACCCTTTGTCCCATAAACTAGAATGTATGCCACTCAAAACCGTACAATTTACCACCCTCATTTAACTACCTTTCACCCTCTTATTCCCTTAACAATTAACATGTGAAATAAAGCTCTGAACGGACATTTCGGGATAGAAAAATTAAAGAATTTATTAAGCTTATAAAGGTAGGTAAAATGAAGTTTAATGAAAAAATGAATGGTGTTTCTCTCCATTCATTCTAAATTATGCCTCAAATAGGGTATTAAGGATAAAAATTTCAATAAGGTTGGCTTGAAAGGCTTAAACGTCCAGAGAATGCTCTACCCTCATCTTTAAACCAAATCAAATTTCCCATAAATTTTGCTTCAAAAATGTAATAAAACAAGTTTTGGAATGCAATATAAATGAGTTTATGCAATTATTTCTAAGTGTCAAAATTAAAAATAATTTATGATTATTAGTGCTAAAAAATGCTCGAAAACCATGCAAGGAAATTATTATCATTGACTGCCGACTAATGACGGTTTATCTCAAAAATTATGACAGCTATGCAGAAAATCAAAGAGACATGCAAAGCATTTCAAAATTCTCGAAAACTTTCAAAAAAGTTCAGTTAATTTGCACAAATTTTTTTCAGAAATCTTGAAAAAATTCTCAGATCAAAAGAAAAGCTTTATATTGCAGCAAAATTTGAGCTAACCACACCAAACAAATATAAATCCAGATAACTCCCCACCCCACACTTAGAAAAAATATTGTCCCTAATGTTAAATAAAATAAAAGCATAAAATGGAAAAATAGAAAGTTCTCTAGGAATATGGAACGTTTGATGTAGTGTATCCCAACATGAATATCCACAAGAAGAGTTGAAACATGTCATTAACCACTAGAGCAAAAATAGAACGTTAAACCCTTTAAGACATTAAGAAAAATAAGAAAATCGTGGAATAAAATTGCACGATAGTAAAAAAAAAACTTAATCCCTAATAGGCATATACAACTAACAACACAAATAAGCCAAAAATAAAATAATAAAAAAATACAATATCATCCTAAAAACTAATCTAAAAGGCAAGAAAAACATAAAGCATTAAGTCCTCCTTCAACAATAAGCAAATCCCAAGGGTGCATTAATGCGAGAACGTGGAAATCAAGACTCGTCATCAGAGGGAGCTAAATCCTGTGGAAATGGAGGAATAGGTAGTAAGGTAGAGGAATCCTCTCCACACTCCCGGGCTAATTGTCAACCCTCTATTGTCTGTTGCCATGCATGTTGATAATGAACAAATGTATTAAAGTGGTGTCACATGCGCTGTTGTTCCTCTAAAATCTGCTCAAGCATCTCCTCCTGACTCAGTCTGGGAATTGGTTCACTAGTTGATGTCGAAGCCTGAAAACAGGTCCTTCAAACTGGGGCCCTCACACCACTATACAATGCTATAAGCTTACCAAGCTTCAACTTTTCTTCGGCCAAGTCAATCACAAACACCATCATCAAGACATAACATAGTAACCAAATGTGGGAACCACAATCCAGATTGCCTGAATACTGTGTTATAACTGATTTGCTAAACAGCTAATCAAATGGCTCACATCTACCGGCCAACCAGAAGCAATAGTATACAAAATATTGGCTCGCTTCAAAGTGACATGAGTAAGATGACTTACCGGAAGGAGATGAGCACATATGAATTTGAACCAAACAAACTAAATTGGTTGAAGCTTATTAGCATCAAAATGACACACAACACCCCCAACACCCCTTGTCCATTCTTCTTCACCTATGCAGATAAGGTTCATGATGTAGTTGAGCTCCATATTAGTGTCACGAATAGTTAGCCATTCATAATTGTGAACCTGGGTCACTTGCAATAGCCGATTAATTGCATTCCCAGAAATATCTGTAGATTTTTCCCTAACATACACCTAAGTACTCTCATAAGCAGTTAAATTGGCACGGAACTCACATACAACCAGGAGCACGACTTCCTTCAGGGTGGAGACGAAGTAATTCCACCCACACGCCCTAATGACATTGCGAATTTTAGGGGCTCTAGTGGTAGGGATTTTTATATCCCTGGGTTATCTTTAATTGCTTCCCTCCCCAAAATATCTAACTTGTACTATTTTCGGGCAACGGCATTGAGAAAGTAATTTGGAACATTCTCCTCCTCATGATGCTCTTGAGGTTCTTATTGTGGTGCCACAGAAGAAGAGGCCCTGCATGTTCCTTGACCTGTTAGTTGCTTGCCTTTGCATGCCATGCCTAAAAGGAATGCCATATGAGATACAAAACGTGCAAATAAAAACACCACCACCCCATACTTATTCAATTATATACCCTCAAACTAAAAATCAAACTTAGTATTCACAAGAGAAAATCAAACATAGTAATGCTAATACTAAGTTATGCGTATACATACCGAAGACATTCCTAGATCCTTTTTAACCACAAAAATTGAATAGGGAATATTATATGGCATGAGTGAAGTCCTAGGAGTTGAATTCATGCACAAATGCCTAGTATTTTAAGAGTTTTCTTCACTGAGATGTTTTATCGAACACTTGGCATGCATAAATAAGTAATGATCTTATGACTTTTCTATATATAAAGACCATACAATTACTTCCCAATTCAAATAACTAAGAAACAATTAAGCACATAAACACCAATTATGCAATTCATAAAAAATAAACACATTCAAAGTATTAAAAATAAAAACTTTCCTTCAATGTAATTATCAACCCAAAAAGGGAAAATTTAAGAAAATCAATGAAGTTCATAGCTCAGTGATGTTTATGCTTGCACGAAAGAAGAAAACTTGATATGAATTAAAAAAATAAAGGAATGAATTGAGGGTAAAAAATGGTATAGGGTGAGAGGGTTTTGAGAATAAGGAGTTTTGGAAAGAGGAATTGGGTTTGAATGAGAAGAAGAAACCCACGCATGGCTTTTATTTCGGCTTGTGCACATGCGCAAGCTTTACTCGCATTTGAGCACAAGAAGACCAAGGGACAAATTCATTTTTTGCCATTTGCACACATGCGAGAGAAATTACTGATGCATGTGCGCAAGTCAAAAAATTAAAATTGTAACTCCTCAGGAATTTGTGCACATGTGCACCAATTGGTGGGAATATGCATAAATTAAACCCCCTAGACATGTAAAATCAACTCCTAACTACTCAAATCAACCACAAAAACATAAAACCACATTGTCCTCTGTTTAACTTCCATTTTAAGGTGATATGCACATAAATAACACGGAAACAAAATAAAATCAAAAACAAAATTATAAAGGACATGGGTTGCTTCCCATGCAGTGCCCTTGTTTATAGTCGTAGGCTTGGCTTCAACACTTGATTTTCAGTTCAAGTACTTACGGATGGTCAACCATTCTTTTCATTTTGGCTTCCACGGGAAAAGTTTTACACCATTTTTCATTACTCTTGAAGCTTGATTCCTGACTCAAACTTGAACTCGTCCTTGTTTCCAGGCATTTACCATTGATAGTGCACAAATTATCGCTTGAAGTTGCTCTTTGAACTGATTTTTCTTCTTCTTGCTCATAGTTCTTTTGCTCAAACGCTCACTTTTCCGCTCTTAGACAGTGATACCATCCCATGAATCTTTCTCATCTCACTTTCCTCATCTGGTGGTTTGTTCTCCAAGTCAATTTTGGTGTCTTCATTTGTTTTAACAGCCTTTTTAAGTGCATTACCTTGACCCACCTTTGGTATCTCATCTTCAAACCTATTAATGAATGAACCAAGGGAATAATTAGCACAATTTTCTACAAATATTGGGACATTATTATCATAATTAAAAACATAAATTTCCACAGATTTATTATCAACTAGCAAAAACAACTTGCCTTTATTAACTTCAATTAAAGCATGAGAGGTTGATAAAAATGGCCTCCCTAGAATCAACCGAATTTCATTATGCTCATTGATATTCAATACCTGGAAATCAATAGCAAACACCATCCTTTCCACTTGAACAACTACATCATCCAACAGGTCATATGGTTTTATCTCGAACAAAGTTGCCAATTGGAGTATCATGTTAGTTGGTTTTGCATTAGTGATCCCCAACTTACCATAGATGGCTCCCAGCCTATACACATTCGGCATGATAGTGATGCTCGCCCCTAAATCACAAAGTGAACGATGTTATGTGTGTCCTTCAATGTTCACTTCACTGCACTGCACTTGGCATTGAGGCAAGCTATCTTATCATCATCCCACGGCCACTTTCAAGCCAAGAGATACTTCATGAATCAAGCATAATTAGGCATTTTGTTGAGAACGTCAACTAAAGGAATGTTTACATTATGATTTTTGAGCATATCAAGGAATTTGTGGGATTGTGATAACTCTAGTAAACTAGAGTTATTTCCCTCTAAATTATAGCATTTTGATAGTTTAAATTCCGAAGTTGGATAAGTAATTGAGGATTTTAGTTAATTTCTTTCATATGTATTTGTATTTTCATTCTTGAATTAATTATGATAAGTTTTTCTTAAATTTTTAGTTTAATTAAGTGCTTAATGGTGTTAATATTATGTAGGTTAAAAATTAAAGGTTGGAAGCTGGAAGGAACAAAGCTCAAGGGACTAGATTGCAAAAAGTGGATGGAATGATGAATGCTGAGAGTCGAGATCACAATCTCGACTATTCGAGACCGCGCTCTCGACTCAAGAAATTGTCTTATTGTATTAGAGTCGAGATCGCGATCTCAAATGTTCCAGACCGCAATCTCGACTCGCTAAAAGTTAAGTTGTTAGGGCAATTTTATAAACTTTCAGCCAGTAACTCCTGATTTTTTTTGCCTAGTGTAATATTAGACTATTTAAGCTACTTAAAAATAAGTCAGGAAAGTAGTAGATAGTTTTAGTTAGATTTTAGGATATTTTAGGATAGCTTGAACTCCAAGTTTACTTCTTTAATAGAAATTTGTCTTTAATTTTCTCTTCGATCTTCTTTTAATTTCTTGTCAAGTTGGAATTTTGTTAAATAATCGTAGTGGGTTATTCGCAAGCTTCACTTAGATATAATTTTTATTTGCTTTCTTGTCTAATTTAGTAAGAATTTCTTTACTTGCAATCTAGGGTTTCTTAGAAAAATTAGGGTTCTCAGTGTAATTTCTTGCTTTCTATTTAAGAATTCTCAATTTATTGCTTTAATTTCTAGTTAATTCTCAGTGGGATTTCTTTATTTGTATCAAAAATCCAAAAATATTTAGATTTCTAGTTTAACTCTTTCCAATTTCTAGTTTAAAAATGGTTGCTTTTAGTATTCAAGGTTTCTTATTTGTAGTCCTTTTAATTGGGTAATTTGCTTGCTTTTAATTTTAGTCTTAATTTGGTTAATTTAGGTTAGAATTAAGTTCTTTCCTTTACTTGCTTCTACTAGAATAGCTTAGTTAGTTCCTTAATATCGTAATTAGTTATTTTCACTTACTTGCTTTTAGTTAATCTAGCTTTAAATTAAGTTTTTATCGCTTTCATTTAATTATGGTTTTTATTAGAATAGTTCCATCATCCATTGCTTGATTTCGCTTAACTACACAAATATCCATAAATCTTCGTAATTGCCTTCCAACAATCCTTTTGGGAACGATCCCTACTTCCCTTTACTACTCTAGTTGACAACCGTATATTTACGGGATGCCACCTAGTTAGTAGTAGGGTTTAGGTATTTTATAAATTTATAATTAGGTGTGTAAAGGCATCAGATTGTTTCTCTTTAACTCCTTCCTTGGATCAACGAGTCGTTGAGGAACTGGCACTTTCACTACAGGATCCAATTTCACAGGTTTCTCTATTTGTTGTCCCTTTGACTCCTTCATTGCATTCCCTTTCATCATCTTCTCTTCCTCACGTTTAGCTTCAAGTTTATCTTTACTTATCTCTAATTTTTGCTTCTCAACTTCCTTATCAATCTTTTTCTTGTCATTTTGTAAGCCAAATTCCTTTCCACTTCTCAGTGAAATAGCATTACATTGCTCCTTCCCATGGGCGTTATCCTTTGGCTTTGAAATGGTGTCACTTGTAACGCCCGAGCTAGTCTCTCATTAATTTGTCGAGCTAGTTGTCCCAACTGCAGTTCCATGTTCCTTGTAGAAGTTTGCAAATTCTCATTTTCAAGACTCCCTCTGCAAAGCTTCAAAGTCCCTCTTCAAATTATCTTCAGCAGATTGATCATGGTTTACATATAGAAGATAATTGAAATTTTGAGGCGGGGGTTTTAATGGTGGAGGTTGGTAGGAGTTATTTTGTTGAGGAGAAAAGTTTTGGAAATTCCTCTGGTGCGGTGGTTGATATGATCTAGAGGATGAAGCTTGGCTGGGAAAATTAAACTATGGCTAGTTAGGTTGGAAGGATGGATTTTGAACATTGTTTTGATTCATCCAAGTAAAATTCAGATGGTTGTGCCAAGATGGGTTGTAGGTGTTACCCTATGAACTAGCAAATTCCTTGACCTTGAATTCTGATTGGCAATGAATTGAACTTGCTCATCTTGTGGCATGGGTGTTTCACAAAGGCCATTTAGATGGTTTCCTCCACAAAATCACAGGTTAAGATCTGCTAAGGTGATGAATCTATGGAGTTTACCGGACTTCTTCCATGTTTTCTAAGGCCTTTGTTAGACATTGACATCATGTTCAACATCATACCCTATTGGGCCAAGAAAGCATCATTAAAACTAATCATACCTCATGTTGGGCATTAACTTGAGGGATTTCTTGTACCGGTTATTACCCAGCCAAAGGAGTGATTGTGCCATGGTAGTAATGAGTTGATGCCATCCTTTCCAATAGTTCTTGTGCCTCTTCTAGACTATTAAGAGGAAAAGTGCCTCTAGCACTTGCATCGACAATCAATCTTGTCTCCAAAAATAATCCATTATAAAACGTCTGTACTTTAGCCATAATGGAATGGCATGATATGGACACTTGCAAAGAAGCTCCTCGAAGCACTCCAATGCTTCACTTAAACTCTTCCCAATGATTTGTCAGAATGATGTAATGTCATTGAGGAGCTTTGCAGTCCTTAACGGTGGAAAGTACTTGGCCAAAAATTCTTGAACTGATTGATTCCACGTAGTGAAAGTAACTTGCTAGAAGGATTCTAACCAAGCCTTTACCCTATCCCTCAGATAAAATGGAAAAGTTCTCATTCGAATACAATCTGAATGTATTCTATTGTATGTAAATGTATCATTGACTTTTTCAAAATTTGCTAAATGAGTATAGGGATCCTCGTTTAGCCCACCTCCAAACATAACTTAGATTTGGAGCATTTGAATCAAATCTAGCTTGATCTCAAAGTTGTTGGCTTGTACGGGTATTCAGACAATGCTAGAACTTGCCTCCTCAAAATTTAGTATAGCATAATCTCTAAGGGGTCGGGGATTAGCATTACCTCTATTGTCATGATTACCCACTACTTCTTCTTGATCCCCAACATTACGATTTGGATTCTCCACCCATGGCTGGATTCTTGTGATTTTCTGCGATTTCTAGTTATCGTTCACTCAATTTCAAATCACTAGGATGCAGTGGTTGGTTGGAATAACGAGTATTTACCATAAACTGCAAGAAAATAGACTAGAGTTCTAACATTAAAGCAAAAATCCAAAAGAAAAATTGAAAAAAAAAAAAAAGCTATCGTAAATAAGTAAATGAAAATAAAAGGTCTAATCTCGGTAAACCTAATATCGCACTAGAAAATAGTTCCCGGCAACAACGCCAAAAACTTGTTCAGGTACATATTGAATAGGTAATTCAATTTACAAATAAGTAATAATTAATCCTTAATAACCCTAATCAATACATCGTACACTTGCAAGGATACGAGGTATGATCGAATGAGTAAGGATCGTTCTGACAAGGACCATTGGTCAAGTACTAGGGTTCATGAATCTTTCTCTAGTTAGACAAATCAATTGCAAGATTCTCTCTACCTAACTAAAAATTAATTTTAACTACTAAGAAATTAAGAATGATTACGAAAACTAATTAAAACTAGGGAAAGCAATAAAGTAAAATTAGAAAAATAAATAAAATTTACCAAAAGCAAACTTAAATTAATAAACCAAAAAAGTAAATGCAATAAGATTAAATTAAAAACTACAGAACTGAAATAAGAATTGGAATTAAATAGAGTTAGAATTTGAAAAATACAATAAAATTCGTAAAGGAGTCCAACTTGGTGTAGAAAACTTCAAAAACAAGTATAACCAGCCACATGTCATGCATGCATGCGTACAAATTCCTCGTGCATGTGTGCGAGATAGGACTTCAGAAAATTTGCTCACTGGAATTTGCGCACTTGCTCAGGCCTTGGGTCGCGCAAGTGCGCAATTCGCACTATACCTATTTTGAATTCCACCTTGATTTTGACCTTGATGCTGATAGAATTTGGAAAACTCAAAACATGAAAGTTGTAGCTCTCTTTCTTAACTTTCCAAAGCATCTCAAATCATCTCAATCAAAGATTAGATAAGAAAGTTATGACAAAATTTTCGGACAGTGTCCAAATTCTCTCCTCGCTGGTGCACGTTTTTCATCCTTCTGATTTTTCTCCAATTTTTTGATCTTTCAGCCTCTTTTTTTCATTCAAACCTTCAGAAACTAAAAATAAAGCAATTAGGCTCATAAGTCACTCAATTGTTCACGCGCACCACAAAAAAATTGAGATAAATGATGCATGAAATATACAACATTTACGAACTTATCAACTACCATCAATAAATCTGGGTACAGAAGAAGCATCAAATTGTACATCAAATAAAGAATTAGCATTGCCATAATTCGGTAAAAGATTTGCAACCGTATTAGCCTCACGGTATATGACAGTAATTGAGTGATCATTTTGTCGGAGAAACTCTTTGATTTGTCTGATTATTGAGTCCATCCTCCATGGAGTTTTACCTTGACTAGCAACTACATGCTAGAGTTGTCTTGAATCTTTTTCTATTTCGATATGCCTCCAATTGTATGCTGCACAAAACTTCAAACCTTCAAGCAATGCCATTGCCTTCGCCATGATGTTGTTTTGTATGTCCACTGATTTAGAAAGGCGAAGACGATCTTGCCAAACCTGTCACGGATGATTCCTCTAATATCTGTTGAACCTAAACTACCTCTTAATGAGCCATCCACATTCATCTTCATACATCTTCCTTGCATGGGTATTCAACCATGCAACTGTTATGGGACGAGGAATTGGAACTGGATTGTTCTCGCCGAGATCTTCTGAAGCACACTATCCGAATGCCTTGCAAACGGACTCCCAAAGCTCAAAGCCACCAAAAAGGAAAAAATTTGCTTGATCAGAAAAGTTGGTTGTTATACTTGAATGTGAGAGAGAAACGGGATCCTTGCTAGCCACAAATACCAGCAAATGAGAGCTCTGATCACCAAAATCAATTGCCCTTCCAAACTTGCCAAGGTATGTAACCACCACAATTGTAGTTAGTGCAAGACTGTAGTTGTTCGCCACGACGGGATACCAAGCAAAATGCCGAAATGATTCTAGACCCATCTGGCCAACGGACAGGTAAAAAAACTATGATGTAATGACTCCAATGAGCTACAATAAAAGCACTTAGATGACAATTGGACGCCTAGAGGCATTAAGACATCAGAATATGGAAGGAAGCCATTAAGCAATTTCCATAAAAAGATGAATCAAAATTTTTAAAGGAATTTTTGAATCCCACATGTATCTTCTTGAAGCAAATTTCACTTCATACTACCAAACGATGGAGTATGTAGATGAAACAGAGAAACTCAACCAAGACGTTAGTGTCTAGCAAGGCAAATTCGGATGTCCTAATAAAAAAAAAAATTTAGGAGGTGTTTGGTTCACATTCGGGAATCGAAATCGGAATGAGAATCATAAACCCCACTATTGGTATGGGTTTATATCATTCCCCCTTACTTGTTTGGTTTAACATAGGAATGAGTTTCATTATGTTAATAAGTTAGTCAACTTGAAACCCATGTCACAAGTGGGAAATGAAAGTAGGTATTTTCTAACACTTTCATTCCCATAGAATGATTCCCATAATGTTCAACCAAATACCATCTATGGGTATCATTAACTTTGATTTTCATTCCCCCTCTCATACCCATAAACCAAACACCTCCTTAGTACACCAAATCTGATGCTCCATTGCTACATCCAAATATCTGCAAGGCCATCGAGTCCCAGCCAATCTCGTTTGTATACATCTCCTGAATGCGAATCTATGGGTGTGTAACAGCTCCATCAACTTGATTCGCAAGCAGCCCTCTATGCACCATTTGTCATATCAAAAGGAAGAAGTCCCATTTCTGATTAGCACCTTAAAGAATTTCAAAAATAGTGGCTAAATTGCAATCGTACAGAACCAAACCAGTGACAGATTCAAAACATTAGGATCCTGGTTAAAGAATCCACAGCCAAGAATTGCCACCAAAGTTTGAGTGCGAAACCCAGTATAACATTATAGAAACTACGAAGCCATAAACCATTCTTTTTTTTTTTTTTTGGCTTGCACAAGTTTTTCCACTTAACCCAATTACGCTTATCCCCGTCTTCCGTTTCTCCCCAAAATTTTTTTGACACAACCTGTTCTAAGCACTTGAGAATAATTTTCGGCAGAACTGTCTCTTATACACACTCGCACACACCACTCCCCCACACATACATATATACAATACCCTTTCTAAGATCTTTAGAATGATTTTGGGTGGAACCAAAACATATATATATATATATATATATATACACACATTTATATATATATATATATGTATACGTATATATAGATTTATATACATATATATATATATGTATACATGCATATACATATGTATATAAATATGTATATGTATATATACATATATGTGTGTGTATATATATATACATGTCTAGGTATATATACGAAGATATGCATACATATATATACATATATATATGTATATATATATATATACATATATATATGTATATATATATATATATACATACAAATATATGTATATAAATATATATATATGCACGTGCATAGATATACGTTTATGTATATATATACTTACATACATGCATATATATATATATATATGCATATATACATACATATATATATATATGTATATATGTACACATCTATATATATGTGTGTGTATATAAATATATATGCACACACACATATATTCACATACATACACATATATAAACATATATATATATATATACACACATATACATATACATATACATATACATATACATATACATATACATATATATATATATTGTCACGCCCCCAAAACGGGACAATGACACGCCGCACCTAGGGATCACCCTGAGCATGCATGGTACAGTGCAAGAGCGATAAACAACCCATAATACCTGTCATTAGACCTCAAGATCAATCAAAGCAAAATCACAAGAGTAAATTCCACAATCATATCCATAACAATCCACGATGACCAAATCATAGTCATATACAAACATCAAACCACAATCCAACAACAGTCAGAAGTTAGATCACAAGACAAATCTAACAAGTCCATAAGCACACAGGCCTAAACGTAAGAACAAACATACACTAAAACGATTGATGAAAAAACTATAACTCCGGTAACTGGGGTCTGTACTGTAATCCCCTCCCTGGTCACTACTCGACTTAGGACCTACTAATGTCTCCTGTTGGTCCTCGATTGCAAACGCAAGGAAAGGGGAATAATAATGACTGAGTAAGCACATCGTACTTAGTAAATAACATTTAAGCCCAAATATAGATAACATGTATATTAGCAGTGCAAGGAACAATACAGAAGACATCCTCAATAATTAAAATACAAATATCAATCAAGGAGCTCATGGTCCACAAAAATCTTCCCAACACTGGATCCAAGTCTAAAATTATCCGCTCGAGTAGACAAGGCATAACGGAGTGTCTATCACTTGTTTTCTGATGTTTCCCAAACCTTATTTTGATGATGACATAAGCACTAAACTCTAAAAACAAGCTTTGCAGGTCTGTTACTTTTCTGTTGGAAATAGGTTGTTCGGACGCAGTACACCGTCCGAACTATGTCAGTTCTCTCGGACGAATAGGAGTGTCTGATACAGATTCACTCGGATGCATTTCACCGTCCAAACAACAGGCAGAAAGAAAGTTTCTTAATGCTCCTCTACGGACGCATACAACTGTCCGAACAAAGCTTCCTTCAGACGTACATTCGACCATCCGAAACTCAGTCCGAAAGATGAAATGGACGCATGCACGGCCGTCCGAACGATATCATTCACCAATTGCACTGAGATCGGACGCTATGTCAGATGCATCATACTTATCTCGGACGTCCGAAACCTCAACGGCTAGTTTTTGTGCATTTATTATTTAGCCGTTTGAAAGTAGTTACGACCACCATTTATTGCTCCTATAAATACTTGCTCTATTGTTCTGTAAAATCTATCTAATACATTGAATACAGCCTTAGAAAAGAGCAATTTTAGTACAAATTGGCTATAGTGCTATATTGTATTAGTGACGCATGCACGGCCGTCCGAACGATATCATTCACCAATTGCACTGAGACTATACGCTATGTCAGACGCATCATACTTATCTCGGACGTCCGAAACCTCAACGGCTAGTTTTTGTGCATTTATTATTTAGCCGTTTGAAAGTAGTTACGACCACCATTTATTGCTCCTATAAATACTTGCTCTATTGTTCTGTAGAAGATCAAATCTATCTAATACATTGAATGTGAGCCTTAGAAAAGAGCAATTTTAGTACAAATTGGCTATAGTGCTATATTGTATTAGTGTGCAACTTAAAGTGCAATTCAATTTTGAGTGGAGTGATAATCTTGTACAAAAGTGAGGTTGTGAGTAAAACTCTTGGCTCAACTAAAAGAGTTTTAGTGTGAGCAAGAATTTTCCTACTTTGTAAAGATTATTGGCTGACCAAGTGTGTGAAGCATTCTAGTGGATTAATACTTCAAGCTTGTTAGCTTGGGAGTATTGGTTGTTTGATTTTCTCTCTTTCTTTCTTCACAATTTCATTGATTCTATCTTCATTATATTAATTGTTAGTTGACAAATCTCAATAAGTTTAATCTTTCTAAAAGTATTTTTAGAAATCTAATTCATCCCCTCTTAGGTTGCTTTGGGACCAACAATTGGTATCGAGCCTGGTCTCATTTTGTTACTTAAATTGCTTTTGAGAAAAGAACTATTATGGCACAGCAACCAACAATTCTCTATCTTTTGAGGGTCAATCCATTACTAGGCCCGTTATGTTCAATGGGGCAAATTTTATTAGTTGGAGAGATAGAATGAAAATATTTTTGCAATCTATTGATATTGACTTGTGGTATGTTGTAAATGAAGATCCCTTTGAAGCTACTATAATTGATGATAACACAAATATAAAAAGAGAAAAGACAAGGGATGAGCTCATTCCACAAGACAAGGCAAACTTGACATTAAATGCAAAAGCCATGAATGTGCTATATAATGCCTTGGATGCTAATGAATCAACTCGTGTCAAGGGATGCATTTCCGCTAAAGAAATTTGGGATAAATTGAAGGAAATCCATGAAGGGATGTGAGCAAAAGAAATCCTTACTTGTTGCCAAGTATGAGTCCTTCAAGATGGAACCACGTGAAAATATTGACAAAATGTATTGTAGGTTCAATGACATCATTAAGGATCTTGAAGCCTTGGGTAAGGAGTATTCTTTGGGTGTAAAAGAATAGAAAAATATTGAATGCTCTATCCAAAGAATGGGAGGCCAAAACAATCGCTATAGAGGAAGCCAAGAATTTAAATTCTATGCCTATTGAATCACTAATCAACTCTCTTACTTCTTATGAATTGAAGTTGAAGGCCAAAGTGGTGAATGATGAAGATGTAAGACCAAAAAGGAGCATTGCATTAAAAACCTCTCAAGAAGAAGATGAAAATGGCTCCATCAATCTAAAAGACGAAGATCTTGATGAAGGAGATCTTACACTCATCACCAAAGGATTTCTTAAACATTACATCAACAAACGGAAAATGAGAAGAGGTGGAGCTACCAATTCAAATAATTTCAAAGGGAAGACTAAGCTAGAAATGAAGAAGCAAAATGAAAAGTCCTTTGAATGCAGTCAACTCGGACACTTTACAAATGAATGTCCTTCCAAGAAAAAGAAGGAAGGAAGAAAGTCCCGGTTCAATAATTTTCAAATCACATGGGATGATTGCAATGATATATACCTCCGAAGGAGAAGTTGAAGAAGAAATGGAGTCGGCACAAATGGCCTTTATGGTCATTGGAGATGATGAGGTAAATTGTAACTATGACTCCAATGATTAAAATGATCTTGAAGCTTTCATTTTAAAATTGCATGATAGTTTAAAGGAATCATATGCTAGAAATAAGGAGTTAGTGAAGAAATCAAATGCTCTATTGAATGCTAACTCTAAACTTGAGAATGAAAATAATAGGCTATCACAAGAAAATAGTAACTTGAAGAAAAGAATGCATGTGAGATGAAAGGTCAAGGAAGAACAAGCCTCCTTGAAGAAAAGATTGGACGATTTGAATGTTCTCTTGACCAGAAAAAGAGAAAATGTTGTTGATTTGAAAATAAATAGAAATGTATTAATCAAGAAAAATTTTATCATGTTTAGAAGGGATGACTTATGTTTTGTAAAATCAAAATCCTCTTTATATGGAAATAAAAATATTATTTGTAAATATTGCCAGCAACATGACGACATGTCAAGAATATGTGTTATGTCAAGAAAAATGAGAAACTTGGAATGAAAACCGTATGGATTAATAGCAATTTCACTAACTCTAATGGATCCAAGAAAATATGGGTACCAAAAGTTATCAATTGATTTATTGTCTAGGTACTTAACATCACCAACAATGCTAAGTGGTTCATGATAGTAGATGCTCAAGGCACATGACGGGTGATGCTTCTCTCTTCACAAACCTTAAATCCAAAAACAATGGAAAAGTAACATTTGGGGATAACAATAAAGCAAAATCAATCGGCATTGGTGATGTAGATAAAAATGGTGAAACCATGATAAAGAATGTGCTTCTTGTTGATAACTTGAACTACAATTTATTGAGTGTAAGTCAACTTTGTGATAAAAATTTATATGTGTTATTTACCAACCATGAATGTCTTATTCTTGATAAAAATCATGTTGTTTTATTTAAGGGTGCTAGGCACAATGATGTTTATGTGATTCACCTTGACATAAATTAGTAATAGCAATGTAAATTGTCTTACCGCTTCCATAGATGATCCTTGACTTTGGCATAGAAGAATTTGTCATTTTAATATGGATTTAATTGAAAAACTTGCTAAGAAGGAATTGGTAAGAGGTTTGCCAAAATTAAAGTTTTTGAGAAATAAAATTTGTGATGCATGCCAAATTGGTGAACAAGTTAAAGTTTCCTTCAAACCAAAGAATTATGTGTCCACTTATAAACCTTTAGAATTGTTGCACTTAGACTTGTTTGGACCAACTCAACATACTAGTCTTGGTGGTTGTACATATGCCTTTGTAATTGTGGATGACTATTCTAGGTATACTTGGGTATTATTCCTTGTTCACAAAAATGAACCTTTTGAAAAATTTATAAAATTGTTTTCCAAAATTCAAAATTTATTGAATTTAAAGATCATTCGATTAAGAAGTGACAATGGTGCCGAAATTAAATTTGGAGGCTTTCCCGAATTTTGTGATCACAACGGTATATTTTCACATGAATTTTTGGTTGTTAAAGTCCCTCAACAAAATGGTGTTTTTGAAAGGAAAAATAGAACTCTTCAAGAAACCGCTAGAAATATGATTAGTGAATGTAATTTACCACAATATTTTTCGGCCGAAGCCGTTAACACGGCTTGTTATGTCATGAATCGAGTTTTGTTGAGATCCATTTTAAACAAAACTCCTTATGAACTCCTATTTTGTAAAAAAACCCGTTGTGAGCTATTTTAAAGTTTTTGGTTGCAAATGTTTTGTTTTAAAAATCAAAGAAAATCTTGGTAAATTTGGCAAAAAATCAGTTGAAGGAATTTTTCTAGGATATTCTAGTGACAAGAAAGCATACCGAGTATACAATAGGAGAATGCTTTTGATTGAAGAAGTTGTACATGTTACATTTGATGAAGCTAATGATGTTATCTCAAAGAATATATGTAAAGATGAAGATGTAGGTATTCAAAAGGAGCTTGAGAAGCTCACTATCCATGAAGATCAGGACTAATCAAGAGATCACATCAAGCAATGATGTCAACAACCATCAAGTAGATGATGAAGAAGAAAAGAACGAGGATATTCCAAAAGATCTTCCAAAAGTTTGGAGATTTGTCTCTAGTCACCCTCAAGATTTTATCATAGGTGATCTATCCGATGGGGTATCTACTCATTGTCATAAACCTTTGAATTGTAATTGTGCATTACTTTCTTACATTGAACCTAAACATGTAGATGCTGCTTTAAATGATGAATCTTGGGTCATTGCCATGCAAGCTGAACTTAGTCAATTTGAGAAAAATAACGTATGGACCTTAGTTGAAAGACCATCAATTCATCCTGTAATTGGAACAAAATGGGCTTTTAGAAACAAATTAAATGATAAAGGTGAAATCATAAGGAACAAAGCTATACTTGTTGCAAAAGGTTATGCTCAAGAAGAAGGTATTGACTTTGATGAAACCTTTGCACCCGTTGCTAGATTAGAATCCATTCGCACGTTTCTTGCACGTCCTATGCATGTTTTAATGATTTCAAATTATTTCAAATGGATGTCAAAAGTGCCTTTTTAAATGGTTTTATTGATCAAGAAGTTTTCGTTGAACAACCTCCGGGCTTTGAAAATAAAAATTTTCCAAATCATGTTTTAAAACTCTCTAAAGCTTTATATGGTTTGAAACAAGCTCCAAGAGCTTGGTATGAAAGACTAAGTGGTTTCTTAATTGAAAATGGATTTAAAAGAGGTGTCATTGACACCACTCTTTTTACCAAAACAAATTCCAATGGTTTGTTAATTGTTCAAATTTATGTTGATGATATTATTTTTGGAGCAACTAATGAAAGCTTGTGCAAGGATTTCTCACATTTAATGCAAAAAGAGTTTGAGATGTGTATGATGGAAAAGTTACAAATTTTCCTTGGACTACCAGTTCACCAAACAAATGAAGGGACGTTTATTACACAAATCAAGTACACAAAGGAGTTATGCAAATGATTCAGAATGGAAGATTGCAAACAGCAGAGAAGTTGGTACGCCTATGTGCACTTCAACCAAACTTGATAAAGATGCAGGACGTAATAGTGTTGATGAAAAACGCTATAGAGGTATGATCGGAAGCCTACTTTATTTAACAGCTAGCAGTTAGCAAAAAACAAAATTCTATTTCTCTTTCTACGGCTGAAGCCGAATACATTGCTGCTGAAAATTGTTGTGCCCAACTTCTATGGATGAAACATACTTTAAAAGATTTTGGTGTTGTCTTTGATTGTGTGCCTATAAGGTGTGATAATACTAGTGCAATTAATCTCTCAAAAAATCTTGTAATGCACTCTAGAACCAAACACATTGATGTTAAGCACCGTTTTGTTAGAGATCTTATTTGCAAAAAGGAAATATGTATTGAATTTGTTTCTACTTTAGATCAATTGGCTGACATTTTTACTAAACCCTTGGCCCTAGATCGTTTTGAATCTCTTAGAAATTGTTTGGGAATTTTAAAGTTCACATCGGCATAGTCTCTTAGTTCGGACGATTCACATGCTCGATCGAACATCACCCTCTCCCGGACGCTCTCAATCGTTCGAAAATCTCCTCTCTGCCTCGGACGCTTATAATCGTCCGAATTTTCCTCAATTTCTTCACTTTCTCACTGGAATTCTCGGACGCACTTGCTCCTTGTTTCGGCCATCCGTTCATCAGCTATCGGACGCATAATCAGACGCACACAAATCGTTTGGACGTCCGAACGGTCCCTCTGCTCGATTAAAATCATCTATTTTCTCCCTTTCGGACTTACCCTAAGCCCCGAACCCTTCTCTGGCGAAATTTTTCCTCTCAAAATTCCTCTAACTTCTCCCTTCTCTCGACAAATTGATTGGGGAATCTTCATTCCCAAACTGTTCATCACTATTATTGCACTTAATTTCATCTATCTGCCATCCAATTTCATCAAATTTCCACCAACTGCCCAAAAAATCAAATTTTTTATAGACATTCCATTCACAATGGTTAGATCCCGTGGAGGCTCTTCAACAACAGTTGTCTCGTGGACGTAAATCAAAAGGAAAAGCTCCAGTGCGAGGGGAATCATCTGCTAATCCTCAAGCTTCAACAAATCCATCCCTACCAAAATTCATCGATGCCAAGGCATCCGAACGGTATACATCTCTTCTTAGCAAATCTATAATCATTCAAAGACCTACTTCTCAAAGTCTTTTAGATGAATTTAATCTTCCCATTGTCAAATCGTGTTTTGAAAAACAAAATTGGTGTCACTTAGTTCATACTGACTTACCTGTTTATCATGACATGGTACTCGAATTCACAGCCAATCTTAGGAAAGGCCCAACTGTTCGCACATTAGTTTCTCGTGTGAATAGCACAAATCTTGAAATTTCCTCCAACATCATCAATGCTATTTTTGAATGTGAAGTCTCAAACCCGAATGAATTTTCTTATTTCTTTTCTTCAGATAAATGGCCCGCTCTTGATACTCGATTTGATATTGACGAGGTCAGAGCAATTTTTAACATCAATTTCAAATAGGCCTCGGAAGCCAAGACTACATTGCTCACTTCTGAAATGAATATTCTATACATTCTTGTCACAAATTTGCTGTTATCAATAGATGGGCATCGCATCGAGCCCGAAAAAATGCAGCTTTACCTGTTTTATTGTGTTTTCAAAAGGATTCCTCTTGACTTTGGGTATCTTTTCTGCACCCTGTGGGAACTTTTTCTTACTGATAGCCACCGAAACATTCCTTTCGAAAAAATTCTCACCAAAGTATTTGATTTTCTTGAAGTACCTTTCAGCGGAAACAAACAATTTCCTCCCTATTTCAACAAATCCTACATTGAACGAAAAGGCCTCCCTTATTTTAATGATCAATGGTTAACTAAAGCAACCTTTGATATTGAACGATCAAAATCCCAAGCCTCTACCTCTGATTTGGCACTTCCCCATTCTCCTCTTTCTCAAACACGTCCACCAGTCCATGACCCTCATCCTTCTTCCTCCGAACCTTCACTTTCATAAATCTGTGGCCTTCTCAATTCCTTGAGACACTCAAGTGAGCTCCTTTCAACATCGCAGTAATCGCAAATTAAAGCGACTTGAAACTCGTCAGATGATCCTCCAAGAGGCACTCAGCTTAGGCATGTTTGCTTCAGCTCAGGTTCAATTTGCCAATATTCAATCACAATATCCACTCGACTCCTCTACTAAAGTGATGACAATGCCGAAGAAGAGGATGCTCGTGAGGGTAACGACAAGGACATTGATAATCAAGGTGCTGCTGATGATGATGAGGGCGACGACAAGGACATTGACGACACATTCAATTTTATCATGCAACGACACGATGACGGAGATGAAGATAGTGAGGCTACTGATGATGACGACCCTTCCAAATGCAGCAAGATCGAAAAATGTTCTAAGAAGAAAAATGACTCGACTTAGATTCTCTGTTAATTCATATGTATTTTGGTTTTAACATTACTTTGGGTATTACTTTCACAAAGATGTTGGAATTGCTCTCATTTTGGTTTTATGAATTATTTTGACTTGATAGCTAGATCTTAATTTTGATATTGGTGATATTGGTGTTGATATTAATGACGATACTGGCTTAACTTTGATGATGTTCATGTTGGATATTTGAGTGCACTTTCTCTGGAAGAGTTTTGTTTTGATGATGTCAAAAGGGGGAGTAGGAATAAAAAAAAATTGCAAAATTGTTCGTTGTGCTAAAAACATTGCAAAATTGATTGGTTGTGCTATCTGTTGATCCTAATGCAAAATTATTGGTTATGGTATCACCCATGTCTGTTGATTTTACATGTTGGTTATTTTATGACTGTTTGTCATCATCAAAAAGGTGGAGATTGATGTTTTCCAAACCTTATTTTGATGATGACATAAGCACTAAACTCTGAAAATAAGCTTTGCAGGTCTGTTACCTTTTCTACTGGAAACAGGTTGTTCGGACGCAGTACACCGTCCGAACTATGTTAGTTCTCTTGGACAAATAGGAGTGTCCAATACAGTCCTAATAGCTCATAGACGTACTTGGTAATAAAATCTGTAATTCATAAAACAACAAAATTAAACAAATTAATTTCTTGAGAAAGTTGAAATTTAACATAAAAATCATGCAAATATTGAAGTAAAACTTACGTTTGAAGTTAAATTAAAAATCTAGGGCTATTTATGGATCACCAATTTGATTTTGAAGCAAAATTTCTAAACTAAGTATAAGATGGAAAATTTGGAATTGAAGGATTTGAGAAATATGGCCTTTGGAACTCATTTGCTAAATGGGAAATGGAAAGTGATATATACCACCGAGTAAGGAAGCTTCGTGGATAAGTTTACCATACTTTTGAAAATTTTTACTTTGATCCTTCAAGTTTTATAAAATTATGTTTTTGCCCAAAAACTTAAGAAATATTTAAAAAGGGTAAAATAATTATTTAATATTTGAAATTAATATTAATGAGTATTTAAAATGATAAGATCAAGTACGAAAATATGTGAAATGATCAAAAAAAAAAAGTTGGGTATTACATATATACACACAACATACAGATCTGTCTCTTATATACATATATATATATATATATAGATATATATATATATAGACACACACAATAAAATGTTTTCTAATTGTATAAACTAACGTTGGAACTGCATCTTGAACTCCATTGGTACTAGCAAGTTGAGTATTTTGAACTTTTAAAATTTGACTATTACTTCCTACTGACTCTGTAATCATAGTAACAACATTTTTCATTACTGTCTATATATTATTTCTTTCTTCTTCTATTAAATAGTTGTCCCACCAACCTTTAAGACTTCCTTGAAAACCTGCTAGTAATATATTATCACTTTGATGATCTTATTCCCTTTAACTTTATAGGTAGTTGCACATATGCCTATTTCTTGTATTGTATTATACATTTGATGATTTGTTTGTCCATCTAAGTTTCATTCACAATTTCTCTCACCATTATAGGATGATAAAGATATTGTATGTCTTTCTTCAAACTGCATATCTAGAAAAGAAAGCCTTGAATAAAAAAAAAATTTGTTAGAGAACGGCGTTCTTTCATTTTTAATAACATCCTATAATTATTCTATGTATTTGATTTTCTTCTTATTCTATATTTTCTTCTAATGATATTGTGGCAATTTGACCTTTTCGTTTTTTATCCTTTTTAATCTTTTGTTCTACTTCTAAATTTTTTAATTTTTCTACTATTTCATCTATTAATTTTTTATTTTTGTTTAACACAGAAGTATCCTTTTCTGGTAATTCAAAAGGCTTAAACAAAGGTTGACTTGGGAAGGGTTCTGGAGGATTTTGAAAAGGAGATTGAAGGCTTGCCAGAGTTTTAATCTCTTTTTCTATTTCTATCAAATGAGAAGACATTGTATTTAATATTTGATTTGTATAATTATTTTATTTTTATATTTTATCTGAATCTTTTATCATTAGATTTTTTTCTAAAGTAGTTGGATCACTTATCTTAAAAAGGGTGCTGTAATGATATTTCCTTTATATTCAAATTTTACTTCTTCAACTAGAGGACAAGGGGAGTTGACCATTTTGAAAAGAGGATGTAATCCATTCCTTTATAGTAACTCCTAAATGTGGCTTACTAAAAGGATTATCTATTTGTTTATTGCTACAATAAATTTCAAACCATTTACAGAAATCTATAAGTCTTTGTAATATTATTGTTCTCTAATTTCCTTTTGTTGATCATCATTAAAGTTGTCAAAAAACCATTCTTGTTTTTTATTATTTTCTTCACTATTAAAATGCTTTCTTAGTAAATCCTTGTCTAATTGAAATTCTAAAGAAATCATTAATATTTGCTCATCAAAACGCATTTGAGATCTTGTAGGAGAAGTAGGAGGACACTTAAATTTTTTTTATGTTTTGATATATAAGCATAGAAATATTAAGAGTAAAATCCACAGTATGAATTTTTATCTTACTAGAAGTTGCCTTATCATTTTCTTCTACTTTTTCATGAATTGGAATAAAAGAGTCAGATGCCCTCCCAAGGGCAAAAGCATATCGTCTAATAAATTGTATTCAACAAATCTCCATTAGAAAATTCTACTATGCTTGTAATAGTGATTTGTGGTCTAGGCATAGATTTAACAAGAACTATATCTAAAAATTCCCTATTGTAGAGTTTGTAATTTTATCCCATTCTAATCTTTTTGGAATATGAACATTTGAATGATTTAAATTTGCTTCAAATAAAAGTGTTTCTCCTGTAGGAGAACACTTTATAGCTTTAGGATTTACAATAGTTTTCATTACTTTGCAATATGTTTTTTATACAAGAACTAGAGGTCTTGAATTATCAGTAAACTCTATATTTTTAGTTTGAATATTTAGAGTTAAGGCAGCTAAAACATTTGGATCATTTAAATCTAAATCAAAATTTGGATAACAAATAAAATATATAGGGCCTTTTTCTAAATTTGATTCTAATACAACTAATAAAGAATTTGAGAAATTTAAATATCTTGCATTTCTTAAACATAATAATATTAGGACATCTAATCCTAATCTCATTAATGGTTTAATAGCAAATTTGAACACATCCTATATGTATAAATTTATAATTATTTTTTTATGTTGGACTAAAGATTGAGGAAAAAATAACGATATAGAATCATGTTTCTTTGATATAGGTATAGTAGATTCAAAAGTTTTAATTGAATAATCTTGAAGAAAATCAAAAGTTCCTTTTTCATATAAAGTATTTATTTCTTGTCTTGGAATTGACTAATTTTGAAGTCTTTGTTCTATTTTCGCTATATTAATTTCTATTTCATTAATAATAGAAAGAAAACTACTTTCTAAATCTGTATTAGGCTCAGACAATTTTCTTGATCCTATTCTATTTAACAAATTAGCCATACTTAATTGAAATTTCTTTTAAATCTTATATCTTTTCTAGTGTATTAGGACCATCTAGTGGGACCACCTAACGGGACCACCCTAGACCTTCTTTCTCGTCTTATGGGCTAACCAATGCTTCCAAAACTGACCAACGCTACACTAAGATAAGATAATCAGATTCTAAAGGTAGATTAAATTGTTATTAAAGCTTCTTTGTTATGCAAAACAAATCAATTTGACTGGCTCTGATACCATAACAATAACAAACCCAGGAGTAAATAATCAATCTGCTAATAAAGATAACTCTTCTAATGATGCTTTTAATAATTTATTACTCATAATAATAATATATTCATGATGCTTTTTCCTATCTTCCAATTCTTTAATATAAATTTTACTATTATTATCTATTTCGTTTATATAATTTATTTCTTTATTAATTTCTTCCAATCTAGATTTATTTATTTATATTAATTGTTTTCTAGTCTCTATTTTTTTTAAATCGGATTTTATACACCATGTAAGAAATTTAACTTTATCAAAATAATTACTCATATATTAAAGCACGAAATTTAGAAACAACTTTAATAAAATTTTATTAAAAGATCAAATGTACATGAAAACTTACTTGAAAATTTGAAGAAAACAATGAGCAAGCTCTCAAATATTTTTTTGAGACTATCTACGCTCTGCCTTGTTTTGAAATACAAATTCCCTTAAATAGGCAAATAAGAAATCTTGAACGGTTTCTTTAGTACAATAATTTACATCTTATTGGCAGACAAAGGCTTTATTTTGATTTGACATAAAGTAAAATAATAGAACTTTTGACTACTTTGGCTAGACTTAGTACAATAATTGTCCTGAAAGGAATCTTGACAACTGTAATCCATTTTTGTAGATCAGAAATCCCATGTGCTTTTGATGACTGAAACTTTATGGAATAGGCGAGAAAATACCATAACAATCATTTCGTTATCATAATATGGATCTTTGGCATCTTCTTCAATTTTAGTAAAACTCTCAGTAGCTTCCTCATTAGAAGATATCTAGCTCAATGCATCTTGAGGTTGTTTTTTAAATTCTTCTTTGGTCATACTTGAGCCATCATACTCTGGATTTTACTTTTAGTAGTTAAAAATTCTACTTGACTATTATCGGAAAAACATCCTTCTTTGTCTTTAACTGCACTCTACAATTTGATTCAAGAAAAATAGACCTAAATTCTCTAAATAAAACGGGAAGTCCATACATATTGGATTTAGTTAAATTCCAGGCCATAATAAATGGAAGCTGATTTTGGTAAAAGAATTGGAGGGACAAAATAGGGTTATTTAACTCTCTCTTTCTTTCTTGACAAAAATTTTCATAATTTTTATCGTAGTTTGGAGGTAGGATTTATGCATTGGTGCCAAAATCTTCCCACCATTCATAAAATCATCTGGGAAATCCTGTAATAATCTTATTGAATTGGATAAAGCATGAGTGGTTAAAAGGTCTACATAGCACAGTATACTGCCAAACTTGATATAATCCACATAAGTATACACTGGAGGAGTCCACTATTTTGAGAATGCTATTGGAGTATTACAATTTGTGCAAGGCCAATCTACTGGTTTAAATATCTTTAATATCTTCATCTTAGAATAATTAAAAAATGCATTTGCAACACCACCACATGCTAATCTCTTTTTTCGTCTTTCTTCATCTTTTGGAATATGTGAGAATATCTATTAGAACTGATTTAGTATCAACCAAAATAAATTCATAATATTGTCGAATCTTTTTGGGAGTTTATTGAATAAAATAATTCTTAGAGGGGGCAAATACATATATGGCTGGAGCAAAGAAAATTTCAAATAATTCCTTAAAAGTAAGATTAATATGTCCTTGTTCTAGGAAAAAAAGAAGTTTGATAAATTATTTTAAAACATAGGAATTTTTATCTCATGTATTGGAAGAGTTTGTTGGAATAGGAGAAGGGTTGGTTGTAGAAGAGGATGGATGACTGGTTTTTTCTAGAGTTTTTGGAGTTTGAATTTTTTGAATATTTTGAACTGCTCCTAGATAAGAAGCAGGTTCTTTATAAGACTCACTATTCATTATAAGTCCTCCAGGAAGGGTACGAATAGAAGAAGAAGGTGGAATATTTAAAGAACTGGGTAAGGTTGGAAAAGTTGGAGGATTTTGAATGTACTGTTGATAAGAAAGAATAGGTCTTGGGCCTAATGGCCTAGAGAGACTATTAGCTCTTATTCTCTTGGAATCCATGTACCTGTAAAAACTCTCTTGCAAGAAAATCTGAAAGAGAATTATGCTTACCTTCAATGTATTCAATCTGCAAATCAAAATTTGAGAGTAATGCTTGCCATATTGCAAAAATTTGTTTTGAAACTAAATTTTTAACATCCTTTTCCAAAACTTCTTTTGCAGCTTTACAATCAATACGAAGTAAAAATATTTTATTTATCAAATCATCTTGAAATTTAAAATAGTTAATAATATAGAAAAAATTTCTTTTTTAATTGTAGAGTAATTCTTTTGAGAACTTATCCAAATACCAGAATGAAATCGAACTAATTGTTTATTTTTATTTAAAAACTTTTGCTTTAAAATTCTTCCATATCCTAAGTCTAAAGCATCTGTTTCTACAATCATAAGAGCATTTGGATGGGGTATTCCTAAACATGGTAAATTAGTAACAAGTTTCTTAACTATTTCTGTATGTTCTTGACTCCAACTAGGATAAAATTAGGATTTTTTTTCCAAAACTCTAATATAAAGGTTCACAAATTTATCTAATGTTTGGAATAAAATTTGATATCTAATTAAACATCCTAAATTTCTCTGTAATTGATTTTTATCTTTAATTTCATCTGAAACTTAGAAGAAAACTCTAAAGCTCTACAAATAGGTTTATAACTACCTTTATGTAATTCAGACCTAAAAATCTGATATTAGATTGAAATAATTTCATTCTAGACATTGATAATACTAACCCATTTTTCTTAATAATCTATAAAAATGTATTTAAATATTTAAAAATGTTGATCCAAATTTTCTGAAAACTATTGTAAAAGTAGAATAAGGAGTAAATATAGTATTCATAATATTTTAAAATTCAGAAGGTGCATTCTTTAATCTAAAGGGCATTACATTCCATTCGTAATGCAAATGGAACTGTAAAAGCTGTCTTATATTTATTTTTTTCATCAATTTGGAACTATCAAAATCCACTTTTCATATCAAATTTTGAATCAAATAAAATTACTGCTTTAAAAGTCCTTTTTAATAGATCTCTCTTATTAGGTATTAGATATCTTGTCTATTCCAATACTTTATTGAATGGTTTATAATTTATTACTAATCTTGGAGCTCCTCTCTCTATTTCAACTAGATTATTAACATAAAATGATGAACAAAATTTAGAAGTCCTTATTAATTTTTTCTTTAATAATTCATTAATTTCTTTTTTTTTACAATATTTCATTAATTCATTATTCATTTGAATAGGTCTAGCTTTAGTAGGAATATCTTTTCATTAAATTCATTAATATAAGGTAATTTTATTATTTGCTATTTTCTATAGAAAGCATGGGAAGATCAGAACAAACTTGTTCTTCTAATAGCTTTGTGAAATAAAAAATTTTTATTTTAATTCTATAAACTTTAAGCTATTGATTTATTCTTCCATAATTTATTTCTTCCTTTAAAATCTTATTTGTCTTTGTAATCTATTTATAGAATGATTTTTTTAATAATTTTAATGTCTTTATTATCTCGTTGAATATTATTTATTTGAGAAATTATATACTGTTTTAATAAACTAACATCTTTGGAAGTAGGTGAATGAATAAAAGGAAAATGAAGAATTTGACCATGTATTTCTATTCTAATCTCTTTTTCATCCGTTAAAAATGGATATATTTGAGTTATAAAAGGAGTTCCTAAAATAATGCCTTGAGCTCAATTATTAATTAGGATAAACAAATTTCTAAAACATATATTTTGGTTTCAAATATGTTCCTTAGATAATTTGTATTTAATATCTAAGAGTTCTATGCTTGCTCAATATAATTTTTCTGAAGTTCTTTTATAATCTAGTAGGAATTCATTATTCACTGATATAATTTTGATCTGTTCTTGAGTCTATTAAAGCTATTAAATTTACAGAAAATTCTCTTGTAATATTAATATTAATGGGAACATACCATTTTTGGAATTTTATTCTAGAAATTACTGCAATAAATTCTCTATCCAGTTTTTCTTGAAGTACATAGATGGTTTATCTTGATTTTTCTACTTCATTTTGGAGTTTTACAAACAAAAGTGAAAATTTTATTTCTACATTTTCTTCTTGTAAAACTTTTATTTCCTTTTTAATTTGATTTATTTCATCTTGTGATTCTTGAATAGAGACTTCTGAAGGTTTTTTAAATCTATTAAATATTTCTTGAAGATTGAAAAGTTCCACTAGTAGTTTTTCTGCCTATACAACTATATATCTTAATTTTAATAAATATTCCTTTTTTATTTCA